>CM062819.1:1287360596-1287728096 GCA_031772625.1 Pinus tabuliformis
TTGCATTGTCAATGTATGACATGGCAGATGATTCTACAAAGATGAGTAAACAAATCATAAACAATATTTCACACAAGATATGGTAAGTATTGTTATTTATATTTATGTGTTTTGTGTTATTGTAATTGTATCATTATACCTTTTATAACTTAGTTTTTATCGACATATGATATTTTGATTGACAAAATTTTATTGAAAGTCTTTCAATTGTTGGGAGGGATTTATTTTATAAAGTGAGATATTATGAATATTGAAAGAAAGTGGAATGACCTATTAAAGAGTTTTAATAACCCAACGTTTCAGACTACAAAGTGAGTCCATCATCAGGGGAACGCTTCATATCTTGAGAAGATATCATGTAAAAGAGCTAATGATTTATATGTGTTTAGGTGAATAATCCTTTTGTAAAGCTTAGTCGGCTTAAATATTAATATGACAATTTTATTAATTAATTTAAACTATAAATGTGTATAGTCATTATTAATAATGATGTTCTTTTCTTTTCTGATAAAAGTAGTGAAAAACGGTTACTTAATTTTAAGAAGAAGATATGGCAACCAAGAAAAAAAAAAGAGATTACTTCATGATGCTACAAGACTACATCCAAGGGATCAGAAAAGAATGCCTATAGTGGATAAATTTAGCAAAGATAGACATGTTACTTTTGAAGGTGAGGAAGTTGAAACTGAAGTTGAAGTTGAAGTTGAAGCTGAAGAATATGTTGCCATTACTGAGGATGAGATTCTCTGATGTTATAAAGGAGAAGAGCCATAAAAGACCAAAATGAAAAATTCCCAAGAATGTCTCTGTTCTAGTTGATGATGAAGATATTACTTATGTAGAAGAAATATGATAACCAAAAGGAGGAAAAAATTAAAAGTTGATCATTCTCAAAAAATCATGGCCAGTAGTGAAGATCCTAGTGAAAACTCAAAAGGACGCAGGGAAATCATTACACCAGGAGCTGATTTAGAAGATGGAATTATTAAAACAAAACAAAATTCCATTTGACATCACTTGAAAAAGACAAACTTAATTGAGGGTGATCGTACATTTCAACTTAATGTCAACCAAATCTATAAACCAAATGAAGGACAATTTAAATATCAAATTAGAAGTCCACACCACCTACATATTCACAACTTGAAGACATTGATGAGGAACAATCCATATGCTCATGTGGTTGATTATGTGCTTCTTGTTGATCAAATTCAAGCTCCCAACAGAGAAGCATTTTATAAGTCAAAACGTTTTAAATACAAATAAAACGTGGGTGATTTTGAGTTCATCCATGTTGAAAGTTAGACAAAAGATGATAGTTATAAGTTGTTCTTCTTAATCAGATAGATGGAAAGAGTCATAGCCAAGTATTGGTTTATGATGTTGTTGTAAAAAAACTATCATATGAAGATAAAGAAACAAAATGAGAGATAGTTAACATTTATCAAAAAACACAATCATTGAATAACTATCACATAGACTTATGTTCAAATGAAATAGATTGGGTTCTGGATTTATTCCCAGGCTCAGGTAAGTTTTATTATATAAAATTGAATTTCAATATCTTCTTTATTAATTTATATGTGATTATAAAAATTTACTTCATTATTTCTTTTGTGTTTGATAATTAAGTACAACACTATCATGTTGCCTACAAAAAGGAAGAAATTGTATTTCCATTGAAAAAAACCCAATACAGTGCAATTTATTCAGCAAAGAATTAATGCTCTTCAATTTCTTCAAGATGCAACGCAAGAAGTTGGGTTGAGAAAAGGGGATTTTAATGAATCACGTGTGGCAGAAAAGGCAAAGGAACCTCAACCACCATTAGATGGAATGGTTAGAAAGACATACATTGGGAGATTCACAGACATCAAAGATCCATCAGAAGAGGAGGATGTTTGAGTTTGGAATACTCCATGGTCTCGTGGATGAGTAAAAAGCAAGAAAAGATTGCTTTGAATTGTGTTGAGGCTAAATATATTGCAACCCGTGAGGTAAGCATAACAGTTGTCTAGTTGAGGAAGCTTTTGTCTAACTTGTTTGAAGGACCAATGGACCCTACTGTGATACATTGTGACAACACCAACTGTATAATATTATCTGAAGACGCAATGTTTCCTGGAAAGACAAAGCATATAAACAAACAGTATCACTACATTCGAAAGTTGGTGCAGGATGGTGTGTTGTAGCTACAGTGTATCTCCACTACTGAACAGGTAGCAGACATCTTGACAAAATATCTTCCTAATAAGAAGATTTTGTATTTGAGAGACAAGCTTGGATTAGGTTAATGATATCATCCCTAGCTGAGAGGGAGAGATAGACACATCATTCTTGTCTTCGCTTGGGAAGAAAGAATGGAGGATTGAGTAAGCATCTGACATCTGATACTCTTTGAGAATGAGGTAGGGCATCCAAGATAAGAGTAGTCATAGAGGATCGATATTATTTGAGGACTGAGAATCCAAGATAGGAATAGTCCTTAAAAGTCATACCCTATGAACACCCTGGTGGTGTATGTACCTTGAGAGACAATGATGAAGATGTTTATAAATCATTGGTCTCGCCAACATTGTGATCTGATCTTGTGGAGAGATAGAGTTGTTAGTTAAGGCCTTGCTATGTGACAATGTTGGTTGTTATGATGTTAGATAGATGGGTTACCAATCTGACTCTTCTTATGAGATCTCTTCAAATTGAGAATGTCCATGTACCATTTATGAAGTCGGCCTAACAACTAAGAAGTCGACCTAACAAATAAGAAGTCAACCTATTTTGAGGAGCCACGTCCACCTTAGAAGCCTATATAAAGGAGGGATCTCGACCTCATTTGGACACATTTCACTTCTCACTCATTTAAGCGAAGGAGAAGCATAAGAAGGTTAGCGAAGAAGAAGGATGATGAAGAAAGAAGTTTCTAGGCTAATTCTCTCTCACACGTGCGAAGAAGGAAGGCTAGGGTTTGTTGCTTCAAGGTCAAAATTCTCTATCTTCTAGAAGAGGATCAAAGTTCCTGGAAGAAGGACCTATTAGGTCACCTTCTATCCCTAGACAAGGAAACAAGTCAAGCGAAGTTGTTGGGAGGCCTTGGAAGGCTAAATTTCGCTGACACGTGTGGATGGAGTACCAAATGCAGGGGGCCGAAAATTTCAGACCTGCAATAGAGGCCGAAATTCTGAAGCTAGGGATCGAAGTTGTGTATATGGAAGAGATTTGATTGGGTTTGACTTGGACAAAGGAAGCACATTATCAGGAGAGGTCAAACATGGTCTTGAAAGGGTATTGGTCTTAGTCTAAAGGTCTTGGAATTCGTCAATTGAAGAGTCTATAAGAAGAGAAGAGATTTACAGGTTTTCCTCTGAAGTGTAGAGGTTTTGGCCCTGGATTGCAACCTATATCCTGTGTTCTTGTGTACTATTGTTCTTCTTGTTTTGGTAGTTGTTTGATGATACAAATGGACATAATAATAAGAGAAGAAGTTAATAAATAAGAAAAATTAAAAGGATATCACAACCAGTTATCATAGAAAGAGAAATCATCCCAACCACTGCCCTATAGATTTCTTGACATCTTCTATGCTAAGAAAACTCATCTACCAATCAGACCTTCTTGGTCCATTTTTTGGTTATGTTTCTTCCTGAGGCTATACACACTTCCTTCTTGGGTAGATTCACTTGCTACAGGAGGTCCAAAGGTTATAGACAATTGCAGAGCTATGTGCAAAAGATTCGTTGAGTTTTTGAAGTGATGAAGAGTGATAGTTTGTGTTATTTTATAGGTTAGGGAGGGTTGTATTGTTGAGGATAGAACGACTCATTTAGGTGAACACTAGTGTCTTAAACACTTTTATGTTTAATAAATTTAATTTAATTTAGTAATTGTTAATAACTTGTTTATTTAAACTCAAGTAATTATACACTAACACTCATTGAGGGGCGGAGGTCGAAAACCCTAGGACGAGGTCTAAGGTTCGAAACTTGGTAGCGGCCATGCTGAATAGCAATCGCCAGAAGCCGACTGTTATGGTGGCTGAGAAGCTCGGGGAGGCGGGACTGAAGGTGCTTCGAACCTGGGCCAACGCGGACTGCTCGCATGACCTCACGCACGAGGCGTTGTGCACCAAGACCTCGCTCGGCGACGCGCTCATTATGAAGAGCGGCACCAAGGTCATGCGCCAGGGCTTTGAATCCTCCCGCGGCTGGCTCAAGGTTGTCAGAAGGGCTGGAGTCGGGATCGACAATGCAGATCTACCTGTTGCAGCTGAGTACGGTTGTTGCAAATGCAGGAACGCTGTACATCCAATGGACGAGCCCGCGTACACAGAAGGCAGCCTGCCTAAAGAAGCCGAGATAGTTCTGCACTCTCTGGCGCTGAATGGGGCGGATGTTGTGGATGCAAAGCGCCTGGAAATCACGCAGAAGCCTTTTCCTCCCCCTCTGCCTCCAGTGCGTCAAGAGATAGGAGACCCTACAGCCTCTGGCCCTGTGCTGCTTCAGAAAGTTTATGAAAAAAAATTCTCTGCCCCCTTTCAGGTTCAAATCACACAGATCTCAGGCAAAACCACTCTGCAATGGGTACACCCTTCAGATCTGGTGCAGGACCTCAAAGTAAATCTGGAACATCGAATCGGGATCCCCTCTGCCCTACAAAGACTTATATTTCAAGGTAAACAACTCGATGATACTCTTCCCCTCTCTTCTTACAGCATAAAAAATAATAGCTCTTTAGTGTTTTCCCTTCGTTTGAGAGGTGGCGCTGCAGGACAATCTTCTTCTGCTCCTCCCTACTCCTACAAAGCTGCAGTTCGCTCTGAGATTCCCAACTCCCCTGAACTTCCCAAACCCAAGCCTTTTCTGGTTGACAAGCTAGAGGAGGTCCCCTCTGTTGAGATCTCCCACCCTGACCTTGCAGATGACATTCAAAGATTTGCTGAAAGGGCCATCATTTGCAGATTTAATGGGCTTTGGCCTCGCTCTAAGGACCTTTATGACTGGATCAATGACAACTGGACTCACCATTGCAAGGTCTGCTTCTGCTCAAAAGGATATTTTATAGTTATGTTCGACAGTCTCAAGCACTATGAAAAGGCCTTAGAAGAAGGTCCTTGGTTCATGGGTTCAGCAGGACTCTTCATAACTCCATGGTTCTCAGATTTTGACCCAGCTTCTGCAGTCATTACCAAAGCCCCTGTCTGGATCAGACTCCCAAACTTTCCTGTTCACCTGTGGCATACAGCAGTCTATAGAAGCATAGGCAACACCTTGGGCAACTTTTTAATGGGAGATTACAGGCGGGAACAACAAGGTCTCTACACATATGCTAGAATATGTGTAGAGCTAGATCTAAGCAAGGGACTGCCAGAGCAAATCAATCTCAAGATCAATGACTCTGTCTGGACCCAGAATCTGGATTACGAAAACACCGCCTTCCGCTGCCGCCACTGTCACCTAACAGGGCACCTGCAGAATTCTTGCCCATCGCTGCCAGCAAAAACGAAAAAGGGAAACTCTGCAAAGACCAAACCCAAGCGTTGGACCCCTTGTTCTCCGCCGCCAGCAGTAAGCTCGGAGTCCTCAAGCTCGGAAGATGAGGACAGTGATCCAGAACAGGACCAGGTGCCTCAGCCGATGGATCCATCCACAGATACAACTGCGCACAACACTGTCACAGCAAACTCCCAGAAACGTGTCCATGAGACCTCCTCTTCTGAATCAGATAAGGAGATCTCCTTGATGGAGAATTCTAGTCTTCAAGTTGTTTTAGCTCATACTCCCCAAGATGGCTGGATAAAAGTCAAAACAAAGAAAGGGAAAAAACATCGTGTTGAGGTCACTGCCCC
Source organism: Pinus tabuliformis (assembly GCA_031772625.1). Taxonomy (NCBI): domain Eukaryota; kingdom Viridiplantae; phylum Streptophyta; class Pinopsida; order Pinales; family Pinaceae; genus Pinus; species Pinus tabuliformis. The sequence goes on from CM062819.1 coordinate 1,287,366,439, forward strand.
TGTGGGGTAATAGTCAGTTTTTGCTCTCAAGTTATTTGTTGTAGCTCTGTGATTGGTTCACTCCTTCTCCGGGACCGAGGTTGATAGTTTCATCATTTCCGGTCTGCCGGCTTCTTGTCTCTCATGATTGTACTATATTTTACTCAATAGAAATAGTTTAGTTTTACTGAGAAAAAAAAAAAATTATACACTAACACTTATTAATATTTGTCTAGAATTTTTTTCAACTCCACTAGAAATTTGAAATCAATGATTAACTTAGTGCATATGGTCCTACATGGTTGTGAAGTCAATGATTGGTTTATCGTCTTTAGTTCTTTGAATTTATTCAACTTATACACACTGAGATTGCGATGAGAATCATTTTTATATATTGACAATTGTTGGTGAATAAGGTGTCATGTCACTACCCCCTGGGGTTTTAGCTCACAAAATTGCATCTTTAACTTCAAACTCAGTTTTCTCTCAAACTAGGAGGAACCACGGGGCGTACCACATATCAATAGAAACATCTCTTCGAGGAGAATCTAATGACACAGATCTCCAATCCAAACTCAATGGTTTGACCCTTCAAAACCCTCAACAAAATTGGTGTACATCCTTAGTCCAGGGAACCAAAACCATAGGACTTTGGTCTTCAACCATCCAACAATGGAGCTGCCAACTTGATTTAATCTGACAATTATTAGTAAGTGTTCATTAACCCTTTGAAATCAATGACTAGTAGTTTTAGTCAAAGTCAAACCCAAACAACCCCATAGGTTGACATCAATGACAACATTATCCAACAACTCCAATGATCAACAATATTTTCATTACAAAGATGGATGATGATTTTTCAACCTATCTACTCTCCTATAACCCTTTTTACAACCTCCACCTCCACCCATTTTCCATACATTTATACAAAATATCAATGGAGTGAATTAAAACCAATTCCCTTAAATCTAGAGAGTCAAAACTATGGACAATTTACATGATATTGTCCCTAGTTTTTTTGGTACATCTTGATTGGAGAACAACTCAAGATTTAATTGTATATGATTTAGCTAGCATACAACCATTTGAGAATAGCTTGATTCAGTTCCTTTGTTGGTTGGGCGTTCTATTTGGGACGTGATCTAGAAATAGACACAACAAGAAAGCTCCACTTAAAAGAATTGTGTATCTTTGAACCCACACACTTTTTGGAAAATCCACTTGCAATTCATCTATTTGGGGATGTTCTACTCAAAACCCATGTTCCTAAATTTCCAAATTCTTCTTCGTTACTCCAAAAATCACATCCAAAGTTTGTTGCTCGTTTTTGTTTAGTGTGTTTTGACTAAAAGGTTGATCCTTAGTTGGAGGCTTGTAGAATTGATACGAGTATGAATTCAATAACATAGTTCCATGTCAATGACCTTAGGAACAAAACCCATGTTCTAGGATTTCTCCCAGAATTGCGTAGATATGCCAACTTTGGATATTTGTTACATAAACTACATAGGAGCTACAAGAATTGAGCAGCATAACCGTCATTAGTAATATTAGTGTAAATCATATCTAATTTCATAAAAAACAAAGTAAACTATGATAATAAACAACCTCAAGCTTGAAATGGCACTTAGCTTCTAAAAAGTGAGAAAATGCAATAAAGGGAATGGTAAACAGGGATGCAAATGGGACAAAGTAGTAAAAAAGAGAACCAATAGTGCAAAACAACAACTCAACAACAATAATAATTAATATAGTATAATTAATAATTTTAAAAGAACATGACTATTCGTGAAAGGGCATCCTACCTAGGTATATATATGAGACTCTCGATGTATATATATATATATATATATATATATATATATATATATCCTTGTGGATCCAAATATTTTGAAGATTTTATCTTTGAGAGAACTTTGTTCGTCTCGCAATTCTTCCCTTGTGAGAGGCAGTGGTCCTCAATTTCTATAAAAAGGACATGCTTTCTAGCATAGAACATCACAATATGTACGGGTTAGGTGTTGACTAGATTGGCCTATCAAGACACTAAGAGGAGAACATTTGTTGAAAGGTGAGTTTGTAAAACTATCGGTGTTTTATTCTAATAATTGCAATAAGAAATGCCCTCCATTCTAAGACCTAAGATAAGGTGTTTTATTCGTGAAAGGGCATCCTACCTAGGTATATATATGAGGCTCTCGATGTATTCCACTATATATATATATATATATATATATATATATATATATATATATATATATCCTTGTGGATCCAAATATTTTGAAAAATTTATCTCTAAGCGAACTTTATTTGTCTTGCAATTCTTCCCTTGTGAGAGGCAGTTGTCCTCAATTTCTACAAATAGTACATGCTTTCTAGCATAGAACATCACAATATGTATGGGTTAGGTGTTGACTAGACTGGCCTATCAAGACACTAAGAGGAGAACACTTGTTGAAAGGTGAGTTTGTACAACTATTCGTGTTTTATTTTAATGATTGCAATAAGAAATGCCCTCCATTCTAAGACCTAAGATGATGTGTTTTATTCGTGAAAGGGCATCCTACCTAGGTATATATATGAGGCTCTCGATGTATTCCATATATATATATATATATATCCTTATCCTTGTGGATCCAAATATTTTTGAAAATTTTATCTCTAGGCGAACTTTGTTCGTCTCACAATTCTTCCCTTGTGAGAGGCAATTGTCCTCAATTTCTACAAATAGTACATGCTTTCTAGCATAAAACATCACAATATGTAGGGGTTAGGAGTTGACTAGATTGGCCTATCAAGACACTAAGAGGAGAACATTTGTTGAAAGGTGAGTTTGTACAACTATTGGTGTTTTATTCTAATAATTGCAATAAGAAATGCCCTCCATTCTAAGACCTAAGATGAGGTGTTTTATTCGTGAAAGGGCATCCTACCTAGGTATATATATGAGGCTCTTGATGTATTCCTATATATATACATCCAAATATTTTGAAGATTTTATCTCTGAGCGAACTTTGTTTGTCTCACAATTCTTCCCTTGTGAGAGGTAGTTGTCCTCAATTTCTACAAATAGTACATGCTTTCTAGCATAGAACATCACAATATGTAGGGGTTAGGTGTTGACTAGATTGGCCTATCAAGACACTAAGAGGAGAACATTTGTTGAAAGGTGAGTTTGTACAACTATTGGTGTTTTATTCTAATAATTGCAATAAGAAATGCCCTCCATTCTAAGACCTAAGATGGTTGTGTTGTTGAGGAACATGTAGAAGCAATCGCCTCATATCCTTATGACAAGATGAATAATGCATAAGAGGGTCCTAAGGAGTAATGGTGTTTTCTTCATATGTCAAGTGGGCATAACATTGGATGAAAGTGGGATAAGTACTGGGTTATTAACATGGTGCTTAGAGGGGCACCTCTTTATTATAATGTGAACCCCTTGGAGGAGATTATTGTAGGTTGAGAGGGATGAGCATTAGAGCATATCGAAGAGTGCTAAATTTGTATATATTAACTTATCTAATTCCTTATTGCCCAATAAGTGTATTATTAGGGTCATAAGATGCCACCTAGTATACATTATCATTCTCTTCAAGTTTTTGCAAGTGTTGTCGTATCTAATATTTTGTGTCCTTTTATCAAAATACTAAGGCTTTCCAAGAATCATGCTAATACACAGAGAATTGGCTTTGAACCTAAGCCTCACCCAAGTAATCCCGACAAGTCATTGGTTCCTCTATATCTAAAAAGAAAGATCATGCCACAACCAAGGTATGTAACATCACATTGTACTACAAAGGCAAGTGACAAGTGTTGACAAACCAACGTCAATGACCATCATATGGTTATGGATGTGGTGTGGGAGGGTGTTGAGGAAACACGACCAACTATTGAAAAATAGGGTTCTTTTGGTTTCCATTATCCAAGATCATTTGCCTAATTGTGTGCCCAATCTAGATTTTATTAGTGCAAAGAACCTCCCTCTCATGGGTTGTATTATGGCCACGAGGATCAATTGAGGGTCTTGTGGTTGTCCCTCAATGTTGGGTTCTTTAATTACCTTTTGTAGTTTGCATAAGAGATCCTTGGCCAGTTGCTTGTTAAGTGTGACATATAATTCCTTTGCATGATAATGGAAATTGATGTTCATGTGAATTTCTCTTGCAATATGCATTGAGTTTAGTATGAAAGTGTTTGATTCTATGTTTTCTTTATGTTATAATGATGGTCGCAATTACCAAGTGTATGCTTTCTCACTTTAATCTTTTCTCAAACATTTGCAAATTGATAACAACCTTTAAATATGCTTCAGGGGAGTCCAATCTTTGGAATGTTAAATGATTATGTAAATTATGCTAAAGTACTATAAATGTTGTTGGAAAACTTTGAGAACTCATGGTCAATGTTTAGGGAAAACATGAAGATTTACATCGGATTCCTAGGGTTCACAGACACATAAAATTACATTCTTGAGGTTGAAGATGACCCATAATGCTTTCTTGTAGTGGGTAAAATTTATCAATGAAAGAGGCAACAATAGAGACTTGTTATCCATAGTCAGGAAGAGTTCAAAAAAGTTATGCATAAAACATTTTACTTAGCTAGGTTTGAATGCACGATAGGATTTCGACAACAATATCTCAATCAATGAATGCACAATAAGAATTTGACAATAATATCTAAAGCTAAACACTTCAGTGAAAGGTAAAGGAGTACAAAGTTACATCCACAACTTTACTATCTACATCAAAACCATGTACATTAAAGCAAAGGGTAAACATGTGTTGTTGCATCCCTAGGATGTAGAGCTCTACCCAATCATATAATCATGATTTAAAACACTCAAGGAAACAACAAATCTTGTCGAGTAGAAGGAGCAATGGATCAAAATCATTGTCCCCAAATCCAAGAAAGCATGTTCATCAAACCCACAAGGTTAAGCATAAGTACATCAAACGCATAAGGTGTGCCAACATTTGTAATTATTAACTAGCATAGGTCTGAATGAGACATCAAGAACTACATCTTGAATTGCCTTTCATAAACAAGAAGCAAAGAAAAGTTTTGTTGATAAAAATAGAACAAGTGCATGGGATATGGTTAGGGGGATCAACAACTGAAGTAGATGATTGAATTACATTAATAGAAAAACCATAAATTAATGTGGAACAAAGAGATCAATTGTTCCAAGTCAAATTACAAGTCAAGAAGGAGATTGTAACTCGTGCTATTAATTTTGAAAGCTAGAAGTATCTTATCACACACTTCTTGGTGAAAAGAGTGGTGTATCCTTCTTCACTATATCCACTAGGATGGTTGGATAAAAATGTTTAGTTGCAATGATAAAACAATGCATGTTTAAGTTTTCCATGTCACCCAAAATCATTGATAGGATTAAATGTTATGATATTTCCTTGAGGTGCGCTAAAAAATACCTTTCAAAGTACAGGAATCATTACCTAGCCAGATTATGTCGAGGTAGAGACAAAACCTTCCATGTTCGTGAATCAAACTAAGTGACTGATCAATGCTAGTAAAATTTTGTTGAATACATCAACCGCACAAGGTGTGCAAACACTTGTAACTACTAGCACACATAGGCGTATGGAGGAGATTACTCAAGTCATAATATTCTTCTGATTGCAAATCTAGAGATGTATGAATCAGAGAAAACTCATGAGCAACCTGATTTGAAAGTTTATCCTCATGCAAAATAGGAGATTGCGAGGAATGGAATGGATGTTCTATGGTTTCATTGCTTTCTTCTTCATCATGGATAATCTCACTATCCTGTGTCATTTCAAGATTCAACTCATAAGTTGACAAACTTGAAGAGTATGGAGTATCTTCACAAAAGTTGATGCATTAAAAATAGTAGAGCACAAGGGATAGGGAGCGCAAGAGGAAGAAGTGTTCATAAGAGAATTTTCTTTGACCAAATCAGATTTAATGAACTACCTCTTGAATTGCCTTGCGTAAATAAGAAGTGGAGAAAACTTTTGTTGATCAAAATAGAACGAGTGGGACATAGTTAGGTGGATCGACAATTGAAGTAGATGATTGAATTACATTAATGGCAAAACCATAAATCAATGTGGAACAAAGAGATCAATTGTTTCAAGTCAAAGGAGATCTAACTCCCACTATTAATTTTAGAAGCTAAGGTATCTTACCTCAAAATTGTTGGTGAAAAAGAATGGTGTATCCTTCTTCACCATATCCACTACGATGGTTGTATTAAAATGTTGATTTGCAATGACAAAGCAATGCATGTTTAAGTTTGTCATCCCACCCAAACTCATTGATAAGATTAAATGTTAAGCAATGCATGTTTAAGTTTGTCATCCCACCCAAACTCATTGATAAGATTAAATGTTATGTGGTGCCTTTGGACACTTGTAAGGCTATAGCTTGTGCAGCCCCTTTATGTGAAACATGGCATGATTTCCTTGACGTGTGCTAACAAATACCATTCTAAGCATGGCAATCATTACTTGGGAGAGTACATCAAGGTAGAGACAAGCTCTCCATCTTTGTGAATCAAACTAAACAATTGATCAATTTTAGTAAAAGTTTGTTTTGATGCTGATCAGGTCCATGATAGAACATGCACCTAGAACCATGTTAGTTCCCTCTAGACAATGAAGTGAAAGGAACATCTAAATAATTTGCATTTGAAGTATAAAGAAGTATTTCTTAGGCCAAAGGCATTGTCGTTCAAATGTTGCATAGAACTCATGTCTAAGTCAACTTTGCAAAATATAAACCTATATGGAACTTATTCGCAAGGTTTTCGATAAATTAATAAGCATGTACTTGAGCTCATCAATGTAGGACTAATTAAACCAAGTGTTTCTCCATGAACATCGCTAGGGTGTTAGTTTTGAAGGACCATACCTGGCAAATATGTGTAGATTATTAGGGATTCAACAAAATCGTCGTAAAAAATCAATAACTACTGCAAAGAATCAATTACTCGGTTGATTAGCTTTGGAAGATTGGTATTCCACTAAGCCAGGTCTGAAGTCTGAATATCAGCAAGTTTAGATAAGAGATGACGTGTTTAAGAGAAAGCAAGATCTGTTTAAGTAATTTGTGCAATGCTTCCATGAAGTTCATGAGACTGATGAATGGATCTTCATTGTCACCTTTGACACTCAATATTTGGGTATTCAGTCAGACCTGGGAAGACCACCAGCATCAATTGGAGATGGTGTTTGAGTCTCTCCACAAGCCCTGGTCGCAAACCAAAAATGAATAGCATGACTTTGCTAAGCAGTCAATCATGAATCTATTCTTTTGCATCAACAGAGCAGAACTTATATCGACCCAAGGCAAGTTAGGAAAGTTCATAGGAGTAGCCAAACATTTGAGCATATTCATTTAGACCTGGGAAGAGCACCAGCATCAATTGGAGATGGTACTTGATTCTCTCCACAAGCCCTGGTTGCAAGCCAAAATGAATGGCATGACTCTGCTAAGCAGTCAGTCATGCATCTATTCTTTTGCATCAACAGAGCAGAACTTATATCGACCCAAGGAAAGTTAGGAAAGTTCATAGGACTAGCCAAACATTTGAGCATATTTGTCAAATGCTTCTCAAAGTGGTTGTCCCTTGTAATGCATTGATAAAGGTAGACAGTGGATCAATTCCAGCAAAAAATTGAATCCTTGAAGTCAGAAATTCATGAAGCAGCAATGTGAAGCCTATCAAACCATTGGTTGCAATTTGAGATCAAAGAAGATACTTCAAGTCATGCAATGGATACAATATATCTACAATAGGGAAAACCAATAGCCTACCATTAAGAAACTTTTTGATGGTGCAAAACTTAACTGCCTAACATACAATCTACGAAATTTATACGCAGCTAAGCATTGGGACATGATCTTCCTGGAAAGAGACAATTATTCACAAAAACCATAAGTTGCAATTCTTATAAATGCAAAGCTGCAGCAGAGCCGGCATTTCAAATGAATGGCACTCTTTCAAGTTTCAACAGATTAATTTGGTCATCAATTATAGGAAGGGTAAGGAAAATCATATTGCTGAATTTTTCTCCAGACCTCCAGTATCCTCATTGGAAGTACTAATGAACCTCAGTCCAGTTCCAAATGAAGAATACGAGGTACAGTTTACAATAGATCTAGACTTCAGGGAAGTAATAGCATTCCTATACAGACCACAAAGTACATGGAGCTCAAATATTTCAATGAATGTTATCTTGAAGGACTGTTTCACAAGCTAAACAGAATCAGGGCAGTATTAGCATTCTTATACAGACCACAAAAGTACATGGAGCTCAAATATTTCAATGAATGTTATCTCGAAGGACTGTTTCACAAGCTAAACAGAATATGTATTCCAAAGGAGAGCCGAGAGTTAAGTTTATGCAGGAAGCTCATAGACCCAAGGTTGCAGGAGTCTTTTAAGTGAGCAAGATTCTGACCAACTAACATCAATATGCGTAATAGTTGCAGATGCATACCGATGTGGATATATTTTTCAAAGGTTGTACACTATCTAGTGTATTTAAGATGGCAAATAACAAGTTAAGATTTCAAAACCACTTCCAGTCCTGTCATGTTCTTAGGTTTACAACTTTACATTTCACATGCACGTTATTCACTAGAAATTTTGAAGATTCTAAACTTGTACGTTATTGACATTGTGAACAACTATTTACTGATAGGTAACAACATGCACTATCAACAACAACAAAAAATAGATGCAAATTAACAAGGCCAACATATTCTTCGATATCTGAAAAAAATTGACACAGTACACAACCTTTAAAGAATTGCAAGAATTTTATTGAGCTAAACAACGTTGAAATTTTTAGAGCAAGCTCACTCAAGGATCTTAGTTCGCAGTTTACACTCAAATCATATTCTTTTGCGTTAAAAGAGCTATTCTGCAGAAATAATAGAGTGAAGAGACAGCTACTAGATATAAGTAGTCACAAGACAATCCCATATAATCATCATACTCGCACATCATATAGATAGAATGATAAATTAGGGTTGTCCTTAGGCACTACAATACAAGACAGGGGAGCTCAACTTGCCATGTTTACCCCATTGTTCTATATCATAATATTCTTTTAGTACCAGTGGATGACATTCTATCAACAAAATGTCCCAAGTAACAGAGATATAAGGCACAATCGAGAGAACACCAATAGAAGCCAACTTCTATTAAAGCTTGCTACCACAGACTAGAAACTCTATTAGTCACAAGAAGTAAGATCATCTTGCTCTAAGATGTGTGGTTGATCTTAACCACGACATTTTCACACTTCTTTTTCCTGCCTTATGAATGTCATTGTTAATGACCATCCCACACATATTCCACTGGGGATACTTAGATTAATCACTGAATGTTGGTAATATATCAATTATTATTTCTGTTCTATAAATGGTACATAATAATTATAGATGAACCTCCATGATAATAATCTAGCCATCACCACACCTGTTCGAATTAACCAAATTCAAATGAGAACCAAATCCCCGACCTTCACATTTGCATCATCTACAAACTGAATACTGCTGTCTCTTTGGGATAAAGAACACTGAACATTGTAAAATGAAAACACTTGCACAAGAAAGACAAGAAAAAAGGAACTGTCATTTGAAATAAAAAAAGAAAAGTACTGTCTAGTCAAAAAAAAAAAAAAAAACATTAAAGAGCAAACCTGTGTTACATTTTATAATTGGTAAAAGTTCATTAATGTACAGTACTCGACCTACAAGACAATTCGGGGATATCAAATTAGACAAATGTTTTGACATCCTTTACATAGAAGAAATCATTCTTATAGATACTGAATTAAATTCATACTGCAGCAACAATGCTCTGAACTCATAAGACCTCTAGCGTTCAAGGTCAACCTAAAACAATTAATTTGAAAATATTGAGTACATATGAAGAAGGATCCAAGGATAAAACTGCCAAAGACATAGTTTCGACAAAAACCAATGTCATATCATGTATCACGAAAAGTGCACCTTACATCTTCAACAACGTCACAAATTTAAATCAGTGTTGCGAACATCGCGATTTTTTCGCTGAGCCGATCTAATTGCCGATTTTTTCAGCAATTTTTTTATTTTCAAAAAATGGTGAAATTATTGCAGATTTCTTCAAAAAAATCGCAATCCGATCGGAAAAAATTGTGGCCAGCGAAAACGACGACTTACAAATGCGATTTTGTGGGTTTTGTTCTCATTTTTTTTTCAAACAAAGGGCAAGAGTGAGAGCTAAGGAGGAGGAGAAGTCATCTACAAGGGCAAGAGAGGAGAAAAGTGAAGGAATTTAGCATCCCAAGCAAGAAAAATTCAAGTTTGGACCAAGTTTCTTCAGCAAAGCGTGGTTTTCAGGTATGGGCATCAAATTTGGCTCTTTTTTTGTTTTTTTCTTGTTTTTCCTTGGGTTTCTATCACCCATTTATTTTCAATGATTTTTTATTGGATTTGATAGTGTGTGTGTGTGTGTGTGTTTTTTTTTTTTTTTTTTTTTTTTTTTTTTTTTTTTTGCATATAGTGGAGAGGGTTTATTTTGATCAAAAATGCAAAAACTTGATTGTTAGATTTATTAGTTTAATTTATTCTTGTGCCCTAGTTTTTTTCCATCATTTTTGCTTGGGTTTGAATGTGTATTTTTTCCATTATTGTTGCATTGAGTTGAGGTTTTTTTTTTGTCAAAAATTCAATATGTTGTATGTAAATTTTATTTTTATTTTTTTAACTTGCAATTCTTCTTGTGCCCTAGGTTCAACTTCAAACTACACTTAAAATTCTTGTATCAGTGGTATTCATTATTGCCACTGCCCTACTCATTTATATTTTCCTCCCACATTGCCCTAGTAGATTAAGGCACCAGGCACATAAAAAAGTCAAAATTCAATATCACTGAATTTTGAGTTTTAGGATCTATTTGTAAATTTGAAAAATCTGACAGGAATATGACCCTAAGTCAAAAGAACACTAACTTGAAAGTGAGAGATTTTGCTGATGACAAAGGCACCTTCCATAAATTGTTCATTCAGAATCCCTTGATGCTTATTTCTAAAGGACAATTTTGAGTGATAACAAGTTGTTAACTCGCTACTAAAATAAACACAATAGTTTAAGTAGCAGAACTAAAGAAAATTATACATATATGATCAAAGCCACATGGCAACAACAAAAAATCATCGACCAAACGAAATGGTTATTGCAAAATGGATGACTGGAAAAGTTCAGAAAACTTCTTGTCCATAATTTTATGTCTTCCTGGTCTATGATCATGTTCAACTTAGCCAGAATACTCATTAGGGCACATGCACCAATCAATGGCCTACATGTTAATCCTCAGATTTTCCTGTGCAACTGGTGGTTCAAGATCCAGCTAGCTTTCATTATGTTGGTATTTATTAGCAAGTGCACCAGTTTTCAAATTGATCAGAGTCCATTTCAAAGATATTATAGAAGCGTTTCAGAGGCATGTTCAGCAGATTTGGAGGAAATTGTTCCTTTTAGCAGTTTTCATATTTTCTATGAACCAAAGTTCTGGGATCTGCAGGTCAGAGGTGATCACATACTTGGGATCCTTGCAAGCTCATGATGTCAATGAGTTTTTTCTGGGTGACATGCAAAACACTACTATTTTTAGCAGTGAGGTTTTCAGGGCTTGTATGATGATTCTGAGCATGTATTTGAATTCCTTGTAAGTTGTAGAGAATCAAGATTGATAAAACCCATTTCATTGACATGCAAAATGCTGCTATTTTTAGGCATGCTATATTTGGCAGTGATGTTATAGCATTCCCCTTTATTTTTCCTCTTTCCTATTTTTGAGGAATCAAATTGCTATTTTTGGCATGCCTATATTTATCAATGCTATTCATAGTTAGGAACTGATGCGGACCAAGCAAGTGGGAGTTTTTCAGTGTGACACGTGGTGGCCATTCCAACCTTATCTCATCAAGAAAACCATAAGTTTCCCTCCTTTGATATTGTTACCCACCCACATGTATGGGTAATCCTAGCAGAAATTTTTTCTCCTATGATTCAGTTTGACAGCCAACAGCCCTACCATGATCCACATACAGTCAGCCTCAGATGTTTCTCATCCACTCTCTGGTCAGCACATTCATTCATCTAGCTTGCTCAGCTGATGAAGGTGGGTTATCTATTGTGAGGTACATCAATTATTTTTGTATTCAGGTGCTTTCATTTAATGACAAATGTTTCAGGGCATTCTAGTATGGATGATAGGTTGAATTGGATAATAGACTGCTATTGGTTGTACACTTGTTCCCTTGCTTCACCTTGGTGGCCATCACTTATCCCTAGTCCAATGTGACCCTCCTTGAGGCCTTTCTTTCACTATCTAGGAGGGGCACAAATAGGAGGCTCTAATGATGGTAGCATTCCATGATATCCATGCTTAACAATTGATATCATTTCCCCTACTCCGTTGTCCGACTTTTCGATTGGTTGTTGTCAAGTGCTTGTGCTGGTTCACTGTTGACCTTGTCCTATGAGAAGGGCTGTATATACTCAAGGTTGTTGTGGCTGTAAGAAAATAAAGAGCATGAGCCAAATGATAAAATAAAAAAGAATGGCAAGGGATGTAAAGCAAGTAAACTCCAAATTATAGATTATGCTCTACCTCCTCTTATATTGTCACTCATCCTCTAGAGTATCCATGCATATCGTGCCTATCAAAGTAAAAGGCAATCTCTATGAACATCCAAGCCACAATGAAGTGATAACCTACCCATCACAAAAAGAGGTTTTCTCATTATTGCATGAAAATCAACGAAGCTTGTAAAACAAGATACCTAAAGAAAAGAAAAAGGAAAGTATGGGGGATTGGAAAAAAAAAGGTGAGGAAGGTAATTGAAGCAATGCTAAGAGCTCCCTCTACAAAGGCACTTAGGGACAATGGTTTGATATAACTTAGCATAAGACTATGCTTCCATTCATGAAGTAAACCCCAATCCATAACACCTATCACATACACCTATCTAATAAAAGGATCAGCCTAGGAACTGTTCCTCCCATTAGGTTGGAAGTGTTGAAGGAAGTGTAACTAGGTTCGGTCTTCATAAATGTACTTTTGATATTTGTACTTATTCAGGGAAAGAAATAATATTTTTATAATATATGTCAACGAGTTTCTTGCTCATTGAAGTAGGTCTAGCACATGTCAAAGTGCTATAGGTGAGTCAAATAGTCAAGAGAAAATATTGAAGGCCTTAAGGGCATGTTACACCATGTATAAATATGTATTAAAGTCAAAGGGAAAAACCTCCAAGCAAAGTCAAGTCTACTCCTATGCAATGGCACCTTCAAGAAGCTCCTTCAAGCATGCTACACCACCATGGAAGCTATCCACAAACTACTCAACAAATCAGCCTACAATCTGCCCTCAAAGTCGGCCTACAAACAGTGACTAGTCGGCCTTCTAGTCGACTTAAATGGAGGGACAATCCTCTATTTATAGAGGTTGTCCACTCCAAATAGAATGTATCAATTTAGCTCTAAAATCCGAAGATAAAAAGAAGTGAAGAGGAACGAAGGAAGTCGAGGTAAAGGGTCTACTAGGGTAGCGAAGTTTAAAGGGAATGTTTTCTAGGGTTATCACAACTACACGTGCGAGAAAGGAAGGGTATGCCTGCGGTCACTACAGCAGAAAACTACAGTGACTTATCTCTCTATTTTTGGGCTAGTAAACAAGGCCTATAAGGCCTCCCAATCAAGCGAAGAGGAAGGGCACTCAAGCGAAGAAGGAAAGAGGCTACAACAGCAAGTAAACAATCACACGTGCGAGAATTTAGGGTTGTTGGACAGTCACATCCAGTCTGCACCTACACTTTGAAGAAGAAGCTCATTTGGTTAAGGAGGTGAAGGAATCATCATATGGAAAGGTTCTCATCAAAAAACTAACAAGTTGAAAGAAGAACAAAGTGTCGGAAGTAGGAGGGCGAAGTGTCGTGAAACAAAGTGCCGAAAGAAGTGTCAGGGTATATAATGCAAAAAGGAGTGAAGACTTGACTTGTGCTTGGAGGATCTCTTTGTCAGTGATCTAGGGTTTGGCATTGATCAATAGAAGCTTCGATAAGAGAAATTCACTAAAGGCTTTTCCTCTCAAGAGTAGAGAGGTTTTGGTCCTGGCAGAGAGCCAACTTCTTGTGTTCTTGTTTTTATGTTTTGGTAGCAGTTTGATGAAGTACACACATATGCAATAATAAGAAGAAGAAGAAGAATAAGTTAACAAGAAAAGTAAAAAGACTCCACAAATTGTTATCAAGTAATGAAGAATCACACTACACTACTTTGCCTTAGATTCTTCAACATGGTATAAGAGCTAAGGTGACACATCAAGGAGAGGGAAACTCAAGAAGAAGCATCTACAAAGTTGGAGCATCAAGCCTAGAAGTCTCAATCACTTCAAGGACAAGAAGGGTATACAATCCATCATTCATCAAGGAGGTCCACAAAGCTAGAAGAAGAGCCTTACATAAAGGCACATACAAAGAAGAGCAGATTGAAGCAGGACCTACATCAAGCTACAAGTCATCAAGCAAATCATCAAGCAAGTCCACTTGGAGAAGGCAACCTGAAGAAAATCAAGATCCAGGGAAGATAAGCCATCAAGCTTTCAAGGAGGAGGAAGCAAATCCATTACATCTCAAATCTATCAAGTACATGTCCCCTTCTGAATATACAACAATGTCTTTTTGCAAGGAAAGCAATAAATTGGTAGGTACCAATAACTTTCTTGCATGGAAGAAGAGGATTGATCTACTACTCAAGGAGAATGAACTCCTAGAGCATGTCAAAGGGAATATCACTATCCCTACTAAGGAACAAACTCAAGCCTTAGCCAAGTACAATAAGGATGAGACAAGAGCTCAAAGGGTTCTGAATCCTGATAGAATCAATCAAAGACTCTCTCATTCCTTATGTCTCCAAGTTTGAGACATCAAAATAAATTTATGATAAGCTAGTAGAGCTATTCTCGGTATCCACAACCGAAGAAGTTATATCTCTGAGAAATGAATTATACAAGATGAAGATAACAAAGGAAGAAATAGCTCCCTGCTTCATGAAAATCTCTGAAATGAGAGATCAACTTCAAGAGCTTGGGGAAGTCATGTCTAACAGAAAGATGACAATTGTAGTACTCAATGCTCTACCTGAGGAGTGGGGAAACTTCACATCAAGCATATATGCCAAGAAGGAAGCAACCACTCTCAGTGAAATGTGGTCTCTATGCAGAACAGAGGAAACTAGACTTAAGGCAAAGGAAGATGTGGGATCAAAGGAGCAAGCATTTGCTACCATGGCCAAGAGAAAGGGTAAATTTGGCAAATTTGGTCCATGAAGAACAAACAACAAAGACATGTCCAAGATCCAATGCTTTGGATGCCAAGAATATGGACATTACAAAAGGAATTGTCCTAAGCTTAAGAAGGACAACAACAACAAAAGAAAGCAGGAAGAAGCTCACATAACTCAAGAGATGAAAGAAGAAGGAAAGAAGCAAAAGAAGGAAGATCCTTCGGATCTCTACTATGACTAGGTCAAACTCTTTACTTCTAGAATTCTTTCAAAGTTTTTTAGTAGGATAGGAGCATGTAGGAATAAATTAAAATTGCATGGCTAGAAACATCCTCTAGAATCTAGCAGCATGATGTACATAGAGTTCTAGATACTCATGTAGATGTAGCATTTATGATAAGAACAAAAATGCATAAGTAGAAATATCTTCTAGAATATAGGAGCATGGTAGATATAGCTCAAGATATTCATGTAGAAGAAGCATACCTAGTATAGGACCTCATACATGATGAAAGGAAAATTGATCATGATTAAGAATCTTAGAAGACCTCCATCATCAAAAGAAAGGAAACATTTGCAAGGCAAGGATCTTTAAGATCCTATGATGGAATCTTCAAAAGAAGGTTCATGAACCAAGGCAGATGTCTCATTGGGAATCCCATTCATGGGATTCAAGAAAAGGATGATATGCATGCAAGCTAAGATGAAGCAAGAAGGGCCACACCAAAGGATGATCAAAGGAGAATCAAGATGAGGTATGTATGCATTAAAGTTTAGTTGTGTTATCATTGTATATTATTAAGTCATGGGATAGTTCTATAACATGATCAAGCATGAAAGAATCTCTTTCACCAAGAACATGCTCGAAGGCATGTACCACAATGCAATGAAGGTCAACAAAAGAATATGCAAGAAGAAATGTTGAAAAGTCCAAAAAGCAAGAAATAAAGGAATGCTCTCACAAGAAGCATTAGATGGCTGACCTATCAATCTGAGAAGAAGCAAATGAAGAAAGAGATCAAGCATGTGGAAGAACACCATGATCACCGAGAATCACTATCTAACAAGATGCTTTGAAGAAATCTCCCGAAAGAAGGCAGGACAACTCTAATAAAGGAAGAAAGGACCCTTGACACCTATGAAGGCCTTGGAGATATAAAAGGCGCTGATAACTAATTCTACTCTATAAAGATGTCGTGATGAAGAAGCCATCGAACAAAAAGGAAAAGCAATGTTGAAGCAATATCAGGATGAAGTCATGATGGGCTACTAGGTCAGAACATGTAAACAAGCAAGTACAACAAAGCATCCATGAGAAGAATATTCTAAAGCATGGACAAGATGACAAAGGAGTAGCCAAGATGACAAGGAAACCTGATATATGACATGATAGCCACTTTCCTCGAAGAAAGCAATGACATGACAAACCAAAGACAAAAGTGATCGATGGATGGTGCCCTACCTAGAAGAAGTTCAAACAAAGACTTCATGACATCAAGAAAGGAAGGAGATCAAGCAGCTAAAGGACCCACGAAGAAGAAGTTGTTGATGAAGGAAAGAGTCCCCAGTTAAGAGGGAGCTCTGACAGGTCCCTGATAAAGAGGAAGTTTTGGATCACCTTGGATTACAAAGGAGTGACAATTGTGTTTTCCATTTCATGGGTCATGCGCTAGACCAGGACTAACAACCGTAAGTCTAGATGAAGGCCATGAATGGAAATGTAGACACAAGATAGACACAACATTCTTGTCTTCACTTACGAAGAAAGAATGGGAGGATTGGGTAATCATATTCCATCTGATACTCTTTGAGGATGTGTAGGGCATCCAAGACAAGAGTAGGCAAGAGGAACGATATTCTTTGAGGGTTGGGAACCCATGATAAGAATACTCCTAGAAGGTCATACTCGGTGAACCCCCGAGTGGGTATGTACCTTGAGACACAATGATGAAGGTGTCTATAAATCATTGGTCTCGCCAGCATTGTAGCTCATGGTCTCGTAAATAGATGGAGTTGTTAGTCAAGGCCTTGCACTATGACAATGCTAATGGATATGATGTTGTAACAAATGGATTGCTAATCCAGTTTCTATTATGTGAATTCTTCAAGATTGATAATAGCCAAACACCTTGTAATGTTGTATGAATACCTCCCTAGTTAAGAGGGAGCGTTGAAGGAAGTGTAACTAGGTTCAGTCTTCATAAGTGTACTTTTGATATTTGTACTTATTCAAGAAAAGGAATATTAATTTTATAATATATGTCAATGAGTTTCTTGCTCATTGAAGTAGGTCTAGCACATGTCAAAGTGCTAGAGGTGAGTCAAATAGTCAAGAGAAAATATTGAAGGCTTTAAGGGCATGTTATACCATGTATAAATATGTATTAAAGTCAAAGGGAAAAACCTCCAAGCAATGTCAAGTCCACTCCTATGCAATGGAACCTTCAAGAAGCTCCTTCAAGCATGCTACAACACCATGGAAGTTATCCGCAAACTGCTCAACAAATCATCCTACAATCTACCCTCAAAGTCGGCCTATAAACAGTTGACTAGTCGGCCTTCTAGTCGACCTAAATGGAGGGACAATCCTCTATTTATAGAGGTGGTCCACTCCAAATAGAACACATCGATTTAACTCTGAAATCCACAGATAAAAGAAAGTGAAGAGGAACGAAGGAAGCCAAGGTAAAGGGTCTACTAGGGCAACGAAGCAAGGAGGAAGAACAACGAAGTTTAAAGGGAATGTTTTCTAGGGTTATCACAACTACATGTGCGAGAAAGGAAGGGTATGTCTGCGGTCACTACACCAGAAAACTACAGTGACTTATCTCTCTATTTTTGGGCCAGTAAACAAGGCCTATAAGGCCTCCCAATCAAGCGAAGTTGAATGGCACTCAAGCGAAGAAGGAAAGAGGCTACAACAGCAAGTAAACAGTCACACGAGAGAATTTAGGGCTGTTGGACAATGACATCTAGTCTGCACCTACACTTTGAAGAAGAAGCTCATTTGGTTAAGAAGGTGAAGGAATCATCATATGGAAAGGTTCTCATCAAAGGCTTGTCCTCTATTGCAAGTGCAACAGGATTACTAACAAGTTGAAAGAAGAACGAAGTGCCGGAAGTAGGAGGACGAAGTGCCGGGAAACAAAGTGCCGGAAGAAGTGTCAGGGTATATGGTGCAAAAAGGAGTGAAGACTTGACTTGTGCTTGGAGGATCTCTTTGTCAGGGGTCTAGGGTTTGGCATTGATCAATAGAAGCTTCAATAAGAGAAATTCACTAAAGGGTTTTCCTCTCAAGAGTAGAGAGGTTTTGGCCTTGGCAGAGAGCCAACATCTTGTGTTCTTGTTTTTATGTTTTGGTAGCAGTTTGATGAAGTACACACATATGCACTAATAAGAAGAAGAAGAAGAATAAGCTAACAAGAAAAGTAAAAAGACTCCACAAATTGTTATCAAGTAATGAAGAATCACACTACACTACTTTGCCCTAGATTCTTCAACAGGAAGCATCTAAAAGTGCCATGAAATAACCGTCCCATACCTAAGCACGGTAACTTGTGTATAAATCATAAATTAGGAAGACATTTGAAGATGATGCTTGCGTGAAGTACTTTGATGGCTTTAACATTGAATATGGCCCACTCTGATATTCTTATGGTTCTTGTACTTGTTGCTGAAAAACCTAGCGGGCCTTGGAGAGGGGCACCCTACAAGGCTTATACTAGACCAAGTGGCAACAATGGGGTGATGGTCCACTGTCACCACAATCAAAACCCCCTGCTCTTTATGGAATTTCACCAATGGGAGGAGTCCCAGTATATGAAAAGTTCACCTAATAGGTATTCTAAGGTTCTAGGGGCAAGGTGACACAAGAGGTCTTCAATGGAAAGACACAATTTAGACTCAAGGCCTCAAGAGGAGGAAATACACTTTCCTTAAAAAGAGACCTATTAAATGCAACACAAGACCTATGGCTTGATTAATGAGTTCATAGTTGGGATGGCTAAAGGTCAGAGTGAAGAGAAATGGTTTCCAACAATGTATTCCGACAAAGCCGAGTTACATGAAACTCTCAAGAAGCTTCCAAGTTGAAGCTATATCCAAACTAGGGTTTAACCTTGGGCAAGAAAATTTATGGATAAAATTAAAGTGAATGCCTACCAAAAGGGATGATTTTGAGGCAACCAACTATACCTTGGCATCTAGACTCTCCAATCCCAATAATTCTTCTTCCCTAGAAATTCTTACTAGCCCTAGCTTGGATGTTTGGCCTTAAAGGGGCTGAATTAGCACAAGAAAGAGAAAGAGAAAAATTATGGATAAAAAGTTAAATTGATCACCTACAAGGAAGGCCAGTGCCTAGTCCTAGGGTCAATGGAGTCTATGGGCTCTTAAAATTGATTTATTCTTGCAAAGGAGTAAGGATATTTTGATGCCCTAGCATCAAAACCCTAACTATCACCTTTGTGAGGGGATCAAACTTCACTTGGGAGAGCTAACATGAGATCACCAAGGGGATTGTCATTCACATATCATACTATGAGTAATGCATGCAATAATTTGACCTAGTTTCCATTCAATTGATATTCAACAAATTTAGGGCACAAATTTAACCTAGATCAACAATTTATTCCATACATTAGACATGAAAAATTATAAATTTGCAATAAACATGGCACTTACAAGACAATATGCAAGTACAATCCAATTCTTGATCCAAAGTGACTTCTCCAAAGATGAGAACAAATGCTCAAGACTCATTTTGCTCCAATAGATGACATCTTTCCCATTAGAAAAGACGTTGAAAATCTCAAGGGAGGCAGAACTTCCAAATCCAAGTGATAATGAGAATTCAAGTGTCATCTCCTCTATTTATATGAGGAGAAATAGATACAATTAAGCCCAAAAGCCCCTAATCAACAAGTAAAATTCTTCGAGTTGTCGTCTTCGATGATACAAGATAATAGGATCCTTCGACTAATAAACAAAATTATCAAACTGAGAAGGGATCTGACCATATCCTAAATCAATCGTCTATGGAATCTCACAGTTATTTGATACTTTGGATGCATTTTTATCATAAGATTGAATTATGGTGACATCGATATTTTTGGGAACATAAGTCACTTGCTTCTGGTCTGAGTGATATGGATATGTAGACTAGTTGAGATGTCTGCGTTTATGATTTGGGTGTCGACAAGGAGTTCTTATGATTTGATTTCCCCTTATCTTGTTTGTGGCGATTTCTTGATTTACTTGAAGTAACTGATTTCTTTCACGTACTAAAGTGGCTTGGTCAAACACTGAATTTTCACTTCAAATTTTCGTTATTTGAACTGCAACATCTGAATATGTTTTTACTTCAATTGGTTTGTCATCTTCTTGAGTTTTGATATTCACTAGATCAGTATTCATTCCTTTTTCTTCGACTTGAACATATAAATGTTTCAACACTTCCTTCTCAATAAATTGTTGTACTCCGTTTTCCAACAACTTCTTGTCCTTCTTAAGCTTCTTACTTTGCATCAGTAATTTCTCGTTGTGGTCCTTGAGACGAATAACTTTTTCATTTTTGTCTGCGATAATCTTTTCAACTTCCTTCTGCATATCTTACATTGCCTTCAAGTTTTCTTGAAGAATTACCTTTGAGATATCTTTTACATCTTTTGGTGTTACTGAATTCGGCTTCAACATAACATCTTGTAGCATTATTTTTTCTTTTTGTAGGAAAATGTCAACAACAAAAAAATCATATTTAGGATGAATGACCCTAGTGATTCCATCCAGGGCAAACCCAAAATTATATCACTATTGTCACAAAATAAGGATTTAACAGTGAATTGCGAGACAAAAGCATAATCTCCTATACTTATTTGTAGATTGCTTATGTCATATTGATTTTTATTCATCGAATCCATCGTTTCAATTATATATTTGATTCAGGAATCACTAATTGGTTAGCACATTCAGTGCTAACATAATTATTCTCGAATAGGATAGATGGAGATTATAATATCCTTTCCTGCAAGGGATCCTTTGACTTTAAATAGCGCATTAACATTTTTACTATAAGTTTTAGGAAATCTTCCATTATTGGTCTCCATTTTGCGCTGGTCGATAATTTCGTCAAATGATACTTTGTTTATGAAACTTATATATTCTTTGTGCGAGTGACCACTTTATCAAAATGTAATAAGGTCCCTTTTAATATGACTATATAAAAATGTTTAATTACCTTTTCTATATAAAAAATTCTCCTCTTATATTAAAAAATATATCTCCCTTTAAAATATAATACTTCTCTTTGTTTTTTTAAGTAACTTTAACACTTACATTTAAAAATTACTTCTCTTTGTTTTTTTAAGTAACTTTAACACTTACATTTAAAAATTTCCCACAAATGTGTTTTGATATTTCAACTATTGTATCTAAAGATTTTGTACTCACATTAAAATCACTTTTATGCTAATGATATGCAAGATATTCATATAACTAATCCAACATGCCCGCGGATGTTAGTAACGTCACAACCATTAGATTGGAGAAGATTAAAATTATTTTGGTGCACACTTTTTCCTATGTTACCAAAATACCTTTTGTTGCAGTCGTCCATGCATAGACGACAGTCAGATTTATGCAGATACACCTACAAGTTCAGATAGGATGCACACATAACAATGGTGCGCGGAAGGGTCAGTCGAGTGGAATCGGCAGGGGCTGACTGAAGATGAGCAGGAACGTTGGCGGGGGTCCAGAATCCGATCGGTGGATTAACATCGAGGAAAGCGACGTGATGGTTGGTGGATTAACAGCGAAGATGAATGGTCAGCAAGAAACTGGATGGGTTGGAAATTGACAATGGATCGAGGACAACGAACGATGGAGCAGGGAACAGCAAAGCAAGGACTGTGGACGGCAGGATGATGGCATCTTGCAGCAGCTATTGCTAAGGATGCAACAGCTTGCGGTTGCAAACCTCTTTTTTCTTTTTCTATTTTTTTTAATTACTTAATTATATTTTTTATATAATCTCTTTCTTTTATTTCTTTTTTTGGTTTTATTTATTTACTTATATATATATTTTTAAACCTTTTTTTAATTTTTTAAATATAATTTCTTCCATTTTATTTTTCTTTATTTTTCTTTTTAGTTCGGACTTATTATATGCATTGTCATTGTGATTGAAGTGTTTTTGCTACATAGTTTTTGGCCATTAGAGAAAAGGAAGAATAAAAAAGGAATTTAAGAAAAGGGGATATATATATATATATATATATCCCCTTTTCTTAAATTCCTTTTTTATTCTTCCTTTTTTCTAATGGCCAAAGGCCTAATGGCAAAATGGAGAATCTCTAATACTGTGTAGCGAAACACTTCAACCACAACGACAACGAAGTTGACAAAGAGTTGATGGCCAAAGGCCGGACCACACTGACTCTACAAAGCGGTTGAGTGGCTAGAGGGTCGACCAACTCTGATATTTATGTAACAAAATGTTGAAGTTGTAACTAGATTTGGTCTTCATAATCACGACCTTGTAAAGAGTCAAAAAGAATGTCTCTCCAAAATGCCTAAGTTGGCCCTACAAGAAGTCATGTCAACCTGCCTATGGACACACCCATTTGCTCTTGATGAAGACTATTTATAGGTCATTTCGTCTCCCTCCAAAAGATACATTGCATAAGAAGATACATTTGTGGAAACATACGAAAATCTGAGGCTACATATCTTTGTTATCTGAAGCTCTCATTCTGAGGTGTTACCTGTAACATGATCTAATGAAGAAAACGCAATTCGGCCCTTACAAAAGATTGAAGCAGACTTCTTTGCAGACCTAATTGAAGACAATTTGAGGCACCTTATTCTGGAAATCTTGAAGGGTTGACTTGGCATTTGGAAAGTAATCACCTAGTTACTACTAGTCAGTTTATTTATGACATGGATTTTATTGGGTTTTCCTCTTACGGATTTTGCCTTGGTCACTGGCCTAATCTCTGGTGTCTATTGTCTCTTGTGTACTATGATCTTTACTTTCTGTATGTTTTTAAATGTATAATTGCTTGATGACATAACTAAACAGGGTAAATGATGAATGGAAATTTATATATCAGTCACAAGTAATTATCATGATCATAAATTTTAGTTTCCATTCAAATTTCAACATGGTATCAGAGCTAGTCCTGAGAAGCAGTCTGAGATGAAGTTTGAATCATCTCTTCTATGGTCTGAATTATTCCTGTGAAGAAGTCTGGAGATTTCCCAAGTTAAGGAACAAGTTCTCTCTGAGATCCAAGTAACCTCTGAAGTAATCCGAACTAACTAAATGAAAATCTTTGTGCAATGTGATAAGTATGAATCTCCTACTCCTTGTAAATACCTCTGTAATAAATCTGAACCTCTGTGGAATTGTGCCAAACTTCTGTGAAAGAATGATTCACCGAAGCTACAGTGAAAGAGAAGGACTAGTCCAATCCAAGTTGCTTTGGCCAAGGAAAAGTTACTTATGTTGTGCATCCAATTTCACCTCAATTTTGGGCAGTCAAATGTTGGATGAGAAGTGACCTAGCAGAGGCTTGTTTCATCTCAGTTTTGCATTAAGATTAAGGCCGTGATACCTCTTTTGTCGAAAAAGGACCGAGGATCCTTGACTACTAATAAAAAAGGGACAAAATGCCTGTTAAGGTGCAAGAAGGCGGCCTGAGTAACCTCAGCGTACAACGAAGGCAGGGAAAGGCTTCTATGTGATGATACAAGGCTGCTACATGACGAATATGAGGTCTGGAAATTCAAAGTCTGAAGTTTTATGATTGGAGTGAAAGGTATGTTTGGAATCAAAAGAATACTTAGAAAATTTTCTTAGAGACCCCAGTTAAAGGAATCAATCATTTAAGTGTTTGGTTGAAAAGTCTGGTATCTAAGTTATGATCATAAGAATGCATCAAAAGTTTAGTTTATGATCATCACGGGTGTGCCTAAAAAGGCCGAGAACTTCTGTTTAAACCTTAAGGTTGCAATTCATTTGTTAAACCTCTGAAATATCTCAGAAAAATTGCAAGCCAAGTCTTGATAGAATTCTAAGGGAGTATTTTTCAAATGACATCACAATCCAAAGAAAAACTTGATTGTTGATATTGATTAAAGGAATAAAGAGAAGAAGATACAAATCAATATGGCTTTTGGAATCATGGCAATTTCATAAAATCAAGAATTTATTTGTTGATATATGAGTAATAAGGTAAAGATAGTTCCTAGGTGTGAATGGAGAGTCTCTTGAATGTATCTAGAAAGCTCATATATTCAGATTATAAATATGCAGATATTGCCACAGTATGATGGAGTTTGAGAGTATACTATTGATTGAGGCAAGTTGCAGTAATGATCTGATAGTAAAATAGATTCGTTTGAGAAGCAAAATTGTTAAAATTTTGAAATTTTGTCACCTTACCCTTTCGTGATGAAGACAAATTATTAGAAGATCCTTGACTGGCATCAAGGTGGATCATCTCTGATTTTGAAACTTAAAGACCCTATCTGGACTTTTGGTTTTTGATTTGCAAAGAATGCAAAATCAAAAAACTCTAGAGAAAAACTCTAGAGCTAGACCAAGATAGACGTTTTCGCTAAAAGAAGAAACCCTAACCCTAGTAAGTAAGGAATGCCATCATGATAACAATGTGAATGAAGCTGACAAAGTTGCAGATGGATGCAAGAAGACTAAAGATCAAGAGGGAGCTGACTTTCTTCTCAAAAGATAAGTATTTTGTATCTCTCTTTTTGAATTATTACCATTATTGTTTTTACTAGTAGTTAGTCTCTTGTCTTTATATCCTGTGCTTGGTTGTAATTGTTCTTCCATGACCTCCTGTGAGGATTGCAGGTACATAGTTGAAGTTGCCAAGGCTTTGATAGTGGTTGGAAGAAGTGGAAGAACGAAGCAAAGCAAGAGGACTTTCTAAAATTGCTACTTGAAGGATATTGTACTAGATGAGACCCAAGTTCAGAGGGAGTGGGCAGTTTCAAGTATGCCTTGATTGTGCGAAGAGAAGCCAAGATCTAGCATGCAACAAATAGCAGCATGGTTTGAGAAGTTTCTCCCAGAAAGAGGGATAGGATCATGTCAAGACGTTTGCCTCAATTGAGCATCTGATATGATTTGTCTCTAACGAGAGAAGGACTCATATTTCAGAGGAAGCAGTCGTGGAGAAGGTATTACCTGTAGAGGGAGCCGTCAAAAAGCCCTATTATGACACCAAAGAAAGCTAACCTCAAATTCTTGGATGATGGACTGTCAGTGTGAGAGGGAGCATCCAGTTTGGGTATCCGGAAAGCATTTGTGATCTAGTGAAGGAAACAAAACAGTGTATGGTCGAGCCAAGATGGGTTGCTCAACATGTGTTATCAGCATGGTATAGTTGATCATGGATATTTTGAGAAGTACAACTGCAGAATCAGTTAAGGCTAGTGGAGATTACCTCTCTCATTGAGAGGGAGAGTTGATGAGATGGGCATTCTCCATGTGTCTTCTTAATCTTGGTTGGAGAAGTTCTCCCTGTGTCATTATGACCTTGGCTGGAGAATGGTTTGAAAGATTGGATAGCATCATGGACTGACATTTACTTTGACCTGATTAGGGAGGTTATCCCTGTGTCAAGTACATAGGCCTAATTAGGAAGAATTCTCTAGTGGATTGACATTCTTCCTGTATAGTGACCTAATTAGGGTTGTAGTCCTTGTGTCACTTTGAACTGATTAGGAAGCATGGTCTTGTGGACGGAAATCTTCTTGTATAGTGACTTGATTAGGGTTGTAATCTGTGCATCACTTTGACCTATATAGGAAAATGGTCCAGCAAAGGACAATCATTCTCTCTGTGTCATTGTATAGTGACCTGATTAGGGAGGTTATCCCTATGTCACTTTGACCTAGATTAGAGAGAATGGTCCTAGAGGTTGTAGCCTCCCAGCATCGTGCTTTGATCTCTTTCTAGAGTGAGCTTGTTTTGGCATCGTGCTCTAATCTCTTTCTAGAGTGAGCTTGTTTACCAAATGATGCATATGTGCCATACATCAGGGGTACTGATTGGGTTATGGCAATGTGGTTGATGTTGGTGATGATATTGATGATGATGCTTATCTTAATCTTGATAATCCTTCCTTATAAAATTGTCAACTTGAGAACATCTTGATAGTCATTATGAATACCTCCCTAGTTAAGAGGGAGTGTTGAAGTTGTAACTAGGTTCGATCTTCATAATCATGACCTTGTAAAGAGTCAAAAATAATGTATTTGAGTCAAAAGATTTTTTTTTATCATCTCCCATTTGGATATTCAAAAGAAAGAAAATTGAATTTTTATAGCATATTTAGGTCTCTCCAAAATGCCTAAGTCGGCTTGCCAATGGACATGTAATGTCCCCGACCAATTAGGAAGCTTATGACAAAGTCCGCTAGCCTAAAGTGGTTCCCATAGGCTTAATCAGGGAAATATTTAATAAAAGGGACTTAAATTGCCTAAAGAAAACATTAAAAAGTCCAAAAAAAGCGTAATATTTCCTAGGCAAGTGAAAGTCATTTTAACTTTATAAAGTGAAATATCATAAAGTGACTTTATAAAATTTGATTTAATAAAAAGGGAAGGTGAAAGGCAACCCTAAACTCATAAAGAAGGAAAATGAGGAAAGTCTCCTCATTCGTGCACTTGTGAGTTTGTAGAAAGAGCTCTTGGAGAGAGTTTGAAGGAGAAGCTTAGGATTTTGGAGCCCTAGCCGCCATAGCAGACTTTGGTGTTGAAACTAGACATCCTAGTTTGGATTTGAGAGTGAAATCGGCCAAATTTCCCTGCTGAGCTTCAATGGAGTAAAAGATTTTCAGTGAATATCAAGTTATTGAGGTGTTATCAGTTGATTGTATTCACTGATATTATATTTTTTATGAATCTTCTCTTACAGGTGATGGCCATGGAAAAATACGTAGTTTGAGTATATGAAGGGAGGGACCATTAAGTTGCAGGGACCGAATCCAAGGGAGAATGATTTCCTCTGCCAAATTTCCTTACTGTTATGGAGCACAAGTTGAAGGAAGATCGTAGCACAAGTTTCCTGTCCCATACGCTGAGAGGCATCACAGTTGGGATGAGTGACTCTACGAAAAGAGGAGCAGTATGAATATCTTCCTTTGTGGGTCAAGATACCTGGTTCTAGGTTGAATCTCTGCTAGAGGACGACTTTCTTCCTTACTACTGAAGCGACAATGCCCATAAGTGTGGGTGTTGGAAATATCCACTAGAGAGGCACGATTTAATGGTAGTTGGACAACACTGTGGCAACATGTCCCTTGTTGGACATAATCAGTCATCTTGGGCAGGTCGTAGACCTCTTTTCTGTTGAATGAAGGGTGTATTAACGATGAGGACGAGTTTGAACAGAGTGTAGCTATCATCTCAGATTTGCATGGACCCTTTTTCCTGCAGTCAAGGTAGCATTGATGATATTTTGAGGCCAACAGTTCTGGGTCCAAGTGGCTGGTTCGAAACTCATCTCTGGTTATTATTGGAGGCTGCCTCATTGTGACAAATTTCCAGGTTCAATTGTTCCCTCATTTTTCATGCATTGTATACTGAGTATAAGAGAAATATAAAAAGAAATTTATTCCAGTTTGTTTACAACACTATGCATCAGTTGTTAGTAAATTTATGAATATTAAATAAAGCAGTTGGAGCCTCTGGAAGTGATATTATGGGCGCATGTTATTCACTATGTTTATTTTCTTAAGTTTAAATTGAAATTAGTCACCTACAGCAAAACACAAACAAACTGTTTCACGAAAGTTATCACTGGGCAACTCAGTATAAACTCAGAAATCTCCCTCATAAAATACAAGAAACTTCTAACCAAAACTTACAGTAGTATCAGAGCCTTAAGTCTTGACTCAGCCTGTGGGTTTTCCAGTGATTATTATGGTTTGAGGGTAGTCTACTAGAAATTTCATGACAGAGGAAAACCCTTACACAGGGATAACATATAGGAGGTACACTTACAAAGAACCAACTCCCCTTACTGAAGAAGATATTCCAGACATGGAGAGTGAGGAGACACCAGAAAAGGGGAAAGAGATAGAGGGAACACCTGAGATTGAAGAGCCCAATATGGCTGACAAGGAAGAACAAGCCTTTAACAGTCTACTAAATGCAATAAATGACTTAGCAAGGGGCCAAAAGGAGATGGTAGACTTGATGAAAGGTATGTCTAACACAAGAGTCTCCACTAGGAAGGGACCACTGAATGGGGAAGGGTCAAATAGTGTTGAAGGCAGTCAAGTCCGTACTCATGTATAGAACCAATCATGCACTGCTAGTAAAATGGCCAGACCCAATATGCCTCAGTTTGTACAAGAGACTGCAGAGGACTTAACAGGGTAGGCTGCTTTTGGAATCCCTTATGCAGATTACATGGAGCAATACCAAGCACTGGGACGAGATTTCTGCATTGCTATGAGCTTTACTGATTTTTGCCACCTTCAATTGAAGAGAAATCCCAAACCATCTCAGAAGTTTCCACGGCAAAATTAGAAGCTACAAAAAACTTTGGGGAAGGTGACCATCCCCTGTTTTGATGGGTCGTCTGAATGTTCAGCTCGATCATGGGTACAAAAATTCGACACTTATTTTCAACTGCATCGTATGACAGAGGAGGAGGCTATTTGAGAGTCATATGCTTTATATGTAGCGGGAAGGTGAGGGTACTAATATATTAGTGGGGAGTTTGATATGTTAAATTTAAAATTTTAACATTTAAAACTTTAATTATAATATTTAAATATATATATTCGACACTCTCAAAATATACATATTAAATATTTCGTAATTATTAAGGTTATTGAATAAAATTAATACTTTCAATCTTGCTAATGTTAATATTGATCTCCAATGTCCATAGCATTAAAGTTTATAAGTTAATTATATATATAGGTACTTAATCCCTTTATCATTCATTTAAACATCAATCATAATTATTTAATAAGTATACTAGTGCAAGGCATGTGATGTATGCATATGTAGCTATCATATGCATACCTCGTATGCATGCTAATACCCTTTTTCTTATAAATCGAAATGGGTCATTACAGACGGGATGGTTAGAAGTGATTTTCAGTTCCCTGAGGAGGCATGGTGGCCAATTTACCCTTTTCCCACATTAAAAAGAATATTTTAATTGAAATAAAATAGGTAAAAGTGCTCCATGATTAAAATAATAATAAAATAGGAGGTTCTAGAGGGATCCATCAGATTTATAAAAGAGGAGGAGGCCATTAGAGGACATCTTGGATTTGATATTTCTTCTTGTATGAGAATTTGGGAACCCGGCTCTCTACTTCCTTGGTAGCCCCAAGACAAAAACCCTCAAGTGATTTAGTGAGATTGGGCGAGTATGTTGAGAAATCTAGGGCATGAACAGTTAAAAGATTTCTCTGCTTGATAATTGCTTATGATATACTTTTACTTCTTAGCTTATAGTCTTTTCTTCGTTATGTTATTATTGTGTTCTTTTCATCAAGACAATTACCAGCATGCACAATAAAAAACAAGTGACACAGCATGTACGCTTATCAGCCAAGGCCAAAACCTCTCACCTCTTGAGAGGAAAACCCGATCAAAATTCTTCTTCTAGATCTTCAATTGACGAGTACCAAGACCATGACACAAACCCTTGACTCTAGTATCCTCCCAAGAACCTTGTCACTAACCTTGATGCTCTGCCTCTTCTTTTCATCAACTTTCTTCTTGATCTCGAACTGGTCTCTTCAGCTCCTTCTAGAGAAACTCGATCTCTATTCTTCACACTGCTCCTTCTCGACTTCCTCTAGAGAATCTCAATCTCTAGGTTTTCATTGGTCTTCTCTAGAGAAACTCAGTCTCTAGATCTCTATCTCAGTCACCCAGAAGAATCCTTACTTTGTTGCCCTAGAAGAAATCTTTCCTTCACTTGCCTCGAAGAAACCTCTCCTTCGCTAGCCTAGAAGAATACTTCTTCGCTGCCCCAAAAGAATGAACCTTCATTGTCCCAGAAGAATACTTCTTCGCTGCCCTAGCAGAATGCACCTTTGTTGTCCTAGAAGAATCTTTCTCACACTTCATGTTCACCTCTTCTTCACGCTACTTCTCTTCTTCGCACTTCTGCTTGATCGAATACAAGTCGAGTTTCTTGCTCTAAGTGAGGCCGAGTGTGGCTTATATATACACCTTTCCTCATGCCCTTTAGGCCGACATGATCAATTGTGGTTAGGCTGACATCTTCTAGCAGTTTCTCTCATCCTTGTAGGCCGACTTGAAGAGGATAAGTGACACGGTTTTGGGTGATACTTTACATAGACAAATTTGACCTTTTACGAAGTGTAACATCACTTCATTACACGACAATGACTTTATCATTTTATGACTAGATGACAAATAATTCCTAAAGACTCTCAATCGGAGTCTTGACTCAAAAATAAAATCTCTTGCTCATGAAACCCATGAAGCAAGTCAATACAATAATTTTATTTTTCTTCTTTACATCTCATTACGTAAAATCATAATTACATGTCATTATGAAGACTGAACCTAGTTACACTTTTCAACAGAGTACCCATCTCCCCTTGGTGAATTCATCCAGAATTCACACGAGAGCTTACCACTGACAGTTCGTTTCAGCTTTGGTGGAGGGCCCGTGCAGCATTGGAGTAGATCCTTGAAGCCAGTTCTATCTCAGCTATTTTGTTATTTCAGCATGTAAAACACTAGTTTATATGTTATAATAAAAGTTGAGATTATTTCTACTCATTGTATGATTGAATTGCATGCATTCTCTTGTTATATTTTACATGGCAATCTTCTATAAATTGAATGGTAATTTTATGGAGAAATTTTGGTTGAATTAATTTTCGACAAAATCTGCAAAATATCCCGTTTGGGATATTACAGTGGTATCAAAGCTGGTGTTCCTACTAGCATGAGAATTT
The DNA here is from genome assembly GCA_031772625.1 of Pinus tabuliformis. Classification (NCBI taxonomy): domain Eukaryota; kingdom Viridiplantae; phylum Streptophyta; class Pinopsida; order Pinales; family Pinaceae; genus Pinus; species Pinus tabuliformis. Next base: position 1,287,397,752 of record CM062819.1, read on the forward strand.
TAATGACAGATCAACACCCTATTGTCGCACGCACAATAATTATTCGACAATTTAATTGGGAGGCCGACCAAGATTTCTTAGAGGAAGCACATTGTATCTTTGAAGTGGTCGACTCATTTCGTGGGACCGACTTACCCAAGCATATAGTCAAAAACACGGACTCATTATTCTTAAAGGGGCTATCGTCTTATTTAATTAGAGGTCGAATTTCATTTGGTTATCAAACCCAACAAAATTTCTTAAAGGTCATGGGAGTTAAATCATTTTTCTGAAGTTAAATTTGGCGCTAGGCAATCAAGGGGCACGTGATTATCGTTGTTGAATGTGACTGGTGGCAGAGACAAGTTGAAACGGAATTAGGAGTGGCTAGTGGGAAAATTTACGAGTACAAGGTGCATATTATTCTTTTATGAGGGTGAATTAAAAGAGAGGCAAATATTCTTGTTGGTCGAATTATCAATTTTCAATGTGTCGTATTTCATCAAAGTTAACTGGGGTCGATTGCATTGTTTGTATGGGTCGTGATTACATTATTGGTATCGGTCGTGAGCCATTTCTGAGCACGCAGTAACTCGAGTCATAAAACTAGTGGAAACAATATTGGCAGCCCTAGAGATATTTTTGGCGGTGAGGGCTCGCTTTGGAGATCGTAGCCACCTGTGCGCTCGTGATTTGTTGTGAGGACCGTGAGCAATTATTTTGTCGCACACTATTTAAGTGGGAGTCGATTAAATAGACAACTGGTGTCAACGAAAAAAATTATGATTTAACATTGTTATGTTTGACGGAACAACTATTTGCAAAGCGAATTGAAGAACTGAATGCTTCCTTTGATCAAATCAAATTACCGAGGGCAGGTGAGTTAGAGGGATCATGCAAATTTAATCAACACAATGTCTTCCTTCATGAGATTGTAATTAGGTGCGCATAGACCTTGTCCAAACTCGTGATTGAAAGCATGCAAAGGTGCGAATAGATCCTTATCAAATTAACTATGAGATGGTCACCAGTGAATGAGTTGAAGTTTCGGATATGATTGGCGCATGAATTAGATTGTGCACAAAGGTGCTGAAAACCAATCGAGGGTGGAATCCTTTTGCAAAGTCAAGTCAGGCAGAGTTCAATCTCATGGGTGGTCATTACCCCAGGCAGAATTTTTCTCCATCTCGTGACAACGACCCGATTGATCCACACTCTGTCGGGCATCCTACTCACGTCAATCTTTGAGATCAGCAGTCCCTGAGTCGGATGGCAATAGACACAATTATCTATAACTTCGATAAGTTGATGATTGAATCAGAACGAAGAAACCTGTGCGTAAGACTGTGATTTAATTGTCGGCGTACATTGGCTTGGGTAGCACTACTGCATAGTCACTATTGCAAGCATGTTGGGCAAATAATCTCCTCATGTAATGTCTCTCGAGCATCTAACTCAATGGCAGTAAGCAACGTAAACAACTACAATATATCACAGTGATCCAATGTAAAAATTGTGTTGTTCGATGGCAATCTGAGGTTGGACGCTCAATAGTTTTACACCCTACCCATTGTGCACCAGCATATGAGTCCGCATGGTACGGTGTGACCTGAGCAGTGTTCGTGATCAGAGGCAGAACATATTCGGCTAACGCTATTGCTATTACAGAGAAGCAAATTTAAGGAGGATCTTACAGGGCACTTGTAGCTTATGAGGTTGTAGCAGAAGAAGTATTCTACAGGGGGAACCAAGTTTGAATTGAAGGAGCCACCAATGTTTCCAAGTTCCAGATTTAGAGGATTCTCTTATTTTTGCTTGTAGCAGCTTACCCAATGATGCTGAGTTATTTTCATCACATTGCATTTAGAGCGACATATGGTCCAAGTTCTTATGCCCATTACATTAATTCTTCATATTTTGGTTGTGGCTTATAACCGAGTGTTGTGTATTTTCTAGGTTTGTATGTTCATAACTGTCATATCAATCTCTTATTCTGAAGCACCAAATATTATATTTCACCTACGTTGTTAGCCTCTATGTATTGATGTTAAAACCATTCATGAGTTGAGTCATAGTCTTGATTGAGTCTGAGCACTGTTAAGTTGTTTTCATGGTAGAGAGTCCATGGCTACTACCATCATTGTATGGCCTTGTAAATGTTGAGTTGAAAAGTTTGTCAGTCAAAGTCATGCATCAAATAGCTTGAGGTGTTTGCCATCATTGAGCAAAAACATGGATCAAACTTTTATAAACTCCCTTAAACCAGCAGCAACAAACAACAAACCCTTCTCAAAGGGGGTCTATGCCATTCTTCAGAAAGAACAGCAAAAGGATGTACAAAAGGGGCAGGAAATAGGGCACAAAATATTTGCACTTGGAACAAATTTGAAGCACATGAGGGTCACATGGAAAGTCCTTTTCAAATTAGATGAACTGAATGAACTCCTGTTAATTTTAGGTATGTTCTATGCTTAGAGAAATTTATTTCAATTTTCATAGTTAGCTCAATATCTTTTCCAGATTAGCAATTACATCAGCATTAAAGTAAATTGTAGATAGAACATAAACATAAATTGCAGAAGACAAGCCAAGACAAGAGGACACAAGATGTGGTGCTAGCCAGGGACAAAACCCAATGTGGGGAAACCCTTGATCAATTCTTCTTATATGTTCTTCAATAGTTCAATAGAGAGAGAGAGAGAGATAGTACATTTACAACAGAAGTCAACACTTTGACTTATCTAGATAAGAGCATAGATAATCTCTAAGAAGATGATACATGAGATTAGTTGAAGACATGTTGCTTCAACTAATTCTCCAAGGTGACTCCTTCACCTATCATCATGTTGCATCTCGTCATCAAGCTGCACCTCACCGTGCTACACCATGCCGCACCCATCATCACAATGCTAGACCTCATGACTGTTGCACCTAATGCTGCACTGTTGCCCCATGTGCCATGCTTGCACCATGTTGTCATACAGCATGTCTCATGTGCTTGCCACAGCTATCCATGTTGTCCATGCTTGCCATGCTGCACCATGCTTGCCATGCTGTCCAAGCTTGCCATGTTGCACCATGTTGTCCATGCTTGTTGTCCCATTGTGCCACTGCTGCACAATGACATGTCAGTGCCATCATTGTTCTGTCTCATCATGCTGTTGTCCCATTGAACATTGTGGCACAATATCATTGTTGCTAGTACTGTTGTCCCATCACGGCTTGTTATCTCAATATACTTACAGCAACCCAGCATTGTTGTTGTCCCTATAGCAACATAACATACTTACGCTACTCCAAATATGTATGTACCATTGCCTAGCTATCCTAGTTGTACTGTTGCACTGTTGTACCTAACAGTCAAGCCCAAAACATTGTTGTTCTAGGCATAAGGCAGCCTTGCTGTCTTGCTATCCATGCATCATGGTTCCACCATGCTCCATTGTCTAGTTGTCCACAACACTGTTGTTCCAATGTTGCCTTCACTGCTGCTTATGTGGTGACTGGTTAGGGCATCTGGCAGCGCTTACACACCCAGCCAAACAGCCCCTAAAATTTGCCCAAATTTGCCCTTAATTAATGCGGTTGTCCTCCAAGGAAAGGTTGTCCCCTCCGTTATAATTCTGGGCAGCCTTCTAGCCCTTAATAATGGCTCTGCCCTCCTCTCATTACAGTGGAATCCTACAGTCCTTAGAACAAGCCTGTGGCAGCCTTTCTAGAGGACTGTTCCACCCTCTATGACCCTCAAACAACTCCTTTTCTCCACGGCCTTCTAGCAAGATACTCAGCCTCCTTTCATCCCTTCAGTCTTCCTGAAATGGCTTCAAAACAACCCTATTTCACCCACGTTGAATTGCCCCTTCTTGTTGCGGCCCTAAGCTTCAAACTTCGGCTTTTCTCCCTACAAGAGCACCCAAACAGCCTCTCTTTCCCACGCTGTCTAGGGCAACCTCTTTCTTGGCTACATAGAGGCCAGCATATAGGCTAGGGATTCTTCTTGATAGCGTAGATACTAGAGATGTCCTCCTTGTAGCATTAGGGCTTCTCACTTGACTATGTCCTCTAAATTAGGGCAACGTTCTTCTTCTTGACTGCGGCTAGGGCAGCCTCAATCCTCCAATGTTTAGGGCTTCCACTCCTAGATTTCTCTTCCACTAAAACCCAAGACAAGTGGAGAGAAATCAAGATAGAAGTGTGTGTAGAAATGACTATCAAGTCATCTCCTTTTATACTAAAACATTGAGCACATGTGGGGTATATTTAGTTGTTGGCCGACCTTGACGAATTGTCTTATAACACAAATAAATTCATAACTCCATGAATACTTATCGGAATCGGATGATCTTTAGATCAATCCTACACCTCTCAATGAGAGGGGTCAAAGAAAAATATCAGTTGCCATAAATAAGATGACTCACATGGAGTTTGGCCCTAGTTGCCAATTTTAACACTCCCTCTCAACTAGGGAGAACTCCATCCGCTGATCCATATGTCTGACTGTACTAAATCTAATGCTTTTATTCTAAATCTAATCTAATAACATGCAATTTGTATTCTAATAAACAGAAATATCTAATTCTTAAACTAACCCGGGATTTAATCTTTCAATTATGTGATCTAAAATAATTTCTAACAGCAACTGGTAATAAAGATCATTCAATTGCTATAAGAAAAGAATTCAATAAAGATGAACTGTTTCGTATAAAAAGTTAGTTGAACAGTTGTGAAAAACATATCGCATAACAAGTCATTCATATATTAAACACAAATAAAATAGTCCACCGTACAAAAGTGCCAAATGATAACTCAAGCATTCATATATAAATAACTGAACATAAATATCACTTAAACACATAGGCAGAAATCGTTAAGAGATAAAAGTACCATTAATAACAAGTTCTACTCATGAGCTTCAGCGATAATGATCTATCTCTTCTTAGTTCAACATCTACTAAGAGTACAAAAGTGCAATTTCAGTCGCAGATACTAAACACAGATATCAATAAACCTTGTTCCATTCATTCATCAAAACCTCCTCTGAGGGTGCAAAAGTGCATGTTCTGAGGAAACGTTTTTGACAAATTTCAGGACCCTTCTCTAAATGCATGAGAAGGGTTGAAATACTACTAGCTAAATCCTAAAAATAGTTTATTACAAAAATATAGGAGGCGGTTTAAATGACCGTCCTCATCTAAGGCAAAAATAAAACTAAAACTAAACTAAAACTGAATCTAGAAATTACTATCTATGTATCTGTTCTCTGTGGTCACAAGCATTCAGCATCGGCTTGAGGAGAGTTGGTTGGCCGACCTCCGACTTTAGTTGTCCTGCAAAAACAGAATCGGCAAGTGCTGGTGCTATCTTCTCGGCAGAGTTAGTGAGGCATTTGAAAGTCATGCATTGACTGTGTGGTTTAAACAAGTACCGCCGGTAAGAATCCCAATTCAACTTAGTTAACCTCTTGATGGACTCTACTCTTTCTTCAACCTTTTGCCTGCAGCTAGTCAGTAGATGCTGTGCATTCGGTAGAATTTTACATACCATTTAAATACATTCCTGATAAATATAACTGTTTTTTAGAGCTCAAGTTTTGCTTTTACCCTTTAGCACTTTTTCCTGCAATTTTCCGGACTTTTAGGCGACTGAGCATTCAGGGGCTTTCCTTCTCAAGGGGTTTTGCCCGGCGATGTGCACGATTAGCGCTAAACTGCCTCCGTTTCTTGATCTGGGCTTCCCTGGTGCCAGTTTTCGCCTCTTGCGCGTTTTGTTAGATGACTTCGGAAATCTGAATTTCTCCTTCTTTTCTCATTACACTCTGAACATTGCTATGTATATCTTTCTGTTTTCCGCTCCTGCAATTTACGAAATCAGGAAAGAGTAATGATATGAATAAGGTGACGGGAAAGCTTTAAATGTTGAAATCATATAAGATATATCACCCTACGTGAACTGACCTCTTGATCAGATCAAAACCTTATCTCATAAATGATCATCAACTAACTTATTAAATTAACATTAATGCGCATGACTTGACATCGGATTACGAAAAACTTTTTTGGAACGATGTGCCCTGCAGATCTACGATAAAGCGATTTTGCGATTTGCTTCGCAATATCGCTAATCCGTTATGTTTTGACAATCATTCATTACCATGTGTTTCTGCGAAATGCGATTTGCAAGACATATTATCGCATATCGCCGGTTTTGAAGTATTTTACCTTAAGGCATATGAAAACTACAATGCGATGAATTCTTTCAGTGTGCGATCTCGCATTGCGATTTCGCAATCTTAGGAGTTTGCTTATATGATGTTGTTATTTCCTTTTTGCGATGTGATGTTTTTTGAGAGAAATATTTTATTCTAACTCATCATAAAACTTAAGTCTTTTTGAATTTTGCGGGTATTCTCCTAAGTTTATGATAGTAAGATTTACTCAAAAAGAAAATACAAGTTCTAATTTATTGTTATTTTCTAGATGAAGGGTCCCCACTTATTTAATATTGATATCAAAACTAAAATAAGAAGGGGGATTGTTGCTGGCCACAACAATTGGCAATTCACTTGGAAGAACCAGTTATCTCTGATTTTCTTTTGAATTTTCTAAACTTTCAAAATAGAAGGGTTTTTTGGAAAATCAAACTTCATTATAGAAAGATAAATTATATCATGCTTTCAGCTGATAATGCTAGTTTGTTTCTTCTATGTTAACTTTGATTATTTACTTCCTAAAGCTAGTCATTATATTTACATCAGCCATTACTTAGTTTGTAAAGATTAAAACAAAGTCCCCTCTGTAAATCAATTTTAAATATGCTCATTTGTTGTAGGTAGAGCCTCTGTTGCCAACAGGCATTCATAGCCTCGACAAGGTTACCTATTACCCAGCAATGATCCTATATCCTACTTGGAGAAATATGCGATTTTCAAAGAGAAATCCATATCCACACTTATTGCTTTCATTTTCTTTTAATTCTTAAAGAACAATGCCTTGGTTTGGTAGCCAAATTATGATAGTGCCACTCACTTGATTTATAACTTTGCTGAGCAAGCTGGCTCATGATGAGACCCCTTGTCTTTTGATTGCAACAATCTTGAGTCATTGCCCTGTTTTGGTATGCAGTTTTGGCAAAGTCAACAAGCTATAATATCTATGATCGTGATAAGTCGGCTCGTGATGAGACCTCTTATTCTTTAAGTTTAAAGTGTATCACTAGATTATTCCTAGAAGGTCGTAATTCTCTAGGTGGAGAGGAAGTCATTAGTTCCTTAAGAATAGCTCTGGATGACAATTATAGAGTTTTTGGAAAGAGCTTTTCTACAGAGAATCCTTGTTTTTGTTATTGATGCTTTTCATTGACTGATATAAAACAAATTCCCACTAAAGGTTGCTTTTTATCAAAATTCACAAAGTTGAAACTAGTATCATTTCCAAGCTTATAACCTTTGATTGTAGCTTTCAATAGTAATGACCAATTTTCCAAATCAATTCTATTTATACAAGCGAAAAACAAAATCTAAAAGAAATACTAGTCTTTTTCATGAATTCCAAACGTAACCATTTACAACTGGTTTTATTATCAAAATAAAAGGAAAAACTAATCTACGAAAATAGGAAGATAATCTTCTATGGAAAGTATTTTTTAAGGATCTGCCCATTAATAGGTAAAGATTCTCTTTTCCTTGTTAAATCCTGCAACATAAAAGTGGATGGACCTATGATTTCCACAATTTGGAATGGGCCAAGCCACATTCGTTGGAACTCCATATGTTTTCCTTTTTCTTCATGAGCCTTATCCCATTTTAAAACTAAATCTCCAGTTTGAAAGTCCTTTATGGATACCATGTTTGAATCAAAAGAAGCTTTTACTAATGCTTGATGATGAGCATGAGTTATTTTAGCCTTTTCTCGTTGCTCTTCTAGCTTAAGAATTTGCAGTTGTCTTAGCTGTAAGGATGAAGTTGGTGTTTCGTCAATAAATTGAACTAAGGCCAAAGAGGGAATTGCTAGATGAGTTGGGAGAACCACTTCTTTCCCATAAACTAAATTAAAGGGAGAAGTGCCAATGGAAGCTTTCTGCGTTATTCGATCTGCCCATAAAGCATACATCAAAGCTTTGTGCCAATTCTTATGATTTTGGTCGATGGTTCACTTAATGATTCTGATCAAATTTTTATTTGTTGATTCAGCTAACCCATTCCCCTGTGGGTAATAATTGGCAGAGTATTTAAGTTTAAAACCTCTTTTGAGTGCAAATTCAGTCATAGCATTGCCAGAAAAGTACGATGCATTGTCAAACATTAAAGCAGAGGGTAAACCAAACCTGGTGATTATGAACTGATCTATGAAATCGATGATGTGTTCAGCATTAGCTGTCTTGAGAGGAACGGCTTCTACCCATTTAGTAAAATAATCTATAGCTGTAAGGATATACCTATGTTGTTTAGAAGAGTGAGGAACGATCTCACCTATTATATCCAGTCCCCATTGATCAAAGGGTTGATCGATATTGACTAGTTGCAAAGGCAACGATGGTTTCTTTTGTCTTCCAGCAGCAGTTTGACACACTTGACATTTCCTTACATAGCTATGCGCATCTTTAAATAGTGTAGGCCAATAGTACCCTGCACGCAAGATCTTATGTGTTGTAGCATCTCCAGCATAATGTCCACCTGTCGGTCCATCATGGAGTTCCTGCAACACTTTTTTAGCTTCAGATTTCTCAAGACATCGAAGTAGAACAGAATCATAATTCATCCTAAAAAGTACATCGTTTACAAGTTGATATTGCTTAGCCTTCAATCTTAGAGCTCTTTTCTTTGTATAATCCAGGTTTGAAGGAGCATATCCGTTCTTAAAATAAAATATGATATCAGCATATAATGACTCAATATCATTTAGGCTTACCTCGTACATTTGTACTTCTGAAGATGGTATTTCGGAAATAAGCGATGCTACGGCCAGCTTTTTACAAAAGCCTTGACCTTTTACAATATTTGCCGATTTAATTTCAGCGTCGTACTCTTGTAAGGCAGTAACCCAATTTGCTCTTTTCTCACCCACGTCTTTCTGTACTAAGAGATTTCTTACCACTGGAAACGGTACTATGATCTTCGTATGGGTTTTAAGCAGAAAGGGTCTAAAGTGCTTGATCGCTTTGAAAACAACACACGCTTGTTTCTCGACGTCAAAAGAATTTAATTCGGCGCCTTGTAGATTTGAACTGAAAAAGGCAATTGGGGCTTCTGCCTTATCTTGATTTGCTTGAGTGAGTATCGCAACATATGATCTATCAGAGGCAAATGTATACAAAATGAAAGGATCGGAAAAATTTGGAGTTGCTAAAGATGGGGCGTTTACAATCGCTTGCTTAATCAGATTGAATGCTTCATATTCTTCTTGGCCCCATTTGAAGATTGAATTCTTTTTAATCATTGCTTGTAAGGGAGATACAATCCTTGAGAAGTCTGGAACAAACCTCTTAACAAAATTAATTTGGCCAAGGAAGGATTGCATGGCTTTCTTGTTGTGAGGCAAGGGTATTTCGGAAATCTCCTTAATTCTATCGGGATCAATATGGATTCCAGATTTTGACACTATAAATCCAAGAAGTTTTCCTTCACTTAATGCAAAAAATGACTTTTTTGGATTAAGTGAAATCCCATACCTTTGGCAACGTTGGAAGATTTGCTTTAAGTCTTTGAGATGATTACCACGTTTCTTAGAATATACAGTTATATCATCCAAGTAGATTACTACTGATTTGTTTACTAGTCCCTTAAATGCGATGTCCATGGCCCTTTGAAATGTGGCGCCAGCATTGATCAGACCAAAAGGCATCTTTTGATATGTGTAAGTACCCCATTTGGTTCTGAACGTAGTTTTTAATCAGTGTTACTTGGGAGCGGGAGCGGGAGCAGAAGCGGGAGCGGGAGCGACCATTTTCAGAAGCTCCCGGTTTGGGAGCGAATCCCGGAGCGATTTTTTAAAAATATATATATTTTTTATATTTTTTAATTTTTGATACATATATGTCAACAAAAACATGTAGAATGATGAAATAGACATAAAAAACATAAAAAAACATAAATTGATCATTGAACCATATCACATCAATCATCTAGAAATTATAATCGTCATCAACCTTAGTAAAATAATAAATTAAAATAACATTCAATTCAATAACATTTATCATCATTGATCACCAAAGTAACAAGTTGTACTTGTAAGCCAAGTTTAACCATTACAAGAAGTAATATCGAAGATATTTCTAAGTCCTAACTTCTAACTGTTAACATGATATGAAATGTTAAAAATTTATAAAATGAAACATGAATAATGAGATGAAATGAAACAACTTTAGTCTTTCACAAAGCATCATATTCATAATTCACAATAATTACCAATGAGTTATAATTGCCAAGGCCCAACTTCAAACTTCAAATTTTCATTGTCACAGTGATATAATGTTTACAAAAAATATCATAATGTCATAATGATATGAAAGAGTCAAGAGTCAAGAGTCAAGGACTCAAAACTCAACACTGAACAGTTATGAAAACTAAAGTGACAAGTCTAATAGAAACTAAAAAAGACAAGTAAACTGTAAATCTACAAGTGGCCCTTGCCACGAGAGTCTCCAGGAGTATAAGTAGGTCTTGGCGGTCTTCTAGGAGTCTCCCGCCCAGACCGACGACCAGAACTAGAGCCTCCACGCGAGGGTGTCGATGGAGGTGGCGACAGCAATGGAACAAGACTCGGGCCCCGAGAACTGCTACTGGATGGTGGAGGTGGAGGTGGCATGGCTGCTGCAGCTGCTTCAGCTTCATCCCGTACAAGCTCATCTTCTAGTTCTTCCATATGTACAATGCCATCCTCCAAATTGTCGTCCTCAGGGTGATTGTCCCAAATTTTATATGTGGGATCTTCATTAGCCCGATCACAGTAATGGCTCAACAACCTCAAATTGTAGTGCACATAAACCAAGCTTTCTGCTCGGTTTTCGTTGAGCCTGTTTCTTTTCACATTATGTATATAACTGTAGGTGCTCCAACACCTCTCTGCAGAAGAAGAATTTACAACCTGTGCAAGAACTTTCAATGCCAATTTTCGCAAAAGTCCGTCGCCGCCATATGTTTCCCACCATGTGAGAGAATCAAATTTATCTTTGTCGTCCATTGCATGGAAGTTACCATACAAACCACTGCCAGTGAAGTATCTGCCTATTTCAAGGCGCACAGCTGCACATTCCTCCCTGTCAGGCACCAACTTTTCTAATGCATCCAGATATCCTTTAGTTACCTCTCGATCTAAATGGGGTTTGGTCCTAACACCACCCCCTGCTGCAGGTTTGCCCAACCAAGAATCTGAGTAGTATTTTGGCGTAAGGATATACGCCAAGCAATGTAGTGGAAGGTTAAGCCTTTTCCACCGTTCACACACACAATCGTGAATCAGATTGTACAAGTCGGGATCTCTGTTATTAACAATGTCTTTTATTTCCCCCAACATGGTATCCATTTGCTCATACACCTCGCCAATCACTGGTTTGTCTGTATCTGCAAACCGAATCATGTTATAAATTGGCTTGGTGAAATCCAATACCTGTCTCACAGTTGTCCAAAACTGCCCATCAAGAGCGGCCTCCTCCACCGTTTCAAAACCTGCAATGTCAGCTACATTTGTAGCCCTTTCCTTTAACACCTGCCAATTTGGACTTGATACCATGCTAGCTAAACCCTCTCTTACCTTCAAAAGGCGCCTGAAGGTGAGGTAATAGCTACCAAATCTAGTCCTCGCAATCTTCAGCAACTCCAATCTCGAGTGACTGCGGAAAAGGCCATGGGTATTGCTATGATTTGTAATAAATTTTATCATTTTTTTCCTCTCTTGTACAAATCACCAATCCATTGGTATTGTTCATTTTTGTTTTTGACAATATCATGCAACAGAAGGTTCAATGTGTGAACCAAACATCCAGACCAAAATATGTTCGGGTATCTATCCTCAATAATTGCTCCCGCTGCCTTACAATTAGGAGCATTATCAGTGATGACTTGGTTGACATTGTATGGGCCAATACGCTCAATTGTTTCAAGCAATGCTTCTGCAATGTTGATAGCGGTCTTGAACTTGTCTGAGTAATCATGTGCAGCTAGAAAAATGGGACCACTTCGGGACACAGCAAGAACACTTATCAATGGCTTGCCTTTTACATTTGTCCATCCATCAGATACAATGGACACCCCATTGTCAGTCCAAGAACTTGTCATTTTATTCAAAGAATGTGATATTTTTGCTTTTTCATGATCAAGGCCAACTGTTCTTGCCTTGTCATACCCAGGGCTCTTGTATCCTTTAGGGGCATCATTTATGGCAGAAACCATTTCGTGCCAATAAGGTGAGCGTAGAACATTGAATGGTATCCCATTTGCATAGAGGAACCTGTAAATTTTTGAATCCACATCATTCCTACACCCCTCATCAAGGAAATCTGATATGGTTCTACGGCGTAAAGATGATGACCCTGAGCCTCCATGTCCATATCCACTGCCTTGGGAGGATGCTGAAGGAGTTCTTTGTGAGCTTTCAAAGAAACCCCTTGATCTTTTTGCTTTGTATTGGGCGTCCTCCTCTTCCTTTATGTATTTGGCTCTATCTGCTGTTGACACCGCGTCGCAAGTTCTGATTCCTATTTGTTTCTCTCCATCCCATGCCCTTTTCCCGCAAAGGTGTCTTCTCAAACGGGTGTATGAGCCTGTGAAATCATTGTTGCAATGGGGGCAATGAAATTTAGTGGTTCCACCCCCTCTCCCTGTTTCAGGCCTGTGAACATATTTCCACAATGGAGTTTGGTCTTGTTTAGTTTTTTGACCCTCATGTTCACCCTCCACATCCTCCTCACTGGGGTTTTCACCTATTTGACTTCCTCCGGCTTCTTCATCCACCTCTTCAGTTTCAGGCCCCCTCCGTTTCCTACTCTCCACCACCATAATAACCAGAAAAGGGACCAGGAAGAGGAAAATGCCAATAAAAATCCCCAGGTCCATCGTGTTTGATGTTTGTAGGGTTTGAGTCTTGAATCTGCAAATTAATTTAGTTTATTGGGATTAATTCATTTAATTTATTAATTTAATTTAAATTAATGATCTTTAAACTCAAACAGGTAAATTAAACTAAACAAACTAACTACCTAACCAACTAAACTAACTAAATGATTAAGTTACTTACCTCTGCAAGCTTGCTCCTCGCTCCTTGGCACTTGCTCCTCGCTCCTCAGCTCTGGCTCCTTGCTCCTCAGCTCTTGCTCCTTGCTCCTTTGCTCTCAAACTCAAGCTCAATCTCATTGAAATGATTTTGTTTTGGCCCATTGGGCTTATAAACCCAAAAAAATTAGTTAATTTTTTTGTTTTTTTCGGGTCCGCGGAATTTTTTTCCGCCGAACCGCTCCCGGAATTTTAAAATTCGCTCCCGGAGCGTTTTTTAATGCCCGGGAGCGATCAGGGAGCGATCGCTCCCCGATCGCTCCCGGGCATTAAAAAGCGCTCCGGGAGCGCGGGAGCGATCGCTCCCTGAGGCGCTCCCTCACAGACCAGGGAGCGCAAATTTTTTTACGGGAGCGATTTGGGGAGCGCGCTCCCGACCCGCTCCCGAGCCGCTCCCGCCCGGAGCGCGCTTCGGGAGCGGGTTCGAAGGGGGGGGGGGGCGCTCCCCCGCATCACTGTTTTTAATTGATCATCGGAATGGACCAAAACTTGGTTGTAGCCAAAGAAACCATCCAAAAAGGACATTAATTCTGATCCTGCAACTGCTTGCAATATTTTCTCTATGGGAGGCAAGGGAAAATTATCCTTTTGGCAGGCTTTTTTCAGGTTTCGAAAGTCAATACGAATTCTAATGTCTCCATTTTTCTTTCTGACGGAAACTAAATTAGAAACCCATCTAGAATGTCGATCGGGAAAAATAATTTTAGCTTTCAATAATTTGTTGAGCTCAGACTTAATCTAGCTTTCCAAATTAGGATGGATCTTTCTCAGCTTTTGTTGGACGAGTTTTTCATCAGTTATCATTGGGATAGTATGTTGGATGATAGAAGTGTCATAAGTCTTTAGATCATCGTAGTTCCAGGCAAAGACACTTTTGTATTGTTTCAAGAGACGAATATAAGCTAATCTTTCTTCTTGGGTTAGGCCAAGACCTAAGTTGATATTTTGCGGCTTGGTATCAGTTCCTAGATTTACTAATTCATAGTTCAGAGTTGAACTCTGCAGTTTTGAATTGATAGATCTCTTGAATCGGTTTTTCAAATCATATAGGTCTTCCAACTTGACTACTGATTTTGGCATAGCATTATTAGTGCTTTCTGTTGAAATTTGGTACCGGAGGACAGGTGGTTCCCTTAGGCTTTGATCTTTGGCCTAGGGAAAAGTGTCCAAAAGAATTTAATTTTTCTCCTAAAGTGACTTTATAATTTTATAAAGTTAAATCTAATTTAAAAGTCACTTTAAGTGATAAAGTTATTAAGTCTAATTTTAAAGTGACTTTTATAAAGTCAATGAAAAATTAGAAAGGAAAAGTGACTTTGGAAATAAATGACTAAGTGGGTCTTTATTAAAGTGGGGTGAATTAAAAAATAGAAAGTGAGATTTAAATGAGCATTTAATCTCAACCATTGATCTAAATCTATTTCAGCCATTGGATTTAGAGATCACCCAAAAGTCACTTGGATCACCCAAAAGTCACTTGGAGTTATATTAAAGGAAGAAAAGGAGGAAAAGGTCATTCATTCTTTCATGAGCAGATTGGGAGAAGGAGAGCAAGAGAGCAAGAGAGATTTCTGAGCAGGGAGGAGAAGGAGACAGCAGCTTGGCACACATTCCAAGGCAGCAGTTGAGCAGATTTGTACAGCTGATTCAGCACATAGTGAAAGGCAGATTTTTGCACAAAAATCGAGGAGCAGTTTGCTGATTTTTCTGCACACAAAACGGAGGTCGTACAGCATTTATTGCTGTCCTGTTTGCTGTAATTTCCAGATTGCTGTGAGGCACGGGAAAGGAGATAAGTTGTAAATTTGCTTGCTGATTTTTTGCTGAATAATTCTCACTGTAAAAAGACAATTTTCAGAAATAAAGAAGAGCTCTCAAACTGGTTTTCCCCAAGAGTTGTAGGGGGTTTTTCCAGGGTCAAGTTGACCAAAAATATCAGTGTTTTAATGTGTTTTAATGGCTGTTTTTAATTGTTGATTTTTAATTCTGCAATTTCCAGCATTCTAAAAAATTTCCAGAATTTGTGTTTTCAGCAATATTTATTTTTTTCAGTCTGTTAAATGTATGGTTATGGGAATGGGCATTTAACTACATGGGAGAAATAAGGAGAAACTGAAAACCGGGGTGGGAAAACAGAAATTTTTACATGGTATCAGAGCTTGAGTGCTGAAGGGCAGTTTGGGACAGCAAAAGGAAAATTACAGTTGCTGATTTTTCACTCAGAAAATTCCAGCAAGCTGATTTTTTCATAAACAGCAGTTTTATCTTTACTACAGCAGTGCTATTTTTCAGTTTTAGGACAGCAGGATGTCATTGGGATTGAGGGTGGAGGATAGGCTGGATGGGCATATAAATTACAGCGTTTGGAAGGAGAGAATGCAGAGTATCTTTGAGGAGGCAGAAGTCTGGGATATCATGGCGCATACCGCACAGAACCCTGTTGTTGTGCCTACTGATGTTACTCAGTTGGCTGAGTATAAAAAGAAGAACAATAAGGGTAAGAGGCTGATTCTAGACGGAATCAAAGACCATTGCATTCCTCATGTGAGAGGAAAGAGCAATGCCCATGAGATGTGGACAGCATTGTCCAATCTCTACCAAAGTACCAATGAGAACCGGAAGATGGTCCTGAAGGAGAAGCTGAAGAACATTAAGATGGGTAATGATAGTGCAGCTGGATATCTCACAAAGATTACCAATGTGAGAGATGAGTTGGCAGCGATTGGAGAGGCCATTCCATCCACTGAGTTGGTGCGTATTGCAGTGAATGGCCTCCCCCGTTCATGGTTGAACTTTGCTGATGGGGTTTGTGCACGTGAGACCCTTCCCACATGGGAGAGGTTTTGGGATGATTGCATTCAGACAGAGATCAGGAAAGGACAGCTTGGGGCAGCCAAGCCAGTTGAGCAGGATGAGGATGTAGCACTGGTGGCAGGAGGCAAGAAAGGCAAAGGGAAGAAGCAAGCTTCCACAAGCAGTGGTGGGGGCAAAGGCAAAGGTAAAGGTAAACCGGGGAACACACAGAAGGACTATTCCAAGGTGAAGTGTTGGAATTGTCAAGAGATGGGACACTATGCAGTTGTGTGTCCGGAGAAGAAGAAGAAGAAGGGAAAGAACCAGGGCGTGGCAGCTTCAGCTGAGATTGAGGACTTTGCAGGTCGTTTTGACCGGGAGTTTGCGTTCACTACATGTGAGTCCTCTAGTGCAGGATCACCTGCCACACAGGTTCAGAGGGAGCATGCTCTTCCCTCGATTAGCGGAGCATCTACAGGTATTTGGTATGTGGACAGTGGGGCTTCACGTCACATGACAGGAGTCCGTGAGTACTTCTCAGAGCTTTCAGAGAGTGGCACTGATATTGAGGTAGTACTCGGTGATGATAGAGTTGTTGGAGCAGTCGGGGTGGGGACAGTGACATTTCAGAGGGAGTCCAAACCTCCCTTGAAGGTGTCAGAGGTTCTTTATGTGCCAGGGATGAGGAAGAACCTCATATCCGTCTCAGCTTTGGAGGACAGAGGATATGACGTACTGTTCAGGGGAGGACAGGTGTTGATGTATCCCAGGGACACTCCAGCTGATTCAGCTAGAGTGATAGGTGTACGCCATGCAAAGGTGTACAAGTTTGCATTCCAGCCCCTTTTGGCATTGAGCAGTAGTACCGACAGCAGAGCTAGCAGTTCTGAGCTGTGTGAGATTTGGCACCGCAGGATGGGACATATGTATCACGGAGCCTTGAGGACATTGCGGGAGATCACTACAGGTGTGCCAGATTTCAGTACTGATCACTTTGATACTTGCAGAGGTTGTGCGATGGGCAAATTTGCCAAATCCCCTTTTCCTAGCAGTGACAGCAGAGCGACGGGGATACTTGATTTGATTCATTCCGATGTGAGCGATCGGATGTCTCATGTTTCCTTGAGTGGGTATGAGTACTATGTTTTATTCATTGATGATCACTCCAGGAGGACCTGGATTTATTTCTTGAAGACCAAGAGTGAGGTCTTCAAGCGGTTTCAGGAGTTCAGAGCTCTTGTGGAGACACAGACAGGCCGAAAGATCAAGTCCTTGAGGTCGGACAATGGAGGAGAGTACACCCTTGGAGACTTTGTTGACTATTGTGCGGAGGCAGGCATTAGGAGGGAGTTCACTGTTCCTTACAACCCCCAGCAGAACGGGGTTGCGGAGAGGAAGAACAGATCCATCATAGAGGCTGCCAAAGCTATGTTACATGATCAGGGGTTGCCATTGTTCTTGTGGGCAGAGGCCTGCAACACAGTTGTTTACTTGCAGAACAGGAGTCCGCATCGTGCCTTGGGGCACATGACTCCGGAGGAGGCTTTCTCTGGGAAGAAGCCTGATCTTGGTCATCTTCATATCTTTGGATGCATTACATACTCCTATATACCCAAGGAGAAGAGGACCAAACTAGAGCCCACCGCAGAGAAGGGTATCTTTGTGGGCTACAGTGAGACCTCAAAGGCCTTTCGGATTTACATTCCTGCACAGAGGAGAGTTGTTGTCAGACGGGATGTGAAGTTCGAGGAAGACAGGGCCTTTAGGAGGTCACGGGAGTTAGAGTATCTGGATCAGCCAGACCCTCAGCAGCAGTTGAGTCAGTCGCAGGGATCCAGTGGGCAGGGATCAGGAGGATCCGGAGGTACATCTATGAGGATGTCAGGTCCGTCAGTGAGCAGTGGCTCATCGAGCCAGAGGGGTGGTGCTCCGGGCAGCATGCAGAGCAGTTCACAGAGCAGTTCACTAGGGAGTCCACTGATGGACAGTTCACACGGTACCTCAGCTTCTACAGGTTCAGGTGTAGGCAGGAGGACAGCAGACAGACAGTCAGGAGTTCAGGCTACTGATGGTGATGAGGAGGAGGAGTTTCATTCTCCTATGGGAGAAGCATGCTCAGGGAAGAGGAAGCCCAAGTGGCTTCAGGACACCTTGAGAGATGCCACATCTGTTGCTGAGCCGAAGAGGCTGGTCAGAGAGAGTAGACCACCTGAGAGGTTTTGTAGTTATATGGCGATGGTTACCAGCATCCTTGACTCTGAGCCTTCTAGCTATGAGGAGGCAGCTAGCCAGCAGGTCTGGAGAGAGGCCATGCAGGAGGAGTATTCTTCTATCATGAAGAATGATGTTTGGGAGGTGGTGCCGAGGCCTGAGGGCAAATCCGTGGTTACTTCCAGATGGCTTTACAAGGTAAAGCATGCTGCAGATGGCAGCATTGAGAAATTCAAAGCGAGGTTTGTGGCTAGAGGGTTCTCCCAGGTAGAGGGAGTTGATTATGAGGAGACCTTCGCTCCCGTGGCTCGATATACTTCGATCCGCTCCATTATATCGATAGCAGCAGAGATGGGTTGGAAGATCCACCAGATGGATGTGAAGACCGCATTTCTCAATGGCTTCATACAGGAGGAGGTGTACATTGAGCAGCCACAGGGCTTTGAGGTGCATGGGAAGGAGTCCCATGTGTGCAGATTGAAGAAGGCCCTTTATGGCCTGAAGCAAGCTCCCAGAGCTTGGTACTCCAGGATAGATGCATACTTGCAGGGGATGGGTTTCACAAAGAGTGAGGCAGATCCGAACCTTTACTTTATTGTGATTGGTGAGGAGCCTCTCATTCTGGTGCTGTATGTGGATGACTTGATCATTACAGGTGCAGAGAGACTCATAGAGCACTGCAAGAGAGATCTTGCGGCGGAGTTTGAGATGAAGGACATCGGCTTGATGCATTACTTTTTGGGTTTGGAGGTGTGGCAGGAGGAGGGGCATTTCTTCCTGGGGCAGGGGAAGTATATTGTGGACATCCTTAGCAGATTCCACATGGAGGATTGTAGACCCATGTCGACACCGATGATCACCAACTGGAAGAAGCTTCATGCTTCGGATTCCGAGTTGGTGGATCCCACATTGTACAGGCAGCTGATTGGTTCCTTGATGTATTTGGTCAACACTAGACCAGATATCTGTTTTGCAGTCAACACGATGAGTCAGTTTATGTGTGAGCCTAGGAAGGTTCACTGGGTGGCTGCAAAACACATTTTGCGGTACTTGCAGGGGACAGTGGATTATGGTCTGGACTACAGGCAGGGAGATGGAGTGAGATTGGCAGGATACACTGATTCTGATTGGGCAGGTTGTGCTTCTGATAGGAAGAGCACTTCAGGGTGTTGTTTTGGGTTGGGTTCAGCAGTAGTGTCATGGTTCAGCCGGAAGCAGCAGTCAGTAGCACCGAGTTCAGCGGAAGCAGAGTATATGGCAGCCAGTCTAGCTAGTTGTGAGGCCATCTGGCTTCGCAAGATGTTGTTTGGCTTATTTGGTCAGCCGTTGAGACCTTCAGTGATTTACTGTGATAATCAGAGTTGCATTAAACTCACGGAGAATCCAGTATTTCATGACAGGTCAAAGCATATCGGGATCAGATATCATTTCATCAGAGACTATGTTCAGAAGGGAGCTGTGAAGCTTGAGTATATTTCCACTGATGAGCAGGTTGCAGATATCCTTACCAAAGCCTTACCACGGGGCAAGCATGTCTACTTCAGAGACAAGATGGGTGTGGTGAGGAACACCTTCCTCGGTAAGAGGGAGTGTTGAAATTTGGTACCGGAGGACAGGTGGTTCCCTTAGGCTTTGATCTTTGGCCTAGGGAAAAGTGTCCAAAAGAATTTAATTTTTCTCCTAAAGTGACTTTATAATTTTATAAAGTTAAATCTAATTTAAAATTGACTTTAAGTGATAAAGTTATTAAGTCTAATTTTAAAGTGACTTTTATAAAGTCAATGAAAAATTAGAAAGGAAAAGTGACTTTGGAAATAAATGACTAAGTGGGGTGAATTAAAAAATAGAAAGTGAGATTTAAATGAGCATTTAATCTCAACCATTGATCTAAATCTATTTCAGCCATTGGATTTAGAGATCACCCAAAAGTCACTTGGATCACTCAAAAGTCACTTGGAGTTATATTAAAGGAAGAAAATGAGGAAAAGGTCATTCATTCTTTCATGAGCAGATTGGGAGAAGGAGAGCAAGAGAACAAGAGAGATTTCTGAGCAGGGAGGAGAAGGAGACAGCAGCTTGGCACACATTCCAAGGCAGCAGTTGAGCAGATTTGTACAGCTGATTCAGCACATAGTGAAAGGCAGATTTTTGCACAAAAATCGAGGAGCAGTTTGCTGATTTTTCTGCACACAAAACGGAGGTCGTACAGCATTTATTGCTGTCCTGTTTGCTGTAATTTCTAGATTGCTGTGAGGCACGGGAAAGGAGATAAGTTGTAAATTTGCTTGCTGATTTTTTGCTGAATAATTCTCACTGTAAAAAGACAATTTTCAGAAATAAAGAAGAGCTCTCAAACTGGTTTTCCCCAAGAGTTGTAGGGGGTTTTTCCAGGGTCAAGTTGACCAAAAATATCAGTGTTTTAATGTGTTTTAATGGCAGTTTTTAATTGCTGATTTTTAATTCTGCAATTTCCAGCATTCTGAAAAATTTCCAGAATTTGTGTTTTCAGCAATATTTATTTTTTTCAGTCTGTTAAATGTATGGTTATGGGAATGGGCATTTAACTACATGGGAGAAATAAGGAGAAACTGAAAACCGGGGTGGGAAAACAGAAATTTTTACACTTTCTTGTTGCAATTGTTTGTCATGTTGGTCCTCGTCAATTATCTTATTGGTGTAAGATCCCTCTGATGTGAAGAAGCTTACAATATCATGATCATCGTTGAAAATTCTCCAGTTTGTAACATTGTCAGGAATTGAGGGTCTAAAGATTAATTTGATTGAAAATTTGTCTGGGCTATATTCTTCTGAGAGAATGAGCTTGGAAGCTACGTTTTCCAAGAGGTCAGCACTAGCATTTTGGATTTTGTGAATTGATGAAATATTGAATGCTATAAAATGTTCAGTCAGATCTTGCACTAAAGATTGATAATGCTTTAAATGACCTGATAGGCAATGTATAGTATTTCGTACCTGTCTAATTACAATTTCAGAATCTCCGAAGACTTGTAGATACTTGATGTTTAATCCGATTGCCTTGTATAATCCTTGGACTAAGGCCTCGTACTCTGCAGTGTTATTGGTGCAATCGAATTCGAGTCTACAAGTTAGCATAGTTTTGTTTCCCTCTAGACTAACTAACACGCATCCTGCTCTTGCTCCATCGTTAGACTTTGAACCGTCAAAAAATAACTTCCAAAATAAAGATTTATTTACAGGACTATCTATAAAATTAACACATTTAGAACTATCTGTTTGGGAAAAGTTTTTTATTTGAGATAAAACAGAATATTCTAAGTAAGGTGAAGTATGAGCATTAAAATTTCCTAAGAAAGAATCAACAGAATAGTTGCCATTTATATTGTTGTTGTATGCTACAGGTTCATTCTCTCCTTCTAATTCTGTTACTATGTATTTTTGATGTCTTTCTCGCTCAACCTTTATCTGACTCAGTGTACCATTGTAAGGGAGCCACATATGTGACCAATTGGTAGCAAAGTATCCATGAAGCTTTTCAAACCAATCCCTACTAAGAATTAAACCATAAAATTCTGAAATGTCTGCAACTAGAATATCAATAACTTGACATACCTTTGGATTCGATGACAGCCTTATGGTAACCTGATTTAGTTCACTGATCACTTCAACCTGCAACCGGTCCAGCTGAACTATACGTACTGCAAACTTTTGCGACTGAACGTTTAACTTTGCACATATTGATTTAGGCAAGATATTAGATGAAGCTCCTAAATCTACTAAACAATTATGCAAGTTTTTGTTGAAAACTTCATAAGTAAGAAGAAATGGGGGAGTATGAGATCTGGACCTACCTCCAATTAAAGCGATATCGTTTGGATCAACTTTATTAATCACATTAGTTGGAGGTCTTCCCATCTCATGGGAAGCTTGTGAGATTACAGCGGCGGGCAAAGGTGCAACAGGTATCGCGTGTAATTCTTTCAAAAGGAGCTTTTGTTGATGTTTTAATTTTCTCAATTCATGAAAGGTAATGTTAGCCCTAGTCTTCTTCATGTCTTCTACGATATTATACTCCATTCATCAGAAACTATCAATGTTTTGGATGGAGTTGGTGAATCGGATTAGACTGGGCTTGTTTGAGTCGCTTTGGGTGACGTTTTCTTACCTGCGACTTTATATTTAGATATCGAGCTTGCACTCTTCTATTTAGGATTTGGTTGAAGAGGATCAAGTTGATTTCTGCTTCTGGTACTAACCGATGATGCCTCTTAATCCTCTTTGTCAAGGAGAATGAAGTCCCACATTCCCTGCACTTCTACAACTTCTTCTTCATCAGTGGGCTCTTCATTGGAAACTTCCTCTTCTTCTTCTTCTGATTCTGCATTTGTAATAGCATTAGGAGGCTTTGAATCAGTTGAAGGATTTCTTCTATAAGGCTTGTAAGGCTTTTTAGAAGAAGTCTCTGCTACTTGTTTCTTAATATCGACCATCTCGTTAGACATGGTTTTCAAAACTTTTTACAATCCTTCTAAATCGAATGGGTCCTTTGGTTGTTTTTTCTTGGGATCTTCTTTAAAAGTGACCTTCTTTGATTTTCGTTCGTCAACAGCGTTTTTCTTCTCTAGGGCTATGATACGTTTTTCTACCGCTATTGCTTCTTTCATATTATCAGCCAAAGTTGTTTTGGCAGCCCTATCGACAAAGATCGCTATGTTTGATGGTAGCGCAAATATGTACCATTCACTTCGAACTTCTTCGCTAGGCTTGGAAGTGGTAGGAATTTTATTCAAAAGTTTGTTGAAACGTGAGTTAAAATCTTTGATAGGTTCTCTTGTTTCAGTCTTAAGATTCGACAGGTCATTGATCAATGTCGCAATAGACCTATCATCACCGAACTTAGTCAAGAATTGTTCTTGGAAAATATCCCAACTAGTGATAGATCCAGATGGTAATGAAAAATACCAGGATCTCACTGCTCCTTGCAAAGTGTAAGGAAAGAGCCGGACAACAGCATCTTCATTAGTAACTCCATTAAGATTTATGGATAACATAAAGTTATTGATGTGTTCTTCTGCTAGCATGCCTGCTTCAAGATTAAACTTAGGCAGCCATTTTTCAGGATGGGCTGGTAATTGACTCAAGGGCGCAGGCATTAAGACTGCCCCTGGGTTATTCCATGGATTTTGGGCCATCATTGAACTACTAATAGAAGAAAGCGCAGAAAATGTTCCTTGCGGTTGGGAAGATGAGGATATTACAGTTCCAGATGATTGTGAAGGAGATGTTGAAGTTCCAGTAGTATGTTGGACAATAATTTGAAGTGGAGGAGTGGATGGTTGACTTCGCAGTGGAGAGGTCGAGATGGATGATGATGATGAAAGAGTCTCGCTATCAGACCCTTTAGGTGATTTCCTTGCTCTTTTCCTTTTAGGTAGAGGTAATTCAGTTGGTTCGATACCAAACTTTTCACTCTGCAATCTGGTAAGAGGATGAGAAGGGTTATATTGCGAAGTCACACTACCTTGAGATATTTCAGATTTCTGGGGTGATATAGAAAATCGTTGAAGTTTATGGATCAAAGATTCAACTTCAGGAGGTTCAATAGTTGATTTCTCTGAAATGTTCGAGTTTGTGGCAGTGGTTGTTGTTTTATCGACTTCTCGCTCAAGATTTAAAGATTCTAAGTGCGATGGAGAAGTCGGGGGAGATGTTGAGGGCGATTTACTCTCAGAATGGTATTTAGATTTAGATTTACTAGCCATTCATAGTTCGGGCCCTCCTTCTAGCGCCAAATATGTTGAAGCCCTGAAAATCGGGTCTACAACAAGGGGGATACCCACCCGGTCCAGACCTTGGTAAGCAGCTCCTTTTCCGTTTGGGATGGTGGGTCCGACTGGGGATATGGGACCAGTTTCCCAATTTATGTGTGTGTGTGTTGAGAATTGATATTTCTTTCCTAATAATTCCTAAGTAAAATGCTTTTATTCTAAATCTAATCTAATAACATGCAATTTGTATTCTAATAAACAGAAATATCTAATTCTAAAACTAACCCGGGATTTAATCTTTCAATTATGCGATCTAAAATAATTTCTAACAGCAATTGGTAATAAAGATCATTCAATTGCTATAAGAAAAGAATTCAATAAAGATGAACTATTTCGTATAAAAAGTTAGCCGAACAGTTGTGAAAAACATATCGCATAACAAGTCATTCATATATTAAGCACAAATAGAATAGCCATCACCGTACAAAAGTGCCAAATGATAACTCAAGCATTCAGGCATTCATATATAAATAACTGAACATAAATATCACTTAAACACATAGGCAGAAATCATTAAGAGATAAAAGTACCATTGATAACAAGTTCTACTCATGAGCTTCAGCAATAATGATCTATCTCTTCTTAGTTCAACATCTACTAAGAGTACAAAAGTGCAATTTCAGTAGCAGATATTAAACACAGATATTAATAAACCTTGTTCCATTCATTCATCAAAACCTCCTCTGAGGGTGCAGAAGTGCATGTTTTGAGGAAACATTTTTGACAAATTTCAGGACCTTTCTCTAAATGCATGAGAAGGGTTGCAATACTACTAGTTAAATCCTAAAAATAGTTTATTACAAAAATATACGAGGCTGTTTAAATGACCGTCCTCATCTAAGGCAAAAATAAAACTAAAACTAAACTAAAACTGAATCTGGAAATTACTATCTATGTATCTGTTCTCTGTGGTCGCAAACATTCAGCATCGGCTTGAGGAGAGTTGGTTGGCCGACCTCCGACTTTAGTTGTCTTGCAAAAACAGAATCGGCAAGCGCTGGTGCTATCTTCTCGGCAAAGTTAGTGAGGCATTTGAGAGTCATGCATTGACTGTGTGGTTTAACCAAGTACTGCCAGTAAGAATCCCAATTCAACTTGGTTAACCTCTTGATGGACTCTACTCTTTCTTTAGCCTTTTGCCTCCAGCTGGTCTGTAGATGTTGTGCATTTGGTAGAATTTTACATACCATTTAAATATATTCCTGATAAATATCATTGTTTTTTAGAGCTCGAGTTTTGCTTTTAGCCTTTAGCACTTTTTCCTGCAATTTTCCGGACTTTCAGGCGACTGAGCATTTAGGGGCTTTCCTTCTCAAGGGGTTTTGCCCGGCGATGCGCGATTAGCGCTAAACTGCCTCCGTTTCTTGATTCGAGCTTCCCTGGTGCCAGTTTTCGCCTCTTGCGCGTTTTGTTAGATGACTTCGAAAATCTGAATTTCTCCTTCTTTTCTCATTACACTCTGAACATTGCTATGTATATCTTTCTGTTTTCCGCTCCTGCAATTTACGAAATCAGGAAAGAGTAATGATATGAATAAGGTGACTGGAAAACTTTAAATGTTGAAATCATATAAGATATATCACCCTACGTGAACTGACCTCTTGATCAAATCAAAACCTTATCTCATAAATGATCATCAACTAACTTATTAAATTAACATTAATGCGCATGACTTGACATCGGATTACGAAAAACTTTTTTGGAACGATGTGCCCTGCAGATTTGCAATAAAGCGATTTTGCGATTTGCTTGACAATATCGCAGATCGCAATATCGCTAATACGTTATGTTTTGACAATCATTGATTACCATGTGTTTCTGCGAAATGCGATTTGCAAGACATATTATCACATATTGTCGGTTTTGAAGTATTTTACTTTAAGGCATATGAAAACTGCGATGCGATGAATTCTTTCGGTGTGCGATCTCGCATCACGATTTGCAATCTTAGGAATTTGCTTATATGATGTCGTTATTTCCTTTTTGCGATGTGATGCTTTTTGAGAGAGATTTTATTCAAACTCATCATGAAACTTTAGTCTTTTTGAATTTTGCGGGTATTCTCCTAAGTTTATGATTGTAAGATTTATTCAAAAAGTAAATACAAGTTATAATTTATTGTTATTTTCTAGATGAAGGGTCCCCACTGATATCAAAACTAAAATAAGAACGGGGGTTGTTGCTGGCCACAACACATATCTAAACTAAAATCAAAATTTATTACAAAGTATAATATTATCCACAATATTTGGGATTTTACAAAAATAGAACTAAAAATAGTGGATCTGAACTAATTTCGAGGGATGTTGTTGATAACTGTTGCTGGAAATTTGTTTCTTTTGATGATTGTCCCTGAAATTATGTTGTCTACTGCTAAAATTGTGTTGTCTACTCCTAAAATTTTGCATTATATTCCTATTCGATGAGTTCACATAGTTTTTCCCATCTCTTTTCATCAGGGATAGAAAATTTTAACAATTTCCTATATGACTCATCAACTTCAGTATATTTTTCAAAAGTGGGCTTCGTTAGAAACAAATGCCTAATTTCATGTTGAATTAATAAATCATAGCTTAAACCTTCAATGAAGGTTTTCCTAGTAATAACTCTCTAATTTTGGCAAATTTGGTCTTGTCCACTGCTATATCATGTAGCCTTTGTTGATACTCTTCACGTGGAATCAATTTTCCACTTCTATCCTGCAAGGTTGGAAGTCCTTTCTGATGTTAAGCATTGAATTTCTTGTGAAATTTCTTAATCTAAACCTCCAAATTCTTACACTTGTTCTCGAGTTGTAGCATTGAATTTCTCTTTGTTAAAACCTTTATGGCCTCCAAGACAGCTTCAATTTTGTCTTCAATGTCGAATTTCTCAAGCTCATCTTTTGTCTTGGAGTTTAGGAATTTGATTATCCTCGTAGCATCTCTAGGTTTGTGGTCCAAGTCCTTTATTTCTGCCACTACTTCTTGTGACCTCTGCAATAAATCTTCCTACTCAAAAAAAAATTCAATTGAAGGCCATAACTCAGTCACTGATACATTAAAGTCTATCCAACTATTCTCTTTGACCTGAGCAATGGTTTGTGCAATTAAGCATTCATTTTCATAGACTTCTAATTGTTGAGTTAATTTATAATTCTTTTGAATCTCAGCCAAATATGCATTATCAGACTTAATCTTCTATTCCTGGATCTTTTGAAGCTGCATTTTTAGTTTTTCAATCTCTTGATCTTTCAGAGATAAGTCTCCCATGGTCTTTGATAGTTGTTCTGCTGAGTCAGTAGATTGTGTTTCTACTGCGATGGTTGTTGCTATAGATGTCCTTGTTGCTGAAGAACCTGATGTAGAAGTAGTGGCTATAGGAATAACCGCTGAAATGTTGAGTTGCTGCTCTTTTTCTTTTAGGAGTGATTCCGTATCAGTTTCTATTTTCTGAATTTGAACTTCCTTTGCTTGTGGATGTTCAGTAGTAGGAAGCTTAAGTTGCTTCCTTAATGCTTGAATGTCAGCATTCTTATTTTGTTTCATTTCTTCTGCCATTTTGATATTACTAGGATCATATCCTAGCTTGATCACCAGATCTTCAAGAGCTTTGATTCTAGTATCTTTGGCCAAGGATGACATTCTCCCCATCTTCAATTGTGAATGAATATTGTTTAGGGAAGCTTGCAGTTTGGAGGCTGCCATTGCTGAACTTGTCAATGTGGAATATATCATTTCACCAGCCTGCTAATGCAGGTCAATCTGATCAATGGTATGAATTTCTAGGTATCAAAAGCAAAAAATGGAAGTTTTGTAATCTTCTACACTCCTAGGGACTGGAATTTTTGGTTCCAAGAAAGCTAACTGAAATTGTCCCTTCCCAGTGTCAAGTGAAGATAGAAGCCTGTGTTGTGTAGTGGAAGACTGCTTCCAAAATTCTGAATAAGTGATGGCCTTTAAAGCTTCATTTTTCCTTTTAATCTCTTTGTATCTAACAAAAATATTTTGCTGTGTAGTATCATGGGAAACAAAGGATATAGAAGAATTTGTACTTTCTTCAATCTGTGGAAAAGAAGCAGTGGGAAATCCTAACATCACCACTGTGGTTTGTTCCTGTGAGGTTTTATCTTCTGAAGATTCTTGATTAGTGTTTGTCTTCTTTCTCCTATTGAAAACTGTGAACCCTGTAGCTTGAAGACAGGGGGCGAAGTGTGAATAGGCGCTAGGGCAGAGCAGGATTTGAAAGCAGTTTTCAGAGGGGAGGTGGGTGGTTAGCGATTTAGGAGAGGGGTGTCCTGAAGTTGCTAAGGGGGTGACACGTATCATTAGGCGGTAAATCAAATACAACTTTTCAGACACACCCCCCCCCCCCCGTTAAACTTTGATGGTGCGCGGGGGGTCCCGAACTCATCCCTCGTCGTTGACGTGGGCAGGGACAATCTGCTCTGTAGATTTCCAATCACTTTTTATTGCAACACGACAAAAGGTCAAATCTACTTTATTTACAAATTAAACAATAATATTTCGAAAAATATGAAAGGATTAAAATAATAATAATACAAAATCAATGTCACATTTTAGCTAGCTCACGACTTTGAGGATTCTTTTAATGTAATTTTTTTTATATATATTTTTATATCCCCTTTATTCTTTTCTTTTGACATTTTTTTTCTTTATTTCTTTTTGTCTTTTTCTTTTCTTTCTTTTCTTTTTTTCAACAAAAATAAAAAATAACTAGGGTAAAAATAAGTTACAACATTGGCTCCATCTAGGGACTACTTCCCCCTGTAGGATGCAGAGAACACGCAGATCCATGTGCCCTCTCCTCATGCTATGGAGTCTTTGCTGAGAAAATCACACTTTGACAGTAAAATTAAAGAAAACTAGAAATTTACAATGAAGATGGTTGCAAGCATCTAATACTGAATGTAGTGTTTGAGGTATTGTCCATTGACTGGCAATGAAGAATACTGTCCTTCCAGGTTGCGCAGAATGAAAGTGTTGTTACCCTTTACTTCTACAATGTTGAATGGTCCCAACCACAAATTATCAAACTTTCCATGCTTCTCTTTCTTCTCTTCTGGCATCCCATCTTAAGACTAGATCACCTTGTCTAAAATCTCTTTCTCTAGCCTTTCTGTCAAATAAGCTTTTCATTTTGTTTTGATATTGACGAAGTTTGTGTTGAACTTCATCTTTGTCTTGGTTTAGCTCAATGATTTGATTGATTCTCCTTGAAAAATCATCAGCTTCCTCATATGATTCCTACAAAAATTTGGCTACTAGAAATGCTTCAGTTTCATATACAAGTTGGAAAGGGGACTTGCCAGTAGATCTTTTGGGTGCTACTCTGTTTGCCCAAACTGCATATTAGAGATGACTATCCCAACTTCTTTTGTGATTTGTGTTAAAATTGGCAACTAGGGCCAAACTCCATGTGGGTCATCTTATTAATGGACGCTGATATTTTTCTTGGATCCCTCTCATCGAAAGGTGTAGGATTGATCTAAAGATCATCCGATTCCGATAAGTATTCATGGAGATATGAATTTATTTGCGTTATCGGAAATTCGTCAAGGTCGGCTAGCAACCAAATAAACCCCACTTGTGCTCAACGTTTTAGTATAAATAGAGGTGGCTTTCAAGTCATTTCAACACACATGGAATCTCTTCCTCTCTACTTGTCTTTGGGTTTTAGTAGGAGGAGAGATCCTAAAGGATAACGTTGCCCTAATCAAAAGGGCAGAAGTCGGAACTGTCGGAAAAGCCGGAACTGCAGGGAAAAGCAAGAATTGTCGGAACTGCCGGGAATAGCCGAAACTATCGAAACTGCCGAGAATAGCAGGAACTGCCAGGAATAGTCGGAATTGCCGAAACTGTCGGAACTACTGGAACTGTCGGGAATAGCCGGAACTGCCCGAACTGTCGGGAATAGCCAGAATTTTCCGCACTGCCGAAACTGCTGGGAATTGCCGAAACTGTCGGAACCACAGGAATAGGCGGGAAAGCTAACACAGAGGGCAGAAGCCGGAACTACTGGGAATATCCGGAACTGTCGGAACTGCCGGGAATAGCCGGAATTGCCAGAAACGCCGGGAACTTCCGGAACTGCCGAGAACAGCCGAAACTGCTGGAACTGCCGAACAGCCAGAGCATCTGTCTCCGAAGAAGAGCATCATGCAAGTGACAACTAACTAACGTTGGGACAGTTATATGGTACTTAGCAACAAATACACCAAACATGCAATGTTACAACTAGCATGCAAGGGACAGCTAACATGCAAAGGACAACAAACAAGCAAGATGCAGCCAGCACATAGGTCAGTATGGCAACATGGTGCAGCAATGGCACATAATGCAGTACAGTGATGGGTACAGTCATGATTAATGAAGCATGATGAGATGCAGCATAGTAATGATGGGTGCAGCATGGTGCAGCACGGTGAAGTGCAACATGATGACAAAATGCAACACAACGATAGGTGAAGGAGTCACCTTGGAGAATCATTTGAAGCCACATGTCTTCAACTGATCTCATGTATCATCTTCTTAGAGATGATCTATGTTCTTATCTAGATAAGTCAAAGTGTTGACTTTTGTTGTAAACGTACTATCTCTCTCTCTCTCTCTCTGTTGAACTATTGAAGAACATATAAGAAGATTTGATCAAGAGTTCCCCACATTGGGGTTTGTCCCTGGCTAGCGCCACATCTTGTGTCCTCTTGTCTTGGCTTGTCTTCTGCGATTTACGTTTATGTTCTATCTGCAGTTTACTTTAATGCTGATGTGATTGCTAATCTGAAAAAGATATTGAGCTAACTTTGAAAATTGAAATAAATTGCTCTAAGCATAGAACATACCTAAAATTTAACATGGAGCTGAGGTGAAGGAAATGCCCAAGCAAGAGTGAAAGAGCAATCACTGAAGACATTTGGGAAAAA
The DNA here is from genome assembly GCA_031772625.1 of Pinus tabuliformis. Lineage (NCBI taxonomy): Eukaryota > Viridiplantae > Streptophyta > Pinopsida > Pinales > Pinaceae > Pinus > Pinus tabuliformis. Next base: position 1,287,428,728 of record CM062819.1, read on the forward strand.
AAAGAAGGATCAATGGATTCCTCATCCCTCTTCAAATTCACCAAGGGTGAAGTCGAAGCAGAGAATATTATCAGAATGGCGCAGCAGAAGTTTCTGATGGCCTACCTAAAGATCACTTCAATGGGAAGTTTGGATCTAAGCGTGGAAAGAAAGGCAGATGCCTTGGTTGTAATAAGTTCGCCATTATGCGAAGGAGTGTCTGAGGTAGGGACACATCACCTGATGATGATAACAATCATTCCAGGGACATCTTCAATGATCAAAGGAATGACAGGTAATGCAGATCATCAAGGAAATGGCCGACTCTTCAAAGAAAGCAAGGAACCCCAGGTATGAAGAATCAAATGTTGTTTTTGATAAGATAAAGAGGCGTTATCTTGTATTGGCCCTCTTCTTCAGATTCTTTGGGAATCTGGCTTATTGATTGTAGTGCTTCAAGGCACTTCATCGGATAGTAGGGTGCACTCTCTAATTTGGTAGAGATGGAAACAATCATGGGATTATACTTAGAGCCGATGCCACTTATCCCGGAAAGGGTGTAGGGAATGTTACCCCTCAATTGAATGAGGGTAACTCGATTCATTTACAGAATCTCTTTTATGTACATTATCGCAAGAAGGACCTGGTGTCCATTTCAGCAATGGAAGTCAAAGGTTACACGGTGGCACTCATCGATGGAAAGGTACATGTTTGAAAATAGAATTTTCAAAGATGTTTTTGAGTTCAGGGTTGTATCAAGTTGCAGGAAGTCCACTGGGGACCATGTCCATTGACACATAGCACTGGAGGTTTGTGAGTCAAATGGTCACAGGGATGCCTGAATTCAAAAAGAGCATGAAAGTACATGTCTGAGATGTACCAAAGGAAAATCTTACAAAGGGACCATTCCCCTCATATAGCAGGTCCACAGGTTTGGAACAACCCGAGGGGTTTGAGATTCATGATCAGGAATCTCACATATGCAGGTGGAAGAAAGCCCTCTATGGCTTGAAGCAAAATTCCCCGGGCGTAGTATGAGAGGATTGATAGCTGTCAGATGAAGCTGAGATTCACTAAGAGTGAAGCCGATCCAAACCATTGTTTGAAGGTTGTGGATGATAGACCTCTCACACCAGCACCTTCTGAGGACGACCTATTTCAAACAGGTGCAGACCCTCTCACTTGCAGAAGTAAGAGGAAGTTTGATTCCAGATGTGGAATGGTAAACTGCAAACCCGTGACTACCTCGAGGATCTTAACTTTCAGAAGTTATATGGTGATGATGCCAGACTAGATTTGGGAAATGCCTCTTAGTTTCATAAACTCATTTGCATTGATGTTCTTGGTGAACTTCCGTCCGGACATATGTTTTGCAATTAGCATGGTGAGCTCATATTTAGTTGAGCCTCAATGGATTGGTGCCAAGAATCTTCTGAGATATCTTCGGGGCACAATCTCTCATGGATTGAGATACACTGCCAGAAATATGAAACTGCATGATTATTCAAATGCTGACTGGGTAGGCAGTGTGGAGGATCAATAGAGCACTTCTCAATGCTAGTTCTCTTTGGATTCTGCTTCGATATCATGGAGGAGCAAGAAGCAGAAGTCGGTTACTCTAAGCACCGCCAAGACCGAATACATAGCTACGAGTATGATCTCGTGTGAAGCTGCATGGTTGCAGAAGCTCTTAAGTGAGTTGTTTGTACACATGAAGAATACCACTGTGATTCTCTGTGACAACCAAAGGGGGGATTCGATTATTGAGGAATCCTGTATTCGATGATTGCTCCAGCAGATAGACATCAGATATTGCCTTATCTGAGATATGGTAAGTCGATGAGCGAGGAGGCTCCATCGCATTGAGACTGACGTATAGGTCGTAGACATTTTGTCAAAGCCTCGGGGAAAGGTCAAATTTGTGACTTTCCCGAATGACTTGGAGTCGTTGAGAGACCTTCTTATAAGGGTCCTGCATTTTGCATGCATTGAGCTCTGGGGGGCTTGGGGTACTTACTGGAGCAATATACGACCACAGGGTGACTCACCCTCCCTTGGTGGTGCGCTATGTACAGGATGGTAGGTTCAACCTTCCCCTGTGATACCCCGTGGCGACTGTGGAACAGGATGATTAGTTCTCCTATGGGCCGGGATGATTAGTTCTCCCATGGCAACTGTGGAACAAGAGGATTAGTTCTCCTATGGGCCGGGATGATTAGTTCTCCCGTGGCAACTGTGAAACAAGATGATTAGTTCTCCTGTGGGTCGGGATGATTAGTTCTCCCATGGAGACTTTGGGGCGGGATGATTCGTTCTCCTATGGACAGGATGATTAGTTCTCCTGTTAAGGCATCCTACCCATGCAGTCTGGGACTCATGGGAAGTACCTCTCATCTGATCAATGAGCAGGGAAATGGGGTTAGGGACCATAGTAGTACTATCGATGGACACATCAATGTATCTATCATACTCCCCATGCTAGGATGACCTCCATTGATTTGGGATCAGTATGAGTGGTTTGAGACACTCTCTTGTGATATTGATCTGTGATCAATAAAACTGACTTCGAACCAGTAAGAGTGATGTGACACACTCGCTTCAGATGAAACTGAATTTGGGTCAGTAGAGAATGATATGAGACATTCTCGATCAATTCTTCTTCTTCATGGTTCAGCAGAGCAGTGCAGGGCACTGATGGTAGAGAGAGTACAGTCGGACATATGGATCAGCGGATGGAGTTCTCCCTAGTTGAGAGAGAGTGTTAAAATTGGCAACTAGGGCCAAACACCATGTGGGTCATCTTATTAATGGAAGCTGATATTTTTCTTGGATCCCTCTCATCGAGAGGTGTAGGATTGATCTAAAGATCATTTGATTCCGATAAGTATTCATGGAGATATGAATTTATGTGTTATGGGAAAACTCGTCAAGGTCGGCCAGCAACCAAATAAACCCCACTTGTGCTCAACGCTTTAGTATACATAGAGGTGGTCTTCAAGTCATTTCAACACACTTGGGATCTCTTCCTCTCTACTTGTCTTTGGGTTTTAGTAGGAAGAGAGATCCTAAGGGATAACGCTGCCCTAATCCAGAGGGCAGAAGCCGGAACTGCTGGAATTGTCGGAATTGCCGGAACTACGAGAACTGCCGGGAATCGCTGAAACTACCGGGGAAAGCCGAAATCATCGGAGCTGCCGGGAATAGCCATAACTGCCGGAACTGCCGGGAATAGCCATAACTGCCGGAACTGTCGGGAATAGCCAGAGCTGTCGACACTGTCAGAACTGCTGGAACTGCCGGGAATAGCCAGAACTATCGAACCTGTTGGAACAGCCGGGAATAGCGGGAATTGCCGAAACTGTTGGAACAGGCAGGAACACTGACGCAGATGGCAAAAGCCGGAACTGCCGGGAACAACCGGAATTGCCGGAACTGCCAGAACTACTGGGAACTGTCGAACAGCGAGAGCATCTGTCTCCGAAGGAGAGCATCATGCAAGGGACAACTAACTAACATTGGGACAGTTGTATGGTACTTAGCAGCAAATACACCAAGCATGCTGTCAGGCCAGGAGTAACTCCAGACTTGGCAGAAAAACTGATTCATTTATTTCATTAGGTAGCTATTGTTATATACATGAATGTGACTGATCAGTTCATCTTCTTGATGACTGTTCACATTCCAAATTCACCCAATCGCAGAGGATTAGGTGTCAACATTCCCCCCCTTAATCTAAAGGGATGTTGGTGAGTCCAAGCATCGTTCTGAATCTTTCAAGCTTTTCTCTTCCAAGCGCTTTGGTGAAGATGTCTGCAATTTGCTCATTTGTGGAACAATGACGAAGATGGATTGTTTTGGCCTCAACATGATGTCGGATCAGATGATATTTAGTATTGATGTGCTTTGTACGATCATGGAACTTTGCGTTCTTGGCCAACTTTATTGCAGAGGTGTTGTCAATCATGAGTGGAGTTGATTGTACTTGTTTTACCTACAAATCTTAAAGAATTTTCCTGAGCCACACAATTTCTTTCGTTGCTTCAGCTGCTGCCACGTATTCTGCTTCTATTGTGGAATCTGCTGGAACTGATTGTTTGCGTGATCTCCAAGAGACAGCTCCTGATCCAAGACTCATAGCATATCCTGAAGTAGATACTCCAGTTTCTTTGTCTCCATCGAAGTCTGAATCAGAGTATCCAATCAAGCTGAAGTCGTCCACCTGTGTATACTTGATTCCAAGGTCTTGAGTTCCCTTCAAGTACCTTAGAACTCTTTTTGCAGCAGACCAATGTCCCTCACAAGGCTTTTGCATGAACCTGGAGAGGATTCCAACAGTAAATGAAATGTCTGGTCTGGTAGTAGTGAGGTAGATGAGACTTCCTACAAGCTGTCTATACTTTGTTGCATCCTCAAATTCCTTTCCTTCAATAGATGTGAGCTTTAAGTTTTGTTCCATTGGAGTAGAAAGAGGATTGCACTCTGTCATGCCAAATCTATTTAACAAATCTCCAATGTATTTCTTTTGAGAAAGAAATATGGATTTTGGATGTTGGGTTACTTCAATGCCAAGATAGTAATGAACATAGCCCAAATCAGTCATTTCAAAACTTTTTCCTAATTCTTTCTTTATGGATGCAATATAGCTTTCATTGTTCCCTGTAATTAAAAGATCATCTACATATACCACAAGATATACAACCGTTTTGCCAACTTTCTTGACAAATAAAGTTGCATCATCAAGATCAAAATGATTAAAGTTGAGTTTCAGAAGATGCTCAGTTAGTTTTTCATACCAGGCTCGTGGTGCTTGTTTGAGGCCATACAAGGACTTCACAAGTTTGCATACTTTATGTTCATGTCCTTTCACAGCAAATCCTTCAGGCTGGGACATAAAAACATTCTCTTTTAGATCTCCATTCAAGAATGCAATTTTTACATCCATTTGATGGACTTTCCAACCGTTCTGAGCAGCTAGTGCAAAGAGTGTAGAGTGTCCGGATGGTGGGCCATTTTGCTGTGGGGGCAAAAGTTTCCTCATAATCGACCCCTTCCTTTTGTGCAAAGCCTTTTGCAAAAGCCTAGCTTTGTGCTTGTCAAGTGAGCCATCAGCTTTGTATTTGTTTTTGTAGACCCACTTGCAGCCAATTGGTTTGGTTCCAAATGGAGGATCAACCAGCTTCCAAGTGCCATTCTTTATGAGGGCATCATACTCCTTTTTCATCGCTTCTTTCCATTCATCATGAGAAGCAGCTTCTTTGAAGGAAGTTGGTTCAAAATCTGTAGACAAGTTAAATTCACAATCATAAGTAACATCCATATCAACAGGTGAATTAGAGTCATCTACATCACCTCCATTTTGTCAGTTTGAATTTCTGGTTCCTGTTTTTCCAATTTCATCACGATGAACACTTTCAAGTGTCTTTGTCAGCCACTTTGGGGGACCTTTCTGAGATGGTCCAGGCTACTCTGTTGATTGAGTTGGGACTGAATCAAGATTGAGTCTCCCAATTCTATCAATTACATCACTTAAAGCATCATCCGTTGTTGGAGTTTCATGCAGGGGAGATTGTTCTTCAGAAGAAGATTCCACATGTTGATCTAGTATAGGAATCCCCCCTTCAAGATGTGGAATCTGATTATCAAATTCTTGAAATGATTTTGTTTTTGCGAATCTATCCAAGCGATCAAGTTGTCGCTCAACAACATTGTCAGATTTGGATGATTCCATAAAAATGACATCTCTAGATACAACAAACTTTTTATTTACTTCATCATAGAGGCGGTATGCTTTAGAGGTGTTTGAATACCCCAGGAAGATACACTTACGACTTCTAGCACCAAGTTTGTTTCTATGTACCTTTGGTATCAAAGCATAACAGGTGGAACCAAAGATCCTGAGATGTTTTACCGAAGGAACATGTCCATACCACAATTCATAAGGAGTCTTGTTTCTTATAGCATTAGATGGACATCTATTCTTTATATATGCAGCACATAGAACAGCATCAGCCCAAAACATTATCTTTACATTTTTGAAAAAGAGCATGGATCGTACCATATTCAAGATTGTTCTATTCATTCTTTCAGCTACACCATTCTGTTGGGGATTATAAGGCACAGTTGTTTGATGTTTAATCCCATGTTGGCGAAGATAGTGTTCAAATTCATTTGATGTATATTCTTTTCCATTATCAGTGCAAATAGACCCAATATGAGATTGTGCATCATTTTCAATCCATTTATGAAAATTTTTGAATGTTTGAAAAGCATCAAATTTGTTCTTCAATAAATAAACCCAACACATTCTGGTGTAATCATCAATAAATGTCATGATATATTTATTTCCATTTGCAGAAGAAACAGGCATTGGACCACATAAATCTGAATGAATAAGTTCAAGCTTCTTATGTGCTCTTGAATGTGAGTCATGAAAAGACTGTTTGCTATGCTTTCCTAGAATGCAAGCATCACATTGCTTATGTTTCCTAGGAATTGTAGGCAAACCAGCAACACCATTTTTCTTCAATAAGCGGAGACTGTCATAGTTTAAATGTCCAAATCTAGCATGCCATAATAAACTTGATGGAAGTGTACCTTCTTCATGATGAGAAATATATGAGAAATGTTGTGCATGAGCAGAGGTTCCTTGCAGTTTGAGAAGCCTTTCTTCTTCTATTCCCCTCATGACAAGTGAGTGGTCAGATGCTTTTCTTACCTCAAGCTTGCCATCAAACATATGAATGGAGTGACCTTGCTGGCGGATGTGGACCAAGGAGAGCAAGTTTCTCTTGAGTTGTGGGAGATATAGAACATGATCCAGAAGAAAGTCTGGAAGACCAGGCAGTTTAAGCCTGATTGTGCCAAGCCCTGATGGCTTGATTTTTGACTGATCTGCAAAGTATACTGCTCCATCAACATTGTCAGTGAAATCTTCAAAAAAATCTTTCCTATGAGTCATATGACAGGTTGCTCCTGAATCAAGCAACCAATCATTTTTCGAAGAAGCAAGTGAAGCATTAAACAAATCTTCATTTACTCCAATGTTACATTGTGCCTCAATATAGTGAGCGGATTCAGGTGCTTTACCTTTGTCTGTATCATCAGTTTTACCTTTCTGTTGGTTCCTTTTCTGCTCAATTTTGTCCCATGGTAGCTTGCATGTAGAAGCATCATGTGATCCATTTCGTTTGCAGCGAATGCAATGCAGATATGCTTTTTCTGCTTGAGAATGTCTGCCCCCCTTGCCTCTGAAGTATCTTCCTCTTCCTCTTCGTCCACCTCTTCCTCTTGTAGAATCTTGAGCATGATGCTTTTCTTTATGAGCAAGGCAAACAGTCTCTTCAGAAGATTCAGGGACTGTCTTCTTTCCAAAGGCTTTCTCTCTTTCAGCAAACTTTTTCACAAGAGAGTCAAAGGTTATATCTTTAAGATTTCCATTTGCTTGTAACGACTCAAGCTAATTGGAGTAGGTAGGATAGAGTGCCTTGAGAAAAGCAATAAGAGGGATATCCAGCTCAACCTTAGTGGATTTAATATCATGCATTATAGACTTTACTTCAGATGCAAGAGCAAGAGGATCATTATTTTTCAGTTCAAGAGTGAAGAGTTTAATCATGAGCTGAACAACTTCAAGTGCAGAATGTGAGTCATAGAGTTCTTTCAGCTTTTGTAAAGCTTCAAAGGCAGTTGAATATGATGAAATATGGCGACTTACTTCTTCATTTACAGATGCTGCGATTAATGCATAGGCTTTGTTGTTCTTGTTTTCCCAAATGACGAGCTCTTTGTCTGATGTAGGCTGCACTGGGTCATTTTCTCCTTCTCCGACACAGACTCCTTTCCACAACTCATTGAAGATGAGGGTGTGTTTTATCATCCGGGACCATTCAGGATAGTTCTCCTTGCCAGTGAGAACTATTCCTACCATAGAGATGATTGAATGCATTCTGTGAAAAAAAATAACTTCTGCTGATAGAATAATACTTCTAATGGCAAAAAGAATGTGCTTTTGTGGAGAAAAAAAAACTTTTGCTGCTAAAAGAATGATTCTGATTCTGCTATGCCATTTATATATTATTGACTATTGAAACGAATGCTGATAACATGCTACCACTGTAACATATATCACCACATATATATCACCGCATAAACAATTTGAGCGCTTGTGTTAAACGCTGCCACTGTAAAATATGAGCACTGTGTTGAACGCTATCACCGTACCATATATCACAGCATATATATATCACATAAAAATTGAGCGCTTGTGTTAAACGCTACTACTGTAACATATATCACATCATATATATATCACATAAAAATTGAGCGCTTGTGTTAAACGCTGCCCAATTCAGATGAAGTTGCAAAAATGGCAATGGATAAGGGCACTCTACAACATGTGAAAATCGTTCACAGAGGCGGCATTAATCTGCAGGGAGTTCTTCACATGTACTCCGGCAATGGCGATGCATGTTACGCCGAAAACTCCGACAGACAGAGGAATGTCTTCCACGTATTGCAGCCTGTCTTTGAAGCAGCCCTTCAGAAGCTTGCATTTCCCAAGGAGGGTCCTCTTAGAATTGCAGATCTTGGGTGTGCGACCGGCATAAACACGGTTTCAGACGTTGATTTTGTTGTCAGAACACTCACAAATCTCTGTGGGAATGGCCATGGCGGGGCCTTAATGCCAGAGTTGCAGGCTTATTTTTCTGATTTGCCATGCAATGACTTTAATGAGTTCTTCGGTCTGCTGGACTGGCGTGGCCATGTCAGTCCATTGCTGGGCGGTCTCGGAAGAATATAGCATCCAGTAAGGATGGCGGGTAATACACCGGCCTAGCTCATGGGTCTGCCCAAACGTCCGCGGAACGGAATCACCTAAACTTAATGATGGCAAGCAATTTTGAGAGGTGGACAGTATGCCGCGGTTCGAAGAACTAGAAAAATGCTTGATTCAAACAATGCAAGGGTTAGCAGATAGCAAATCAAATATCAACTTCCAACATTTACTGTTCCCCCACTGCGCCAAAAGTATTTTTCAACAGCAATTTTTAAATCTTTGGAGCGATTCTTTACACTACAGTATGCCGCACTCACTATCAATACAGGCAATACAGTGATAACAATGGCTTCCAGGTTACAATGGCTCTATCACGATACCATCTTTTCGAGTCCCCTCAAACAGCAGTCGCTTTCCCTTCAACCACCACAACAGATCTTTGGCATCGAAAGCTCAGTGGACAGATGCGTTAATGGATAGAGCCCAGAGGCGCTGGAACGGTTTTGGATTCTGAGTGAATTCAGGGCAGCGCAGGTGTGGCAGAATGACAGAGGCGTTTGAGGACAGAGCTCAGGTCAAAACGACAGAGGACAACAGCAGAAATGAAGGGAGTTACAACTATTTTAAGAACTGGCTCTGATACCATGTCAGGCCAGGAGTAACTCCAGACTTGGCAGAAAAACTGATTCATTTATTTCATTAGGTAGCTATTGTTATATACATGAATGTGACTGATCAGTTCATCTTCTTGATGAATGTTCACATTCCAAATTCACCCAATCGCAGAGGATTAGATGTCAACACATGCAATGTTATAGCTAGCATGCAAGGGACAACAAGCATGCAACAGCAAGCATGCAAAGGACAACAAGCAAGCTATAGGGACAACAAGCAAGCAAGATGCAGCCAGCACATAGGTCAGTATGGCAACATGGTGCAGCAATGGCACATAATGCAGTACAGTGATGGGTACAGTCATGATTAATGAAGCATGATGAGATGCAGCATAGTAATGATGGGTGCAGCATGGTGCAACACGGTGAGGTGCAACATGATGACAAAATGCAGCACAATGATAGGTGAAGGAGTCACCTTAGAGAATCATTTGAAGCCGCATGTCTTCAACTGATCTCATGTATCATCTTCTTAGAGATGATCTATGCTCTTATCTAGATAAGTCAAAGTGTTGACTTCTGTTGCAAAAGTACTATCTCTCTCTCTCTCTGCTGAACTATTGAAGAACATATAAGAAGAATTGATCAAGGTTCCCCACATTGGGGTTTGTCCCTGGCTAGCGCCACATCTTGTGTCCTCTTGTCTTGGCTTGTCTTTTGCGATTTATGTTTATGTTCTATCTGCAGTTTACTTTAATGCTGATGTGATTGCTAATCTGAAAAAGATATTGAGCTAACTTTGAAAATTGAAATAAATTGCTCTAAGCATAGAACATACCTAAAATTTAACAAGTTGCCAATACTTTCTTGATTACCTTGACTAGAGTCTTATTTGATGATTTTGCTAACCCATTACCTTGTGTGTAATATGGTGTAGAATGATGCAATGAAATCTGATATTCCCGACAAAACTCTATCATTTTAATGTTGTTGAAAGCTTGTGCATTGTCTGTAACTATTTGTTGTGGGCAGCCAAATCAAGAGAGTATATTTTCTTCAATGAATTTGATAACCACTATAACCGTTGCATTCTTAACTGGGATTTCTTCTACCCACTTGGCGAAGTGATCAGTGACAGTTAATATCCATCTATGTTGGTTGCTGGAAGCTGGAACTAGCTAGTACTGGGGCTTCTGAAATGGATTTCTTGATCTGCGAAAAAGAATATCTAGCCTATACTGTCCATTTGACTTCATGATCCTTTTTAAGCATGTCAGTGATATCTTTTACAATCTCGGCATAATTAGGTATAAATCTTCTTAAGAAATTTATTTTTCCTAGAAATGCTTGAATTTCCTTTTTGTTTCTTGGTAAACTAATTACCTGAATTGCTGAGACTCCTTTTGGCATTCATTCATCGAACAAAGCTTGTCCTTACTTTAAGGTCAGCCACACTTGGATTAGGATTTATCAAGAAAAAAATTTAGAGAAAGTGAAAATAGGCATGGGCACCACAGGTTGATGGTATCTTTAAATTTTTTGATCCCTCAACTTTTTTCTCGCCTTGGAGATCATCTATATTGAATAGAAGCTTGATCAGATCAAAAGGAACATTGCCTTCTACAGAAAATTGTCTCAATCCATTTTCACCATTTTAATCAGAGTACGCTGCTCTCATTTTCTAAAACAACAGTTTTTCGATAGATCTAGGTTTATTTTGTTATGGTAAGTTATCATTTAGCTAGAATATATTGTAGGTTTTATTGCAAACACAACTGTTTCACTTGACAATGTTTCACATATCTACTGCTGTAAATCCTAAAGGTTTCCATCCTTGGGTAAATACATTACCTTAGTACTGCCTGCCCAAATGACATTGTGGTCTATAGAACAACAGATCTCTGCCATGGATATGTCTTAGTAATGTTGAACTAAAGAAGAAGCACTTTGGAACAAAAGGAACAAACTAACAATGGCTACTGCACCGTAGGCTGCACACCACACAATAGCTGCCAATATCAATCCTAAAAATGCACGAAACCCCATATTTATGGATTGGATCACTACAAAATTACTCCAAATCTGCAACAAAGTACAAATAATAAATGTCAATGATGGGCTGTTGATGGATGCAGTAACATGACTTATTCATTATCAAACTTGAAGATAAAAATTAAGAGTCAAGAAAGATATAGAAGTTACATTTGCATTAGACAAGGAGGAATGTTCCCATAGAAAGGTAATTTACCAGATTTAATCAGTGAGTCAATGTTACAAATATAGAATGACAATAATTAAGGTTTTCCCCAGTAGTAGAAGAATATATTCGATGCTATAAAGAACTTCCCAATTAGAAACACTAATTGAGAGTTATTTTAAAGAAGAGCTGAACTTGATTGATTTGAAAGAACCATCAAAACCTTAAGTTAACGTAAGGATCAAAACCTTAAGTTAACATAAGGATAGAATATATGGCATTGCATGCAAGGTAGCACCTCCAAAGAGGCTATATTATGCCGCTGATGCTGAATATCCAGGCAGTGACACAACAATTAAAACTGGTATAGCTAGAAGGAGAACTTATATGCAGAGAAACACAGATATTTATTCCCAAGTGGGGCAAATTAATCATCTTCACTGCAAGTTAACAAAAGAATAAAATTCAAGGATCATTACTGCAACAATGCTGACTTCAGAGTAAAACAGTTATTCATTTTCAACATAAGATCTCAGAAACAATCTTGAATACAAAATAGTTCCTAGTCATTTATACATTATAGACTAACAAATCATTCCAAAACTACGTCAAACTTCAGAAAGTCCATTAGTAATGCAATGTTCAGGAATACAATTCATCTTGTAGTTATTTATGGTACGTAACAAACATAAATATAAAATTTAAATAAATATGATTAAATGAAAAGATGTGTCTCATCAAAAAGACATGTCCCTTACTACGAAAAGGCACCACACCTAGGTAGTTATAACGGGGAACCCTCATTGTAATATCATCAATTCTTATCAATCATTTATCAATTAATATATTATTTATCTACAGAATAATTCTGCCCTCACACATACAAAGTTACAAACAAGGATTGTTTGTTATATTGGTATTAAAGTCAATCTTGCCAGTTTCATCGATAAGATACTCCAAGCAGCCTATTGCCCTAAAATCTAGCAAGCCTTGTAGAGGGGTACCCCACAAGGCAATCACTAGACCAAGTGACAACAATGAGATAGTAGCAAACTATCACCGCGGCTACGACCCCCGCCCTTCATGGACTTTCACCAATGGGAGGAGTCCCCATATAAAGGTCACCTAATAGGGATTCTAGGTTTTAAAGGTATGAAGTGACTTAAAGGCTTCTAAGAGAAAAACACAATTTAGGTACAAGGCTCCAACAATTAAGAAGGGGCAACTCGCTTTCCAAGTAGAGGCCAAATTGAGGCAAGGCAAGACCTAGGGTTTGATTGATAGGTTGAGAGTTAGGGTGACCCAAGGTCAAGGTGCCAAGAAAGGGTTTCCCACAATGTATTTCAACAAGGTTATGGCCAATGTTGCACGAAGCGGGAGCGAAGCGGAAGCGCGGAAGCGGAAGCGGGAGCGCGGAAGCGTCATTTTCCAAAACTCTAGGAAGCGAAGCGTCCGCGGAAGCGTCTGCTATATATATATATATATTTATATTTTTTTGCATTTATACTCAAAACAAACATCCCAAATACCAAATTAATTGTAGAAGACATGAAAACATGCATATTTTTGCATAAATCAAGATAGATATGGCATCCATGATTCCATTGTAGTTACTAGTATGTACAACAATCATCTATATTCTAGCTATTACAAACATACATCAAATTTTTAAGCATATTATAAAACATAAAACATTTAAGCATATTATAAAACATAAAACATAGAGCATATTATGATTTATCTAGCAAGTGAGCCACTGTCAACATTTGTCATGTCCAAAATTCAAATAATAATGTTTACAAAATATGTCACTTGGTCACCGCCAAGCCAAAAAGGTTCAAAATTCAAATTCACAAGTCTACAAGTTAACTTTAAGTTACCTAGGTTGTACCCAGTTTGGCTAGGAGATTTTGGTCTTTTGGTAACCAACGCAAATTTGGGGCCATAACATCTCGGGATCGACTTCATACATGGAAACCAGGTAGGCGTCTGTGCATTAAAATTGATAAATTTCTTGCTTAAATTGTAGTTAGTAAATTTTAGAACAAATTCGAAATTTAATTTGGATATTATATTATGTTTTGGGCATTACATGAATTTAGCAATTCAATTGTAAAATTAAATGGGAAAATTTTGATTTAAGCATTACATAATATCATCGAAACTCTGAAGTGCCTTGATCGAATTTCTATGTATGTGATGCAAAGTCCTTATCCTTGTAATATCATTGTTATGCGTCAAGACTTTGACAGTGAAACCTTCTCACCGAACCCTTATCATTGAGACTGTGTTAGGTACCAAGATCTTCTTATTGTGATGAAAACTTTCTCACTGTTGTGATACCAAATTTGTATCACTGTAGTTATACCAAAATCTATTGATGACTGTTCTTACTGTTGAGGCACCAAGACTGTGGTAGCACAAAACCTTTAATCTGCATTACCTTACTGTGGTACCCAAATTTTATTTCAGAGATAATTCGAGTTTCTGTGACTGCATCACTGCACTGAAGTGTGATCACTGTAATATCACCGAAGTGTGATCACTGTAATAGCATCGAAATCAAGGTAGCATCGAAACTGTGATAGGAATAACATTGAGTCACTGTAATACATAACAGAACTGTCTCCATTGCAATCCGCATTCATTGTGATACATAACAAAATTGAACCCAATCTTCAACGCAATCTTCTATGAGATCCGAGATAGTAATCTCAGTCATATCACCGAAACTGCTCTCTAAAATCCTTACCCGAATCCCCCTCAATGCTAACTTAAGTTAACTTTAAAAAAAAAATTAAAAAAATGATGTATTTTTCCCTTGCCCGCGCGGTTTTGGAGGAAGCGCTACGTGAAGCGCACACTTCCGGGCCCGAAGCGTGGCGCTTCGGAGGCCCGAAGCGCCATCCGAAGCGCGCTTCGGGGCCACGCTTCCTAAAATCCAGGAAGCGCTTTAAAAAATCAGAATCGCGCTTCGCAGTTTTTGGAATCGCGCTACCTGGGGCGCTTCCGGAACGCTTCCGTACGGGGCGCGATTCCGGCCTAGGATCCGGGGGGGGCGCTTCCTGCAACGTTGGTTATGGCACATGAAACCCTCACAAAGCTCTCAAGGTGAAGCTAAAACCAATCTAGGGTTTTACCCTAAGTTGCACGAAACAGGGAAACGGGTACAAGTTTCCGAAACAGGCACGGGTACGAAACGTGACCCCCGCAAATTTTGGAAACAGGGAAACGCGAATATATATATATATATTAGGACATTTAAGAAATATGTGCAATCATAAAGCATATATGATACATTCTAATTTATTACATTATGATAAAACTGTCAATTGTCAATGCATAAATTATAAGTCTCTAAATTTACACCACATTTACTCATGAATGATCACATAATGAAAATAGAAATATCCAAAATCAGCCACGAGAAATTTCTAATTTCTTGTCTCATGCTTGACTGGGAGTCTCCTCCTACATAGTCAAACGACCTTAGTGCTCTTGATTAAATATAAGTTTCATACCCTAGTACCCTACATGCTCTTGATTATTCGGAGTATCCCCTGCATAGAGGACTTGGTTCTCTTGATTAAATACAAGTTCCATACCCTAGTACATGATAAAATCCAATGGAAACATTGCAATCCCCCCAATCCTGAAATCCTGAAAAACAAAGAAGTCTGTTGGATTTTGAGTGAGATCTAAAATTCCACTTTCTCCATATGAAATCCAATTAGGGCGAAACCACTCTCAAACATCCTGAGTCATTTCATGGTAATGTTAAGTAAAAGGATGAAAATGAAAAATAAAGGAGAATATCACTTTTACTTTAAGAATTTAACATTACCATGAAGGTCATTTTAATAACCTAATTAAAAAATAGAAGACAAAATAAGAATAATAAAAATTAAAAAAAAAGTCAAACTGCATGTGGAAACGGCGTCGTACGGCCCAAAAATGTGTTTTCAACCATACTAGCCACGTTTCCACCTCAAGAAATGTATCAGTGCGGCCGGAAACGCGTTTCTGGGCCGTAACGTACGTGTTTCTGAGTTTCGTTTCTATTTCCGTCAGAAACTCCTCCCGTGCCCACGTTTCCTGCAACTTAGGTTTTACCCTAGGGCAAACAACTAGGGCAACAGAGATTATGGATAAAATTGGAATGAATGCCCACCAAGGAGAATGATTTTGAGGCAACCACTATAATCGTCGATGTTTAGACTTTCCAAGACCAAAAAACTCCTGTCCAAGTCAATTCACACTAAGCCCTAGATGGTCGCTCGGCCTTAAGAGAGTTGAATTAGAGAGAGAGAGAGAGAGAAAATCTAAAATCATGGATAAAAGATGACTAGATCACCAACAAAGGATGGCCAGTGCTGTTAAGAAATCTAAAGGGCAAGGATTATAGCGATTTCTCTTTACTTGACAGCTGCTTGTGATGTTTGCTTACTTATTAGCTTTGTTATTTATTATTATATGTGTGTATCATCAAACAGCTACCAAAACAAGAAGAACAAGAACACGGAATATAGGTTACAAGCCAAGGCCAAAACCTCTCCACTTGACAGGAAAACTCGCAAATCTCTTCTCTTCCTTATAAATTCTTCAATTGACGAATTCCAAGAACTTAAGACTAGCTTCAGAGCCTTCCAAGACCAAGACCAACCTCTCTGAATGATGTGCTAACCTCGATCTAGTCAAACTGAGTCAAATCTCTTCCAGTAACACTTCTTTGACCTCCAGTTGCAGAATTTCGGCCTCCACTGCAGATCTGAAATTTCGGCCCCCCCAACAGTTGTTGCTACCACACGTGTGAGCTTTGATCTACCTTCTGAGCCTTCATTTGACCTTCACTTGCCTTTCCCTCACTTTTGGAGCTTGAGGATTACCCTTGGTGACCTTCGCTTGACCTACTTGTCTTCTTTTCTTGATGATCGGACTTGTAGATAGAAACCCTAGGTCTTGCTGCAGAAACCCTAGTTCTCTTTCGTACGTGTGAGAGAGAGATAACCCAAACAAAGATCTTCTTCATCCTTTTCCTTCTTCACTGCCTTCTTCTTCCTTCTTCTTCGCTAGAATGAGAGATGAGTGAATGTGTCTCAAGGAGGACGAGTTCCCTCCTATATATAGGCTCTTCAAGGTGGATGTGGTTCTTTCTTTTAGGCCAACTTGCCAGCTGCCAGGCTGACTTGGTCTTGGAGGGTATCTGGACACCTTTTAAGACAAAAATAATTTTCTTTACAAGTTACAATGTGCCCGATGGGGTCTTCAACTCATGACAATGACTCTTTTGACTTGTTGACCTAGGACAAACCCTAGAAGCACTCAATGGGTGTTTGACCTATAAAATAAAAGACCTTCAGCACGAAACCCATGCTCTAAAAATAATAATAATAATTTTTCTTTCATTTTACACTTTACAAGAATCAAAAGTACATTTCATCTACATGAAGACCAAACTTAGTTACACATTTTTCAACGCTTCCTTTTAACTAGGGAGGTATTCATATATGGTACATGGACATTCTCAATCTGAAGAGATCTCATAAGAAGAGTCGAATTGGTAACCCATCTGTAATAGCATCATACTAACCAGCATTGTCACATAGCAAGGCCTTGACTAACAACTCTATCTTTCCATAAGATCAGAGCATAATGCTGGCAAGACCAATGATTTATAGACACCATCATCGTCTCTCAAGGTACATACTCCACCCGGGTGTTCACAGAGTATGACCTTCTTTGGACTATTCTTATCTTGGATAGCCAAACCTCAAAGAATATCGGTCGACAACTACTCTCATCTTGGATGCCCTACCATATCCTCAGAGAGTATCGGATGCCAGATGTTTACCCAATCCTCGATTATGTCTTCCCAGGTGAAGACAAGAATGATGTGCCTATCTCTCCCTCTCATGTAGGGAGGATATATCAACCAAACCAAGCTTGTCTCTCAAATACACAAGCTTCTTATTAGGAAAAGATTTTGTCAGTATGCCAGCTACCTGCTCATCAGTGGAGATATATTGTAGGTATAATACACCATCTTGTACAAGCTTCCGAATATAGTGATACTCGTTGTTGATATGCTGTCTTTCCATGAAATATTGGGTCTTCAGACAATTGTATACAACTGGTGTTATCACAATGTATCACTGTAGAGTCCATAGGTCTTGTAAATAGGTCAAATAACAGATTCCTTAACCAGATTGCTTCTCTGCTTACTTCGCAACTGCAATATACTCAGCCTCAGCACTACTCAAAGCATTTGTATCTTTCTTTTTGCTCATCCATGAGACCGTGGAGGATCCCAAACTGAAACATCCTCCTGTAGTGCTCCTTCCATCTTGCTCACTGCCTCCCCAATCAGAGTTTGTATATCCTTTTACCAACCATTTTGTGGGTGATATCCCTAGGAGAAATTTTTTCTCCATGATGGTCCTCAACCGGCAGCCCCTTGTAGCCACCATCTAAATCATTGTGCCATTTCTCTGCCACCTAAGCTATCCAAGTGGTCCCTCGCCCATCAGTCATGATCATATGTTTGAATGTGGGCCTCCCAAACCTAAAGGTATGCCTTGTCATTTGGTGATTGAGTATTTTAGTTTATTTATCATGGAAACTCTTGGGCATGGATTAATGGGGGGGTTTGGCGAAAAGAGTGGACTAGGTCTATGCTCTTGTCCCCCAGGTCTCTTTTGGATGTTAACCTTGGACCCTAGTCCTATGGGATCTCTTTTACTGACCTTTGGACTTTAGGGATGGTACTACATGGGAAACCTCGATTTTGGTTGTGTGGTCCCACTCCACGATCCACATAGATCACCCCCCTTCCGCTCATTATAATCCCATTCATCACTCCTCCCACCTGGGTCCACATTCCTCAACTGGGACCACAAAGGGTCATCCACCCCCTCCTCTTTGTCCACACCTTAGGTCGGGCATGGAATGATGCCCGAAGGTTGATGCAAAAGAAAAGAAAAACCATAATTGGCCACATTCAACAGGAAATTGTACCACAAAATATAAAAGATGGTTGGGACAAAAACATTTACCACATGGGCAAAAGCCAATACCCCCTTCCATGGCCATCACCTCGGTTCCTATAGGCACTAGATGAGCCTTCTCTATCATTCAAGAACCCATGATTGTCCCAAAACCCTGGTAGGCGATGAACTGCCCCACCTTAAAAGGGGTATCCACTACTATACTTTACACATCATGCTCTCATTCCCTTGAGCCCTGAGCAGTTAACCAAAGAAAAATCATAAAAGGCAAAAGGCATATGAAGAAGGGTGGAAAAATCAAGGTCGGGGCAACACATGTACCACGATTGCTACCTCCTACACATCATTTACCCAAGTCTGGGCTTCCCTTTCATTAGCTATCCTTGTACCATGGCATGTGGCCTAGGTTTTCCCATTCATCACCTACTTTGTTCCATCACTTTATCACATGCCACCACCATTTGAAGGAAGTACCATGGGCATACCACCACCTTTAGAAGAAGAAACCACCTAATAGGGTGGTTGGTTAACCCCCTTTGAGCTTGGAGACATTTGCACATTCTAAAGCCCACTATGGAAGGGCATGCCATTATGAAGTGCCCACCTGTTTTCCATGGTTTACTTGATTTCTTTAATGACTTGGTTTACTAGAGGGCAAGGGGACACATTGGATCTTATGCAGGATTAAAGATGGTCTCCATTTTGAGTTTGGTCTCCCTATACGAGGTCCTAACCTCCCAGAGGGCTACATTGGCACATGTAGGGGGTGTGTAGAGAGCCATGGGCCTCCTCAGCAGCAGACAGCATCCATGGATCCCCAGAGTCATTGAGAGATTGCTCGTTGTTCACCTATTGGACAAAGCAGATGCCCCTGATCCACCATGCCCAACCGGCTCTACAGTTGCACTATACACTTGGCAAAAGCTCCAGGATCTATATGATGATGTGGCATCACTTATATCGTCATCCTAGCCTTTGCGGATGGTCTATAGGCATCTTCGATCTGTTTGGAGACCCATGAGGACATTTGTGTGCCCCCACATCTATTTGGGAGCACCAGAGATTTATTACTTGGAGAACAAGGGGCCAACCCCTTGTCCATTATTTTTGGAGTCCTTTTTCATATTATGGCACCTATGGACTTCATTAGGTCTCCTCGAAGGCCCAACGACACATGTTATTGATCATTTGACCCTCTTGAGAGGCTTACTCCTTTATTATTGAGCTAGTTTGGTGGGCTTGTCACCAAAAGTACTTGTTATTTTGCACATTATTTTATTGTAGGGGCTAAATTAGGCCAAATTAGCTAAATCAAATTCATTAAACATTGTATAAATAGATGATGAGTTTATTCATTCTCTCATCATCACTTGGATTGGTCATTCTCTCATAAGAGATTTTCGCTATTCTTTTTGGAGGACGAAATTGGATGAATGTATGAATTTTGATGTTTGGATATCTTCATTTTTGTCTTCGAGCTTCTATATTGGCATATGATGATGATTGGATATACTTGTTCTCACATGTAAGTGCTCTTTTAATGCTATTTTGTCATTCTTTTCTATGTCACATAAATGATACTAGGATTTTGGTTATGCTAAGCCGAAATTTTGTTACTTTTCTTGGATGAAAGGGTATCTGAAACATAAAAACTATGGCTGAAGCAAGAAAACTGATAGCTTGAAGGCTTAAATGTATTAAAATACACACAAGGATTTGTAATAATAATTTATTATATATATAGAATGTATAAGTTGATATAAGATGATTTGAATGTTACAATGAGGCGCTGCTTTTATACCTCAGCAGGTGACCTTTCGTGAATGGGCATGCCTTTTAGACATGCCTTTTCATCTAACTTAATATTTAATTATTTAATTTTTATATTTATTTTATTTAATTATTTGTTATGAATTATATTCATAACATATCCCCTTCCTTCAGAAGCTTTGTCCTCAAAGCTATATTGCTGGGAATTTTCTTCACTTAGTGTCTGTCGTCTCGATGTTATACATCTGGTCATCGATTCGTCATGTAGCTTATCAGTACTATTTCCTTGGATTTTTATTTTTTTTATTTTATATATATATATATATATATTAAATTAACTCAAATATATATATATAGATTTATTTTTTAATATTTATTTTTTTTATATGTCAAATTAATATTATAATTAATTGACGCTATATATAAATTAAAGGTCTATTAATATGAAATGGTGGGGGAGGGGGGCAGGAAAGCAAATGGTAGCGATTAGGCTTCAACAAAATGGACGTAGTGGTGGTCAAGGAATGACACAGAAGATTCTGGCTTACGAGCGTATGTGTAGTGGAGGACACAGCATATGTGTCGAATAGGTGGATAGACACGATACACCCAAAGGACATGCACCATGGCAAGGTGTTGATGGCGGAACAAATGGGGAAGTTGAGACAGTATCGGGTAGGGTTTTAACGCAAACAGGAAGACAACGATGCAGATCACACAGGTGAGTACAACGCATGGGCAGCGTGAGGGTACTACTTTTGGGGAACGACGGAGGCAGGGAAACGGAAAAGGGTAGTGGACAGCGTAGTTGGATGGAAGGCGTGACGAGTAGCAGTGGCCGTGGAGTCATGCAGCGATGGAAGAGTTTCCTGTTGGAAAATAGGTAGCATGCACCTGTGATGGATGTAGCAACAGGTACAGGGATGGCGACAGCAGAGTCCATCTCAAATAATTTCATAATCGTCGCAATTGTCACACAAGTCGATTCAATGTGGCGATTATTTCTGATTTCTTCCAAGGAAGAAACTCCCAATACAAACGTTGTGATCAACAACCCTACGATCCGTACATCAACCATACGTGGGCAATTATCCTCATTTTCAGAGGCATTCTAGGGTTATCAATTATTTCTGATAACACCCACCTATGAAATTCATGGGCACCGGCCACATATATGACACCAATACTTTTGTAATTTCTTCCAATTTTTTGGACATGGGAACGATACCAGGGTTGTTCACGTCCAAACTATGCATCAGCTTTATGAACCCATAAATATATTCAAATCACTTAAGCCTCTAGAGTTGGAATTTCAGGAAAAAGATTTCGTTAAGACTTTACCTTCCCCTTTGCCCTTTTCTATTTTTCATCATCTTGAGGCACCATCAAGCGATTCCCTCACCCCTTGTCATATGATCTCAACTGACCGTGAGCCCTTTCCCCCTTCCAAGTATAGTGTCGAGGAAGAACCCCTTATTGATTATAGTTTACCTCCTTGGACACACCCTCAGGGTTTTGATCACTCCATGACCTCCCCTTTCCAATGTGACCATCACCATAAGTAGCATATTTGTTGCACTCCTTCTTTCCCTCACCTTTCGTTCCCCTCTCATCACAACCTTGGCGAAACTAAAAAGCACAATATTATGAGTAATGATTGTGATAAGAAGTTCTTAAGGATAATCATTCATTCCACCATTGTGTACTTAGAGGGAAGGCTCCACATTTCTAGATTGACTCGTGTTCCTTCTCTTAGGGATTCCTCTTACCTCACATGGAAACCATATTTTCCCACCTCCCACCTGCAACATCCTCCATGTGTTTGGGTTTGCATTCGCTTTGGGATTTGTTGCATGAGTAATCATATAGGCAAGCATATTTATATTGATTTGATGATATGTTGGTTGCATTGGCTTTATGATTACACTTAATATTAGCTTCGTTGTATGCATGTTAGGGTAGGATGCATTGCATGCTCATTTTCTCATTAAAACTAACATCATATGATATTTCTCATGGTAGATTAGATGCATTTAGATTAAATTTGCATTATTTTTATTTTCCTGTTGATTTTATGGCCTAACAATAAGCATGGGTGATCATAAGACACCATAGAAACATGTTTCCCCATGCATATAATCTTTGATATGTGTAGGTAACAGGTCTACGGTAACCAAGAGATTGTCGGTGTCTTCATGACCTCTTGTTCGAGTAGCTTCGCCCACTTGCCCAAGAGTTCATGTCCCAGTTGGAGTCAGATGTTACCCACCATTTTGTGGGTAATATCCCTAAGAGAAAAAAATTTATCCAAGATGGTCCTCAGTCGGCAGCTAGTAGACCCTTGCAACCACCATCTAGCTCATTATGCCATTTCTCTGCCACCTGAGCCAACGATGTGGTCCCTCACCCATCTGTAATGATCATATGTTTGAAGGTGGGCCTCCCAAACCTAGAGGTATGCCTTGTCATTTGGTGATTGAGTATTTTAGTTTATTTATCATGGAAACTCTTGGGCATGGATTAACGGGGGGATTTGGTGGAAAGAGTGGACTAGGTCTATGCTCTTGTTCCCTAGGTCTCTTTTGGATGTTATCCTTGGACCCTAGTCCCGTGGGATCTCTTTCACTGACCTTTGGGCTTTAGGGATGTACTACATGGGAAACCCCGATTTTGGTTGTGTGGTCCCACTCCCCGATCCACATAGATCAACCCCCTTCCACTCATTATAACCCCATTCATCACTCCTCCCACCTGGGTCCACAAAGGGTCAGCCACCCCCTATTGTTTGCCCACACCTTGGGTCGGCCATGGAACGATGCCCAGAGGTTGATGCAAAAGAAAAGAAAAGAAAAAGCTTAATTAGCCACATTCAACAAGAAATTGTACCACAAAATGCAAAATATGGTCGGGACAAAAACATTTAGCACCTGGGCAAAAGCTAATACATGAGCTCTACCCCCTTCCATGGCCATCACCCTGGTTCCTATAGGCACTAGATGAGCCTCCTCTATCATTCAGGAACCCATGATTGTCCCAAACCCCTGGTGGGCGATGAACTGCCCCACCTTAAAAGGGGTATCCACTACTATACTTTACACATCATGCTCTCATTCCCTTGAGTCTCGGGAAGTTAACCAAAGAAAAATCATAAAAGGCAAAAGGCATATGAAGAAGGGTGGAAAAATCAAGGTCTGGGCAGCTTATGTACCACAATTCCTCCCTCCTACACATCATTTACCCAATTATGAGCTTCCCTTTCATTAGCTACTCTTGTACCATGGTCTGTGGCCTAGGTTTCCCTTTCATCCCCTACTTTGTTCCATCACTTTATCACATGCCACCACCATTTGAAGGATGTACCATGGACATACCACCCCCTTTAGAAGCAGAAACCACCTAATAGGATGCTTGGTTAACCCCCTTTGAGCTTGGAGATATTTGCACATGCTAAAGCCCACTATGGAAGGGCATGCCATTATGAAGTGCCCACCTGTTTTCCATGGTTTGTAAACTATTTTACTTGATTTCTTTAATGACTTGGTGTACTAGAGGGCAAGGGGACGCATTGGATATTATGCAGGATTACAGATGGTCTCCATTTTGGGTTTGGTCTCCCTGTACGGGGTCCTAACCCTCCAGAGGGCTACAATGGCACATGTAGGGTGTAGGTAGAGAGCCATGGGCCTCCACAACAACAAACAGCATTCCATGGATCTCCAAAGTCATTGAAAGATTGCTCTTGGTTCACCTATTGGACAAGGAAGATGCACCTAGTCCACCATGCCCAGCGGAATCCACAGTTGCACTATACACTTTGCAGATGGTCCAAGATCTATATGATGATGTGGTATCAGTTATATCATCATCCTAGCCCTTGCAGATGGCCTACGGGCATCTTCGATCAGTTTAGAGACCCATGAGGACATTTGTGTGCCCCCACATACATTTGGGAGCACCACAAATTTATTACTTGGAGAACAAGGGGCCAACCCCTTGTCCACTATTTTTGGAGTCCTTTTTCATATTATGGCACCTATGGACTACATTAGGCCTCCTCTAAGTCCCAATGACACATGTTATTAATCATTCAACCCTCATGAGAGGCTTACTCCTTTGTTATTGAGCTAGTGTGTTGGGCTTGTCACCAAAAATACTTGTTATTTTGAACATTATTTTATTTTAGGGGATAAATTAGGCCAAAATAAGCTAAATCGAATTCATTAGACATTGTATAAATAGATAGAGTTTACTCATTCTCTCATCATCAAGAGATTTTCGCTATTCTTTTTGGAGGACAAAATTGGATGGATGGATGAATTTTGATGTTTGGATATCTTCATTTTTGTCTTGGAGCTTCTATATTGGCATATGATGATGATTTGTGAGAATTCCTGAATCTAACACATTAGAAACCCCTACTGCAATTTCTGGTTTACTATCTCCTACTTGTTCTTTACATTAACAAGTTATTTAATTGCATAAACATCGAAGTAAACACAAATGTAACCTTCACAGATATACAAATCATGCACTAAAGTAAACAGAAACAATAACACAGGGGACAATGTTATTTTTGGACAATCGTCCCTGGAAAAACCCAATGCAGGAAAACCAGTGCAGTAGATATGAGGGTTTTATTATTAAGCAAATTTCGTGAATACAACTAGGGTGCCAGAAATGGCTCACCCAACAGAGAATGTCCTCGGCAATAGTACCTCTATCCGGAGACAGATATTTCGACAAATCAGCAACCAGATGATCAACCCCACAGTGACTCTGACTATTCCTTGTGCTAGAGAGCGAAAGCTACTCCAAGCACTACTCTGGAACTGCGTCACTCTTCAAGAACTGCGTCACCCTCTCCCGGCTGATCTGCTCTCAATCTGCCCCACAAAATCTCCCCAGCGTTGCCTTTGAAGCCCTCTGCGTCAGCCTCTATGGCCCTTTGCGTCCTCTGCACTGCCTCCTTAGGCCTCTGCGTCAGCCCTTCTTGGGCTTGCACTGTCTCTCCCGGCAATTTACGGCCTCTCTGTTATGCATTCTTCAGCCTTGGATGAAAATCCCTTGCTGAACTACCCCTCACTACACTGATCACTAACTCGATTTCCTCAGCAAACCTTGCCCCAGAAAATCGAATTCTTGATCTCTCTTGGTGTGTCTCCAACTGACCCTCAAGCCTCCTCTTATACTTTTCCTATTGACGATTCAACAGCCGAGATTAAGTCCCTAATCAACGGCTAAGATTAGAACTGGCTTGATCCTCGTCACTTAGAACTTTCTCACCCATTTTATATTAATACACATTAATATTTTTATTTTCCTAAGTTTAGACTTAGGAACCCATTAAAAATATTAATTATTTTAATATCTCTTCATCCAGGTGGAATTTCTCCAAACGATTTCTGGGTCTTGGAGATCTCATGTGCCTTGGCATCTCCACCAATTTTCATGGCTAGAGCACTACAATGCTACCAAAAATCAACACTCCCTCTTAGCGAGGAATGTGCTCTAGTAATGCTTCATCATAGAAGCATCACACTGATTCTCCGCATCGGTCCTCTGTGTTGATGCTAGGCCTGCTACCCCACATCCATTGCACTGTTGCTTCCTGTACTGCTGCCCATTACACTGCCACTGCCACTGCTACATCTGTACTGTAGTTCCCTTTCAAAACGTTGCATCATGCTGCCCATAGCACTGCCACTGCTAACTGCTGCACTACAACTCAGTTACCGATAAGTAAGTAACTGACTTCACCCAAACACTGACATCCTGGTCAATCTGGAAGCCTCGTGATGCTGAAGCTACCTCTGCTGCTATCATGTGGTCCCTCTACTGCCATTGCGCTGCTGCAAACACCTTTGTGCCTCTCACACTGCTGCAACCTCCACTGTGCTGCTACAGACTTCTGCACTCTAGCACTGCCTTACCGCTTCATCACACCTTGTTCCACCCAACACCTATCATCATGCTATTGTCGTTAAGGGCTCTCGTAGTCGAATGTGATCCAAGAGTTTGGGCACCTCAAGGATCCTACCCCCACCTTCTGTAGTCCTCTCGACTACAGCTGTATGTCTCCCCACCTCTTCTCTAGAGGCGCATCAGCACTCATGGCACAATTGTCATCAGTCTCGACATCCTTCTCCGCCTTTGCTGGAGCAGCCTTTGAGTCGAAAGCTTCTCCCTCGCCTTTCTTCCTGGGCCACTGAGAGGCATAATGTCCCAGCTCCCCACAGTTGAAGCACTTGACCTTCGAGATATCTTTCTTCTTCCTCTTCTGAACATCTTGTTGTCCCGCAGATGCTAGAGCTGCATCCTCCTCCTCTTTCTTGATTCGAACTCCCTTACCGTTACTCCCCGCCTTGGTCAATCTCCTGATCTCTTCCTGTCGAACAGTTGCCCACATCTCCTCCCAACTGGGGAGAGTCGCTCTGCCCAAAATGCTTTGGAAAAACATCTCCCAGTCCTTGGAGACTGCATTCAGAGCAGTCCTGACCATGAACTCTAGATCCAATGTAGACCCCACGGAAGTAAGATGGTCGTGAACTCCTCGCAACTTTGAGAAGGAACAAATCTATCTCCTCTCCTTTCTGCATCTGATATGACCTCAGCTGATTTTCCAATAACATCTTCCGTTCAAGGTCTCCCACATCTCCCTTGTTGTTGACTTCTCAGCAATATGTGGTATTACATGATCCTTGACCCCGTCTAGGATCATGCATTTCGCCTTCGCTTGGGCCTCCTCATACTTCTCATTTGCATTAGGGTCAACTGGGGCAGCTACGATTTTCAAGGCATATTCCTTGATGCAATGCTTATCCAGGATTGCCAAGATCCTGGCCTTCCAGATGACGAAATTGGAAGCCCCGTCCAAGCTGTCCTGATCCCTCAATCTGTTTACTGCCATCTCTGCTCCTCTTCTTTGGACTCCCTCTGAGTCTTGATTTCCCTCTCTGAAATCCTCCGGCCAACTGTCCAATCACTCCTCTCCAATCCTCCTTTGCCGCTGTAACCCAGATCTAGATTTCTTGGCTAGAAATCTGTCGAGGTAGTGCTTCCCTCTACCTTGGTTCAGTCTCCTTAGACACTATTCTGCACTCACAGAAACATCGTCCCACCAGCTCCACAAATCAAAATCTGCTCAGCTCCCTTAGCCCCAGCAACTGAAGAACCTAAGCCCTTCTGGCTCTGCGAAATCACAGTGAGAGTTGGATCAACTCCTCATGGCCACTGCATCAATCATTCCTAGCTCAGAAAGATGACTTGGCATTGTGTAAGCTTGATATGCCTCCCTCTACCTCTGCGCTGGCCTGGACAGCTGACGCAGCTACTGCGTGGGCTCCTCCCAGCTACTGCATCTTCCTCTCCCGGCTTGATATGCTAACGCAAGCACCGCGTGAACCTTTACGTCACACTCTCTGCACTGCGTCACTCCTCCTCTTGCCTCTTCAGCTCTGGAACAACGCTGTCTCTCGGGTCAGCGGCTTCTATGCTGCAAATTCTCAGATTTCCCAGTTGGTGTCTTCAATCACATATGATCTGCAATCCCTCTGATACCATGTGAGAATTCATGAATCTAACACATCAGAAACCCCTACTGCAATTTCTGGTTTACTATCTCCTACTTGTTCTTTACATTAACAAGTTATTTAATTACATAAACATCTAAGTAAACACAAATGCAGCCTTCACAGATATACAGATCATGCACTGAAGTAAACAAAAACAATAACACAAGGGACACCGTTATTTTTGGACAGTCGTCCTTGGAAAAACCCAATGCGAGAAAACTAGTGCAGCATATATGAGGATTTTATTATTAAGCAAATTTCGTGAATACAACTAGGGTGCCAGAAATGGCTCACTCAACAGAGAATGTCCTCAACAGTAGTACCTCTATCCGGAGATAGATATTCCAGCAAATCAGCAACTGGATGATCAACCCCACAGTGACTCTGACTGTTCCTTGTGCCTGAGAGCGAAAGCTTCTCCAAGCACTGCTCTGGAACTGCATGACGCGTCACTCTTCAGGAACTGCATCACCCTCTCCCGGCGAATCTGCTCTCAGCCTGCCCCACAAAATCTTCCCAGTGCTGCCTCTGAAGCCCTCTGCGTCAGCCTCTACGGCTTCTGCATTAGCCTCTACGGCCCTCTACGTCCTCTACGTTGCCTCCTTTGGTCTTTGCGTCAGCCCTCTTGGGCCTGCGCTGTCTCTCCTGGCACTTTACTACCTCTCTGTTATGTATTCTTCAGCCTTGGATGAAAATCCCTTGCTGAACTGCCCCTCGCTGCAACTGATTACTAACTCGATTTCCTCAGCAAACCTCGCCCCAAAAAATTGAATTCTTGATCTCTCTTGGTGTGTCTCCAACTGACCATCAAGCCTCCTCTTACACTTTTCCTGTTGACAATTCAACAGCCGAGCTTAAGACACTAATCAACGACTAGGATTAGAACTAGCTTGATCCTCGTCACTTGGAACTTTTTCACCCATTTTATATTAATGCACATTAATATTTTTATTTTTCTAAGTTTAGATTGAGGAACCCATTAAAAATATTAATTATTTTAATATCTCTTCATGGGGTGGAAATTCTCCAAACGATTTCTGGGTATTGGAGATCTCATGTGCCATTGCCTCTCCACCAATTTTCAACATGATTGGATATACTTGTTCTCACATGTAAGTGCTCTTTTAATGTTATTTTGTCATTCTTTTCTATGTCACAAATGATGCTGGGATTTTGGCTATACTAGGCCGAGATTTTGTTGCTTTTCTTGGATGAAAGGGTATAAATTTGTCTTTTATTAGCATTGCATCATGTTATATGTTATGGGCCATGTTTGAATAAGCGAATGACAAATCATCACACATTGCACATTCCAATATAAAGACCATGAAGTAGTTTTCCTCATGCCCTAATTGTCATGCGAAATTGTTCTAAAGGCCTCCTTGATGAAGTGAAATCAACCCAAACATTGGAATCATCTTGACTCCATTTCTCCCAAAGGATTAGGCACTAGTCCTCCATAGGTGATCACCCTAAAGCATATTTTTCTCACCTTTCTCTCTCCATTTCCAGGTCTAGCCTACATAGGTCATCTAGGGCATCGATTATCTCAACATCTATCCACCAAACACTTCGATTTTTGGTCCACAACTATGTTAGAGTTTTCTCTAGAGGTCCTCCAAATTTGAAGCAAATCCAATGGTGGGATCTCGAGATATTACATTCTATTCCAAGAAGATTTGTCCATTGATCCTCTTCTCTTCCACAATTATGTCAAGCACCTCCTTAAGTGAGCAATCCCTCTTACTTGACCTAATTTTGGGTCCAGTTGGTCCCATGTGGTCCGGCAACTTTTCGAAGATAATCTCACAAAGACCATTTGGAAACCAAGTCTTCACAAAGGTTTTTAGGACTAGGTCCCTCCTTTACAAAGCTTATTTGTAAAACCTAGCCCTTGTAATTCTCTTGGCCCTTCTTAAAGAGCCTTTCATCTTGCCTCTTAGGCAAGCAAGCGATATATTGAGCCTCTCTTGTGAATAGGCCTCTTCAAGAATTGCCTCTTCAAGAATCACTCTTTTCCCTTCATTGACCCATTTATCTAGGTGATTCCTTTCATACTAGGTTTCCTCCCATCGGTAAAAGTCCATAAAGAGTAGGGAGCTTTAGCTGAGGTGACAGTGGGCTATTGCTCCATTGTTGCCCTTGATCTAGCTGCTGCCCCTCTAGGATCTCCTTCTAAGACCCCTGCTAGTTTGAGTGGTAACATATCCAATTAGTTGGACATCATTCCTTCTATCATACTTCAGGTAGTGGTGGATGGTTCCTCGCAGATATCTTAGAATATGTTTTGCTGCTATCCAATGATCATGCTTCAGCCTTCGACTCCACTTGGAATTGACTGAGAACATTTACTACAAAGCATATGTTTGGTCGTGTATTCACCAAGTACATCAGTGAGCCAATCAATTGTCTATACTTGGAAGGATCTACCGGGCTCGATTCAGAACTCCTTAGTCTTTTCAAGTTTGTGATCATCGGAGTTGTCATTGGTTTGCAATCCATCATGTCAAACCTCTTCAACATCTTGATCACATACTTCCCTTGACCCAGATAAATCTCATCAGGTCCTTTGCCAGACTTCTAGTCCCAAATAGTAATGCATCAGCCCTAGATCCTTCATGTCAAATTTTGCTGCTAATTGCTTCTTACATTCTTCAATTCGACCTTCTACACCTGTCAAGAGAAGATCATCTACATACAAAAGAATGATTACCAATTCACCCTTCACAACCTTAATATAAAGGTTTGAATCAGCAGAACTCTTCATGAAGCCTAACCTCTGAAGGTATGCATCCATTCTAGCATACCATGCCCTTGGTGCTTGTTTGAGGCCATATAATGCCTTCTTCAATTTGCAAACATATGCCTTTTTGTCTTTAACTTCAAATCCCAAGGGTTGCTCTATATAGACTTCCTCATCAATTGTGTCATTCAGAAATGCAATCTTGACATCCATTTGGTGGATGTTCCATCCCATCGATGCTGCCAAAGAGACCAACGAATGTATAGTTGTATACCTTGTTGTCGGAGCAAATGTCTCTTCATAGTTGATGCCTTCAAGTTGAGAGAAACCCCTAGCCACAAATCTTGCCTTATACTTGTCAATACTTCCATCTATTGCATGTTTGATCTTATAGATCCATTTGGAAGTTACCATAGATTTGTCATCGAGCCTAGGCACGATCTCCCAGACTCCATTCTTCATTATAGATTGATATTCTTCATTCATGGCATCCTTCCATTCTTGATGATTGACAGCTTCTTCAAAAGTGGATGGCTCTACTTCTATTAGTTTTGTCATGTAGGCTGCATACCCAAAATATCGTTTGGGCTTCTTGCTTTCCCTAAATGAGCCCTGAGTTGCTCCATGACCTTCTGCATCAAGTAGTGTTGATTTCAACCAATTAGGTCTCTTTCTTGATTCAGGGATGACCACAAGTTGAATAGGTTCACTGGGACCTTCATCTTCATGGTGATTCTTCTTCCCTGTCAACTTCTTCTTCAAATACTAGAAGTTCTTCATCATTAGAGTCCATGGGAAGTTCCTTCGTTTTCTTGAATGCAATACTTTCATCAAATATGACATCTCGACTGACTTCTATACGATGTCCTTCCTTTATGTAGATTCTATAGGCCTTAGAGGAGTTGTTGTAGTCAACAAATGTTCCTCTCATGCCTGATGGATCCAGCATCTTTCTTTTGTCCCTTGGTTTTTGAATATATACAAAACAACCAAAAATTCGGAGATGGTCTACAGTTGGTTTTTTCCCAATGAATACTTCTTCAATAGATCGGTTCTTTCACTCTGCAACTCCATTTTGTTCCAGATTATAATGGACAATCAGCGCCCTCTTAATCCCAAATTCCTTACAGAAAGCTATAATTTCCTTAGATGTATACTCTCCTCCATTATCGGATCTTAGTATCTTCATTTTCCTTTCTGTAAGGTTTTCCACTCCAGCTTTGAATTCTTAAAATTTTGTAAATACTTCGTCCTTGGATTTCATCAAGTAAACCCAAGTTTTCCTTGAATGGTCATCTATAAATGTGACATAAATAGATGACCTTCAAGTGATTTTGGAGTCATAGGACCACAAACATCGAAATGATTAAGATCCAAGATTTCTTTTGATCGTGAAGCACTTCCAAATGGTCTCTTGGTATTCTTACCCAATGCACATCCTTTGCATACTCCTTCGTGATCTTTCAATTCGAGGATTCCTTCTACTATAGAACTTAGAGATGGAAGGATTTTGAAATGAAGATGGCCAAACCTTCTATGTCGTAGTTCACATGGGCTGATTTCAATGTGAACCAAGGCTTGTGCAAGAGGAGATATCAACCTGTAAAGCCTTCCTTCATGCATACCAATTACTCTAGCATTTTCTATGCTTGAGTTTTTACTCCATACTTCAACTCTTCCATCAATGAAAGCTACTCTATCACCCTTAGCTTCTAGACTTGAGATAGAAAGTAAGTTCTTATGCAAACCTAGAACAAATAGGATGTTGTTGAAATGAATGTTCCTTCTATTTCAAGTTCTATGGAGGTAGATCCAACGTTGCAGGAAGCGCCCCCCCCCCCCCCCCGGATCCTAGGCCGGAATCGCGCCCCGTACGGAAGCGTTCCGGAAGCGCCCCAGGAAGCGCGATTCCAAAAACTGCGAAGCGCGATTCTGATTTTTTAAAGCGCTTCCTGGATTTTAGGAAGCGTGGCCCCGAAGCGCGCTTCGGATGGCGCTTCGGGCCTCCGAAGCGCCACGCTTTGGGCCCGGAAGCATGCGCTTCACGCAGCGCTTCGGAGCGCTTCCTCCAAAACCGCGCGGGCAAGGGAAAAATACATCATTTTTTTTAAATTTTTTTTAAAGTTAACTTAAGTTAGCATTGAGGGGGATTCGGGTAAGGATTTTAGAGAGCAGTTTCGGTGATATGACTGAGATTACTATCTCGGATCTCATAGAAGATTGCGTTGAAGATTGGGTTCAATTTTGTTATGTATCACAATGAATGCGGATTGCAATGGAGACAGTTCTGTTATGTATTACAGTGACTCAATGTTATTCCTATCACAGTTTCGATGCTACCTTGATTTCGATGCTATTACAGTGATCACACTTCGGTGATATTACAGTGATCACACTTCAGTGCAGTGATGCAGTCACAGAAACTCGAATTATCTCTGAAATAAAATTTGGGTACCACAGTAAGGTAATGCAGATTAAAGGTTTTGTGCTACCACAGTCTTGGTGCCTCAACAGTAAGAACAGTCATCAATAGATTTTGGTATAACTACAGTGATACAAATTTGGTATCACAACAGTGAGAAAGTTTTCATCACAATAAGAAGATCTTGGTACCTAACACAGTCTCAATGATAAGGGTTCGGTGAGAAGGTTTCACTGTCAAAGTCTTGACGCATAACAATGATATTACAAGGATAAGGACTTTGCATCACATACATAGAAATTCGATCAAGGCACTTCAGAGTTTCGATGATATTATGTAATGCTTAAATCAAAATTTTCCCATTTAATTTTACAATTGAATTGCTAAATTCATGTAATGCCCAAAACAGAATATAATATCCAAATTAAATTTCGAATTTGTTCTAAAATTTACTAACTACAATTTAAGCAAGAAATTTATCAATTTTAATGCACAGACGCCTACCTGGTTTCCATGTATGAAGTCGATCCCGAGATGTTATGGCCCCAAATTTGCGTTGGTTACCAAAAGACCAAAATCTCCTAGCCAAACTGGGTACAACCTAGGTAACTTAAAGTTAACTTGTAGACTTGTGAATTTGAATTTTGAACCTTTTTGGCTTGGCGGTGACCAAGTGACATATTTTGTAAACATTATTATTTGAATTTTGGACATGACAAATGTTGACAGTTGCTCACTTGCTAGATAAATCATAATATGCTCTATGTTTTATGTTTTATAATATGCTTAAATGTTTTATGTTTTATAATATGCTTAAAAATTTGATGTATGTTTGTAATAGCTAGAATATAGATGATTATTGTACATACTAGTAACTACAATGGAATCATGGATGCCATATCTATCTTGATTTATGCAAAAATATGCATGTTTTCATGTCTTCTACAATTAATTTGGTATTTGGGATGTTTGTTTTGAGTATAAATGCAAAAAAATATATATATATAGCAGACGCTTCCGCGGACGCTTCGCTTCCTAGATTTTTGGAAAATGACGCTTCCGCGCTCCCGCTTCCGCTTCCGCTTCGCTCCCGCTTCGTGCAACATTGGGTAGATCCAATTCCTCTTACAGGATAGCTATTATTATCTCCAAGTTCCACTGAGTAAGAAAATTTTCCCTTTGATAATGTCTTAAGTTGTTTGTGATGACCAGTCATGTGTCTAGATGCACCACTATTGATTACCCAAATATTCTCATCTTGGAATGTGCCACTGAGTGTTGAGAAGAGTCCTTCATCTTTTATCTTGGTTCCTTCCTTTTTGTAGTGAATAGAAGATTCCATGCTTCCTTGATGCCTCCCTTAAGATGGCTTGCTACCTTTAAACACTTCTTGAAGAGCTTCCTCAATGTAGTAGAGATCTTCATAATGCCCTTAGTCAACCTTAGCTCTGAAACCATGTTGAGAAATCAAAAGGGTAAGGATTATAGCGATTTCTCTTTACTTGATAACTGCTTGTGATGTATTTTTACTTATTAGCTTTGTTATTTATTATTATATGTGTGTATCATCAAACGGCTACCAAAACAAGAAGAACAAGAACACAGAATATAGGCTGCAAGCCAATGCCAAAACCTCTCCACTTGAGAGGAAAACCCGCAAATATCTTCTCTTCCTTATAGATTCTTCAATTAACGAATTCCAAGACCTTAAGACTGACTTCAAAACCCTCCAAGACCAAGACCAACCTCTCCGGATGATGTGCTAACCTTGATCCAATCAAACCCAATCAAATCTCTTCCAGTAGCACTTCTTTGACCTCTAGCTGCAAAATTTTGGCCTCCACTGCAGATCTGAAATTTTGACCCCCCCAACAGTTGTTGTTGCCACATGTGTGAGCTTCGATCTACCTTCTGAGCCTTCCTTTGACCTTCGCTTGCCTTTCCCTCACTTCTGGAGCTTGAGGATTACCCTTGGTGACCTTCGCTTGACCTACTTGTCTTCTTTCTCCAAGATCGAACTTGTAGATAGAAACCCTAGGTCTTGCTGCAGAAACCCTAGTTCTCCTCAGCACGTGTGAGAGATAGACAACCCAAACAAAGATCTTCTTCATCCTCTTCCTTCTTTGTTTCCTTCTTCCTCCTTCTTCTTTGCTAGAATGGGAGATGAGTGAATGTGTCTCAAGGAGGACAAGTTCCCTCCTATACATAGGCTCTTCAAGGTGGACGTGGCTCTTTCTTTTAGGCCGACTTGCCAGTTTCCAGGCCAACTTGGTCTTGGAGGGTATCTGGACAATTTTTAAGACAAAAATAATTTTCTTTACAAGTTACAATGTGCCCGATGGGGTCTTAAACTTATGACAGTGACTTTTTTGACTTCTTGACCTAGGACAAACCCTAGAAGCACTCAATAGGTGTTTGACCTATAAAATAAAAGACCTTGAGCATGAAACACATGCTCCAAAAACAATAATATTTTTTTCTTTCATTTTACACTTTACAAGAATTAAAAGTACATTTCATCTATATGAAGATCGAACCTAGTTACACATTTTTCAACAAGTGCCTAGTCCTAGCATTGATGGAGTCTATGGAGGTGATAGATTAGCCAATTCTTGCAAAGGAGTAAGGATATTGATGCGCTGGCTCAAACCCTAACTACTGCCTTTGTGAGCGATTAAAGTCACTTGGGAGAGCTATCATCAAGATCACCAAGGGGAATGCCATTCACATATCATGAGTAATGCATCCAATAATAAGACTTAGCTTCCATATAATTGATATTCAATGAATTAGGGCACACAAGAACAAACCCTAGATCATCAATTTACTCCAGACATTACACATATGCATAAAGATTATTCAAAAAAATAGATATTGTTGACCACTAGAGTGACACCTGAAGATTTCTTGAAGACTCCATGCCCAAGGATGTATCAGAGGCTTCATTTACCATCATAGTTCACCATATCATCAGAGTTTTTCAACTCTACTTCTTCTCATCTTCTTTTATTGTACCCAAAGTCCACAAGCCCTACGGGGATGATGTAAAGTGATGCTAGTATGATGAGTTTGAGTTTGAATCATGTAACAAGCCTAGGTAGTTTGGGACCTAGTCATCAAGTGAGTCTACTCTGGGATGTTTTTTTCACTTGGTTAATTATCATTTTCCTCCAAGAATTTGATAATTAATTGAGTTTTTTCCTCCAAGCATGCCCCCAAAGTCGAAGTACGGCTTGAAGGCAAGGCCTTGGGTGAGTCTTAGAGTCTGGAGTCATTGTATATTACCATACTAGATCACTCATAAAATTTCATTCAATTTGGTTCGGTCTAGGGGTCATTTTTTTAATTTTTTTAATTTCCCGCAAGGCAAAAATTTGAATGTAAAATGTAATAAATGATGTCTAGAGAAGTTGTATGGGGTATGAGTGC
Organism: Pinus tabuliformis; assembly: GCA_031772625.1. Lineage (NCBI taxonomy): Eukaryota > Viridiplantae > Streptophyta > Pinopsida > Pinales > Pinaceae > Pinus > Pinus tabuliformis. The sequence goes on from CM062819.1 coordinate 1,287,465,233, forward strand.
TCAAAATTACACCTTTCAGCCCCAACTTTCTACTATGACACACTTTGACGGGTAAAAAATAAGTTCTAGACCCTCAAAACCCATTTTTCCTAAATTTAGTGGGAAATGTGGGAATAAATTAACCCAGCAATTAAATAAATGGAGAAAAATGAATATCCGCACATGCTCAAATGATGTGGAAATGAGGTGGAAATTCATCTAAAGTTCAAAGTTGAGTTACCAAGTGATGTGGACTCCACATAAGCCACAAATCAAGCAAATCGGATTTTTTGTGGAGAAGACAACGAGTTGCAGTGACAAGATCCACAATTTGAGGAAATTAACTCGAGCTTCAAGGAGATTTTTTTTTTAACAAGGTCGAGTAGTTGATATATATTACCAAAAGCTTTGATAGAGCAAGCTCCTATTACAATCGACTGTAACATGATAAACATATAAGCCATGAGATAGGAACGCGGTCTCTTCTCCTAAGCTTGTGTTCAAAACTTCATGTATTTTTATGAGTAATCTAGAATACTGCCTAACAAACTGACCTACTAGAAAGAGAAATTTACATGTCATGGATTCTCTGACAGATTTTCATGGCTTGTAGACTAATTGCTCCTGAGTTGAATTCCATTTGATTTGTTTGCTTGTTCTTCCTTTGGCTCTGCTTACTGCTCCTTGTTTTGTTGTGCTTCCTTGATTTTGTATTGCCTGAGATACTTCTTCTTCTACTGATGTTGAGTGCTTTCCTTTTGTCGTACACAGGAACCATTGAATATCAGAGATCAATGGACGAGGTTGTCAGATGAATAGCGGCCAAGATTAAATTGTGTAGATTGGAATCAATGGATAAACGGTGGATATTAACCAGAAGCGTTGGTGGAAGAGGAATTTAGAGGAGCCATCGATGGTTGAAATCTACGGTCATCGGGCGCGAACAAGTCCGAACGTTAACCAAGAATAAAAGCGGATTTATATGCGGAAGTGGTATTTCGGGCGGGGTAGAAACCATAAGTGGTAAAAAGGAGTGGTCGCCCGATTCCACTAACTGAGCGACACGTAGCAGCGGAGGAGAGAGAGAAAACCGCTTTTCGGGCGGGTATTCTCCGTGCTTGATATCTACCCGAAATCGATGTGAACCGTCAGATCCATTGAGTACAGATCGACGGTGGAGGATTGTCGCACAAGTTTGATTGATCAGGCTAAGCGACAACCATCGGATCGAGCGCCAGATCAACGGTCCTGATTTGATCGGAGGTCGGAGAAAGGAAGGAGTAGCGCTGCGGAAATGGCTTGGGAGTGCGGACCCGTCGATAATTATAGTTGCAGGTGAATATTCTTTTGAAGTCCAGTTTGAGCGCTCGGTCGGGTTTTTCCCGTGTATTCTGATAGAGTTGAAGTCCCTGTGAACGACATAATTGAAGGAAGACCAGAATCTGGTTATAACAGTCAGGGAGGAGGGTTGGGATAATGGGAGGGGCAGATGGAGGGCATGGATGCTCCAAAGGGCTTTGCGCTGCAATGGATCGCTGAGTGGATGGAGTGAAGGGAGTGAAAGGATACGGGGTGAGCGAGCTGGGTAAGAAGAAAGGTGGGGGCTTAAGATGAAGTCTGCACGATGGAAAATGAAGATTTCTTCGCTGAGATTGCTGCTGCAATTTTTGTGAATGCACCCTCTATTCTTGTAGTGCTTTAACGCAACCCGAGACCTGCCTTCGATGAGATAGATTGCAACGTGGTTCTTGTGACCAGGATTGCAATCGTCCTTCCTGCTGTTGCTCATACGAGAGTCTGAAGTTTCATGATTTTTCCTTTGCATTCCCGTGATTTCCTGGCTGTTACTGCATTGATATGTCCTTTGTTGTTTTTTGACTGCTGTTTTTTTATTTATTGCTTTTATCATTGTGATTTTTCCCTTGGTTTTGGTGAGCTTTATACTTGTGATTTTTTGTTGATTATTAAGGAACAGAGTTGTGATATTCCTCCTGGTTTTCACGAACATGCCCTTCATTTTTTTCCACTGCTTGGTTTGCAAAATAATCCGCTTGTTGATTGTGAATTCTCAAGACATGTCTGAAGATTACTTCGCCAAAGCCTTCCAAGTTCTTCCTGATTCTTCTAAAAATTCTGTTCATGAACTCATTGCTTGGATTTTTGTTTCTTGCCATTGCCTCTATTATTATGGCTGAGTCTCCTATTATGATAGGATTTTGAATTTCTCTTTTTTTTATTATTCTTGTTCCCATCAACAAGTTGTATGCTTCTGCCTTATTATTTGAGGTTTGTCCCAATCCCCATTCATATGTGACATTTTCTTTCCCATCAGGATCGAGGATTATTCCCCCTGACCCTACCTTTCCTGGATTATGCTTTGAGGCCCCATCAAAGTATAGACAGTATCTATTCTGATTTTTCCTCCAGTTTGTCAGTTCCTCTTCACTCCTTATTTTCGATATGTTTCATGAGTTTATCTTCCTCTGTCCTTTTTGTTCATTATTATTTGTTATAGCTTTGCTAGGCCAATCTCGCCTTCCTATTGAAGAGTGTTATAATTTGTTGATTCTATTCCTTTGACGTTGAGGATTTCAAAAGTTAATCCCCACGTTTTTTAGAGGGTCTTCCCTATCCTTGGAATTTGATTTTTGAAAATGCACTTGTTTCGTGTCAACCAAATTTGCCATCATACGACTACTGGAATGCACTTCCATATTCTCTAAATTGTAACTTTCTTCTTTGTTGTGTATGGGTAGGCCTTCTCAAAGGTCTAAAGAAAATCCGGCAAGGGCTTTTCAAAATTTATTCATATTTCCAATGGACTTATCAGTTGTTGCCAACATTCTTTGGCAAAAGTGCATTCTTGGAATAAATGTTGTATATTTTCTTCAGCCTGCATGCAAAATGGGCATCTTGTTGGGCCTTGAAAGCCTTTTGCTTGGGTCCCAGAGATAATCATCTTCCTCATCATGGTGGATTGGCACTGCCCCTCTAGGTGATGCCTGATTTTGCTCCATTGCCCTTCCAGATCTGCCGGAATTGCTGAGATTTTCTAGTCACTCCTTTTGGTTCCATTGAGAGGTTGAGTGTAAAGTATTGAAACCTTTACCTTTCATCCACTCTTGTATGTCTTCAATTTCTGGATGAGTCTGTAGTGGTTCTTTTCCCATGATTTTGTCCTCCCAAATTGAAATTGTTTTTCCATTGCCTGGGATTTTAGAGATGTATCTACTCATTAATGGAATTGTTTTTTTAACCAGCTTCCATACTTGGGTGCATTGTCTTATTGGGATATTTCCATTAAGCAGTCTTTTCCTGGTGCCATCCATGTATTTTGATATAAGAGTCTTTTTCCACCAGCTCTCTTTTCCTGTAATTAGTCTCCATACTATTTTCATTCCCAGTGCTGCATTCATGAGCCCAAGTATCCGTATTGATAGGCCTCCTTGTTCATAAGGTAGTACTACTTGCTCCCACCTGACCAGGCTAAATTTTTTGTTTTCTTGCTTCCCCCCTTCCACAAAAAGCTTCTTAAGATTAACTCCATTTGTTTGTGGGCACTTGCTGGGGCCATGATTATTGCATATTGGTAAATAGGTAGTGTTGCAAGGAGTGCTTTGATTAGTATTACCCTTCCTGCCATATTCAGCCACATCATACCCCAGCTTTGTATTTTGTTTTTCATTTTTTCAATTTGTTTAGTCCATATTTCTGTCTTCATGTTCTCTTTTGAGATTGGAAGTCCCAGGTAAAAGAAATGTGTCCATTTTTCCTGTATAGGGATGTCTAAGATTTGTGAGATCCTTTGCATAGTTCTGGGAGGGGTATTCCATCCATATATCTTGCATTTTGTGTTGTTTAATAGCCCACCTGAAACCTGTAAAAAATCATCCAGAACTTTTTTGAAACTCCTTGCTATCATTGTTGATGCCCCTCCCAGCAGCAATGTGTCATCAACAAAAAGTGCGTGGTTTATTGTTTTTACTCCTTTTGCTATTTTGATCCCTGTGATATTTCTTTCCTTTCTTTGTTTTTCCAAAGCCCTGCTTAATGTTTCCGCCATTATAATATATAGGAAGGGAGAGAGAGGACAACCTTGCCTAAGGCCTCTTGTGCTTTGAAAGAAGTCACTGGGCCTTCCATTTATGAGGGGGGCAATCCATGGAGTAGAAATGCATGCCTGTATGACTTCCATTATTTCTCTTGAGAACCCAAGTTTCTGAAGGACAACCATTAGATATGGATGGCTGACCCTGTCAAATGCATTTGCCATATCTAGTTTGATTATGAGGCCTTTTTCTTGCCTTAGCATACTAGAGTGTACAGCTTCCTGTACAATAATTACATTATCTATGATTTGCCTGTTGGGCACGAATCCTCCTTGATTTTCAGATATGATTATTGGAAGCACTTCCTTGATTCTATTTGCAATTATTTTTGTTATTATCTTATAAGATGAATTGCAAAGAGAGATAGGGCGAAACCTATTGAAAGTTGAGGGGTTTGTTTCCTTTGGGATTAGAGCAAGATAGGAGGATTTTGTGTTGCCTCCTATTTTTTTTTTGAAGACATTCTTCACCATTCTTAAGAAATCCTTTCTGATGGTATACCAATGAAATCTGTAGAATGCTATTGTGAAACCATCTAGCCCTGGGGCTTTGTCCAGATGCAGGCTCCATATGGCCGCCACTACCTCTTCTTCTATGGGATCATTGCACATTGCTACATTTTGATCTTTTTTATAAAAAAATGTGTGCTTTAAGAAATCTTCACTTTCATCCATTTCTTCTTTGGCTGAAAGCAAGGTTTTAAAGTGCTGATAGGCTGCTTTTTTTAGTTCCTCCGCACCTTTGACCTCTTGGTTGTCGACTTGTATTTTTTCTATTTGGTTTCTTGCTCTTCTTATCTTCATTGTGTTGTGGAAAAATGGTGTGTTTTTGTCCCCTGCCTTGAGCCACAAGCTTTTGGATTTCAATCTCGCCTCTTCTTCTTCTTTCATGTTTTCCCTATATATTTCCCAAAAGATTTCCTTTTCTCTTAAGATAATCTTGCTTGTCTTCTTCTTTGCTTTCTTTTTCAATTTGCATGTTGTCCATTTTTTGTTGTAAATCTTTTTTCTTTTCTTTTTTTTTTTAATTCAATTGCTCTTGCCCATTCCTTTAATTTGGTTCTTGCAGTTTTTAATTTTGTTTCCCAAATATACTGTGGTGATCCTGTTACTCTTGGCTCCCATGCTTCCTTGACTATTTCGCTGATTTCTATGTTGTTGTCCTAAATTGAGCTGTATCTAAATGGTAGCGGTCCCTAGTTTTCCATTTTACCCATGGCTATTGTCACTGGTTTATGGTCAGATGTTGTAGTGTGTAAAATTTTTGATTTTATGGAGTTGTGCACTGCTGCTATGTTTTCTTGTATCAGAATTATATCCAACCTTTCTTTTATGTTGCTTCTGCTTACTCTTTTCTTGCTCCAGGTGTATTTCCCGTTGCTTGGCAAGATGTCTATTAAATTGTGTTGTTCCATTATTTCTTCTAGAATATCCCTGGATGGGTCTGTGTGGTATGTTCCTCCGAACTTTTCTTCTATACTTCTTACCAAATTTAAATCTTCTCCTAGTATTATTTTCCCAGCTTGCATTTCTTTTAGTGCTTCTTTTATGGTGGCCCAGCATTGCTCTTTTTCCTTGTAGTGATTTGGGGCATATATATTTATGACACTGTACTTCTCTTTTGTACTAATGTGCATTAGATCCATTTGGATCCAGTGCTGATCTTTTTTGTATTTTATTAATTCGCAGGTTTCTTCTTTCCATATTGTGCAAATACCTCTTGACACTCTTGTTGCCTGTATTGCTTCCCCTTCATAATTTCTGAATTTTTTTTTTATATTTTCAGTTTCTTGGTTGTTTGTTTTTGTCTCCTAAATCATGAGGATGTCTGGGTTTTCTTTTGCCAGAATGTCTCTTGTGGCATTTTCTTTAACGGATGATCCCATTCCTCTGCAATTCCAAGAGACCACTATCATTATTTGCTTGTTGGGTGGTGCATGGCTCCTTTCCCTCTTTGCTGGCTTTTTTCATTGTTTCCTATGCTCCTTCCTAAGAAGGTTTCCATAGGTTGTTGCATTCCTAATGCCATTTCCTTTGTTGCTGCTTCATCCCTGAGTTCTTTGTTTGTCTTTCTTCCTGCTTTTTTTTGATATTCTACATTTGGGGGTGCTTCCTTTGACTGCTTTCTGGTTAGGATTTTGTCTACTGGGGGGGGAGGGGTATGGGTGTTTGATACCAAAGGGGATGCAGGGGGGTTGGGGGTATGTTGTGGGGATCTGGATCTAGATCTGGATCTTGGTCCAGGGGATGGGGGGGCTGAAGGATCCAGAGGCTCAAAAGGATTAAGGCTAGCAAGAGGATTATTATCTTCTTTTGGTGATGGAGGGTGGAGATCAGAGGATGTGGAGGGTTGCGAGGAAGATAGATTTGGTTGTTTGTGGACTGTCTTCTTTTTTTTAACCTGTTCCCATTTGTTTTCCGGGTCTTCACTCTTTTCATTTTCATTTTCCTTTTTTTTGTACATCTATTTGCAAAATGACCATATTCGTGACATACCTTGCATTTGAAGGGGATTTGTTCATAGTCCAGCTGTTGTATGTGCATCCACTGGTCCACTTTGATTTTGATGGCTTCTGGTAGCCCTTTCCCAAGATCCACTTCTACACAAATTCTAGCGCATGCATGCATATTTTCCTTTGGCTCGCACCTGTCTATATATTTCCCAACTGCATTTCCTATGGCTTTGACCGAATCATCCCCCCAACAGTGAAGGGGAAGGTGTGGCAATCTTACCCAAACAGGGACAGCATGTAGGAATCTACAGGGTAAGTTCCCCAGACAGAACACCAAAGGACACCGCTCACAACCAGATCGCAGATCAATACACCAGTATTTTTGACATGGTTAAAACCCTCAAAGAGGGAAACAGTCCACGGCCTGAGCCAACGCGGCCACTTCAGGTAATTTATTAATAAAAGAATGAAAATTTACATATGTTTCTCTCATGCACGGATTACCCTACAAATGACCCTCCATGCGCTTTAAATAGAAATCATGGACCAATCGGGTGTCAAGCCACGGATCAAGTGTCAGTAATACCGAGGAGAGAATGAACCGTCGGATCACTACATATCATGACCGTCGGATTGTAAGTTACAAAATGTACAACGGTAAAGAAACACACTTTACCTAACTCTATACTAGACCAAGTTGTACTTAACTATTTCCTATGTGTCGGAATATCCTAACACAGCATTGGGTACATCCATTTCTGGATCGAAATCCGGCGTCCATCTGTTTAAATACAATCCCCTTGTATCCATAAAATAAGGTCCATTCCTAAATATCAGATCTCGATCCTCCTTGGTTTCAAAGTGAAAGGTGTAGTAACCTCTTCCACAAAACCTAATTGAGATTTTCCCATCTATTGACGTTGTCTAGTTCCTTTCTACCCATTTTTGCACAGTTTTGGGCGATGGCCATAATCCAGTGAACTGCCCCACTAATCCACGCTCCGCCAAAGAAAGTGTTGCTCTACAGGGAAGGGTAGGAGGGAGTGAGATTTCAGGAATGTCTTCCAATCTTTTAACAAACTTAGTGACTGATGGTCTGTTCTTTGTCGGGCCCATTGCAGAAATGAGAGAGGCGAAAGCTTTTGTTGTTCCTTCATTTTCTTGTTGTTGATCTGAGAGAGGCTCTCCATCCTCTGATGCGTCCATGGTGCTCAATCCCCAACAACAGGAGGCCGCTGAGGGGGCAACTACGTGCTGTTGCGTACTTCTCACTGTGTTTGCTGGCAAGGGTTGTGCAGCTCGTTCAAAAAGCATCTCCTGGTGCTTCAAGGAGATATTATGAGTTGACTTGAAATTGGATTAGAGTTCACTTGAGTGAGGTGGAGAGTGGTCTCCTACCACTCCACTTCACTCTCCTACATGTCCTCTCATCTAATTTGAACTCCCTCATCAAGGATTGTATCAGCCTTTAAAGAAGAAATCAAGTTGCCACTTGGGAAATTTGAATTTGCATGAAGGAGCATTGGGATGGTCACTAATTTGTTTTGGGATTGTCACCATTTTCCTTAAGATTGGCTCCCAAACTTTTATATAATAGAGCCATGGGCTCTCACTATGTAGAATCCATTGTTTACTAGTTATTGTGCTTGCGGAAGCACTACTACTTTGTATACTTTTCAGTGATTTAATAAAAACACTTTGGGGATTCATTCATGGGTGTTTTTCTTTTGGAGCATGTTGCATTGTGAGTTATTGGTATAATCTTTCTATGCTTTGAATTATTTCATTTTCCGTATATTCTTGTAAATCTGCTAGTGCAAAGCTATCTTGTATTAGCATTGATTTAAAAATAGACTCTAGAGTTTAAAAGTTTTAGTTTATTTCCAAATAAATTTCTAGAAGTTTCAATTCATTGTTTGTTTATCTAAATCTATACGGACTAATGTTTGATTTGAGTATTGTAGAAGAATTTACTTGAGACCTCTTGAAGGTTCCTCATCTTGTAACATCTAATAAAGGTTTAGTTTTTCTTGTGGGATTTTGGGTTTTCACCCAAGGCATCTTTTTCTCCTTTTGCAAAAGGAGTAACATGTGGGTGGTTTGATCTTGAGCTAGTTTTCTTAGTTTTTTTATCTTGCATGCCTTAAAATTAACACAACATCACTCTCATAAGCTAATTTTCTGAAATGTTTTTGTTACTTATTTTCATGCCTTGTCATTTCAAGTTTAACTTTCAAGCACAATTCTAAATCTTACTTTTGGAAGCAATTTATTTTATGCAAATCATCTCATTTCAAATAGCAAAGTTGATTTAGTTACTCTAACAATTTGCTTCATGTTATCCTCACAATAGGCTCATTGCTTACATGCTTATTTATTTCAAGTCATTTGTTCATTTTGCAAACATACAAAATTCAAGTTTCAATACTTTAGTTGGCTATTGATTTATCATTTGTTAAATAAATTATTTTGAGCAATTTACAATCTTATATGTTCATGAAGCTTATGTATCTTGCATTATCTTGAGCAACTATCCAAGTTATCTTTCTTTGGGCATATTTCCATTTACTTGAAGCAAATCATTTAGTAATCTTACTTAATTCATGAGCAAGCTAATTTCCTTTTCCAATTGAGTTCACATTTTGCAATTTACTTTGAGCACTATTTCCATTATATTGAAAGCATTGCAAATCTCTATTTGGAAAACTTACTTGCATACCATATTAGGCATTTTAGTGTAGTTGCATCTTAACTTAATTTACCTCCAAGCATAAGCTTGGTTGAAAGACATTTTTAGGGACCCCTTTCTTCCATCAACTTGAGGGACATAGACCCTCTTATGTGGTTAACACGGTGACCTTGTAGTCGTCAAAGCCACAGTCTCTACAGCGCTGGAGGCATCAGGTGTGTTGGGTAATCCAAGGAAGGTATCGTTAATATAGCCGTTGTTGTCTTTCTCTTGGACCCCTTCCATAACTCACATAAGAGACTTGTTTCAAAATAGTCGGAAGAAAGGTCACATCTAGAATAGGCATTTACATTAAAAGTAACCAAAATAATTGCGTCAAACTTTAGTTTAGGTGCATTTCATGCTAATACATTTTACTATTTTACTTGAAAATTATTCATGTACTTGATGTGAACTATAAATTGTAAGCTTGTACCGTGCCATGAGAATGTCCAAACCCTAGGGCTTGAAACCTACAAATCCTGATAAGTACAGTAGGAGTGGCAGAACAGAAAACTGCTAGCAAGAACGAGATGCCAGAAGCAGACGAGGGGAAGAGATCCCCTCCTACCGGAATGCAACGACTGGAAAGTCAAACCAGAAACCCAAAAATCAGTCGAATTCCCAAGAAGTGGCCAGTCCAACAAATGGCCCAATCCTCGGAGCGAGATGTCAGGCAAGAAGCAAAGGGCAGTGTCTGCCATGTGCAGAAGAGAAACCCAAATTTGTAATCCCAATGAACAAACTGGAAAGATACCGCAGCTCTATGAAGGACCACGCGATGATCTGCAAGTTCATAGGCGTGTGGTCAATGGAGAAGGACAAATACAACAAAAATGGCAACCCAAAGGCCATATCAAGCTCAAGCTAGGAGCCAGAGGCCTCTTCACGGTAATCTTCTCAAACCTGCAAGATAAGGAAAGAGTATTTGAAAATGGCCCCTATTTTCAGTATAATGCAGGCCTGTTCATGAGATATTGGGAAGAATATTACAACCCGAATAAAGAGAAATTCCTGGCAGCCCCAGTCTGGGTATGACTCTTTGGGCTTCCAATGGATTTCTGGGATTCGGAAATATTGGAAAGAATCAGGAACACAATAGGAAATTTTGTCAAAATCGTTGAAACCACAAAAAAAGGTCGATATACTTCATATGCTAGAATCTGTGTATATGAATATAGTTGCGCCCATCCCTGAATCGATATAGCTAGAATATCATGAAGACATCTAGCAATAAACCTTGGACTATGAGCATATCCCGTTTCGATGCCGAAGGTGCCATGAATATGGCCACTTATTCAAAGAATGCTCATTGAACCAAGAAGGACCGGATCTAAAAGAAAAACAAATGAAACCCCCACAGGAAGGAAATGAGGGGTTCCAAGAAGTGAAGAACAAGAGAAGGCCCCCAAAGGAACCCCCTAACCCAAAAATTGTCAACCAAACTCAGTCGCGCAGTAAAAACAGATACGAGGTATTGCAAGAGCAAGAAGAAACAGAAAACGAAGCACAACTCATGGATTACCAGGAAAAAGAAAAAGAAAGTAGCCCAAGTCAAGCAAAAACAACACCAAAGAGGAAAGCTCAAATAGATCTCACAGATAAAGAAGAACATGCAGGAATGGAACTCACTACAATGGAAATAGACCCAAGCAAGGGGGAGGAGTTAAGCATGGAAGAGGAAGTTCTAAAGAAACTGTTAAATGAATGGAGACACTTAGATGAAAGATTTATCCCAGAGAATCAAAAGAAACTATACAAAGAGACCTTCCAACAATACAAAGGACAAAGACGACTAGAGATTGCAGAGAAACTAGGCATGCAACAAGAAAACCCCCAGGAATTTCAAAACAAAACAAAAGGAATAAAAAAAGAGGAAGGAGAAATCTACAGGAATCAATCCAGATAATGGGAGAGATGTTGGTAAACACTAGAAGGGTTGTACCACTATCAGCGGTCTTCCAACAACTCAAAAAAGTTACCCAATGATAGTAATATCCTGGAACATAAGGGGCCTAAACAGCCGGGGAAAACAGAGATATCTAATAGATCGATTGAAAAAGGAAAAGCCTCAAATAATGCTTCTCCAGGAAACAAAGATAACAAGAGAAAAACTAGAAGAGATTCTAAGGAGGATGAAACCAAGATATGAGGTCGTTGCAGTGGATGCGAAAGGAAGTGCAGGGAGCATAGCAATCATCTAGAACCCAACAGAGGTAAAGGCAGATTATTGGATAGGAATGCAGAGAATCCCCATAGGTTGCTTCCGAAATATAGGGACCAAAGAATGGTTCATGATCTCAGCAGTCTATGGGCCGCATATTCCAGTTGAAAAGGAAAACTTCATACAAAGCATAAAGATCCTAAACCAAATGCACGATGATGATTGATTGCAGGGGACTTCAATATGATAACTACTTTGGAGGAAAAAAAAGGAGGGATTAGAAGGGAGGAGATTGAAATGGAACAATTTAGGGATATACAAGAAGAGCTCCACTTGGTTGATATCCCTACAATCAATGGAATGTACATGTGGAACAACCGAAGAGGAGGAACCCGTCAAATAGCGTCACGCTTAGACAAATTCTTGGCAACTGAAAACTTAATCAGCAGAGATGTATACTATGAGGCATCCATCTTGCCATGTATGGGATCAGACCACTGGCCGATTAGACTAGAAGTGGACATGAAACAAGGGCAAACCAAGAGACCCTTCAGGTTTGAAGCATTCTGGTTAAGATACCCGACCTTCCTAGGAAAGTTGAAGGAATGGTGGAAAGCAAGTAAGAAACAAGGCAGAAATAACATGCACACATTCCAACTCCGTCTTAAAGAAATCAAAGACAAAATCAAAAAATGGAACAAGGGAGAGTTTGGTAACATACAACAGGAGCAGGAACTACTACAGGCAAAGATGAAAAAGGTGCAACAACAGATAATAACAAACGGTCGCATTGAAACCCTAGTGGAGGAAGGACAGTTGTTGAATAGGTTGGAGGAAAGGACGTAGCAGGAAGAGATTATGTGGAAACAAAAATCAAGAATTCAATGGCTGAGAAGGGGAAAGGAACACTAGATTCTTTCATAAAGCGATGATTCAACATCGTCGGCATAACAGGATCTTCTCCTTAATAGACCAGGATGGAAATCACCTTACTCAAAAGGAAGATATGGAGAACCTGTTGGTCCAACACTTTCAAAATTTATTGACTGAACCTAATTTAGACAGGACAGAAGATATAAACAAGATTACTCAGCATATCCCTCAGCTAGTTAGTAGGGATCAGAACCTAGCTCTAATGAGGGAAATCACTATGTCTGAGGTGGAAGAAGTAATCAAAGGGCTAGCGAAGAATAAAGCTTCGGGCCCGGATGGCTTTACAGCAGAATTTTTCCAGGCAACTTGGACGATTCTAGGAGAAGATATTGTTGTAGTAGTGGAGGAGTCAAGACGAACTAAAAGGATGCACCCGGCCCTAAACTCCACCTTCCTAGCTCTTATCCCCAAAACAGACCATTCGGAAGAGCCTCAGGGGTTTAGACCTATAGCTCTATGCAATGTAATATATAAAATTATGGCTACAATAATGGTAAACTGCCTCAAACCTATCCTTCCTGGCTTAATCTCTCAAGAGCAGACTGGTTTTGTCAAAGGAAGGCAAATTGTGGATGGGATAGTCACAGCTCAAGAGGCAATTCACTCCCTGAAGACCCAAAAAGCTAAAGGGATGATGATAAAACTAGATCTATCAAAAGCTTATGACCGTCTAAGCTGGACTTACCTCCAAGGAATCCTGAAAGCATTCGGCTTCGATCCCAGATGGATAAACTGGATCTATTCTATGATATCTACCCCTATGTTCTCAATCCTTCTAAATGGAGCTCCGACTAAGGCATTTAATGCAACAAGGGGGCTAAGACAAGGTGATCCGATGTCCCCTTTTTTGTTCATATTGGCTGCTGAAGGACTAGGAAGATATGTAAAAGCAAAGGTGCAAGGAGGTCAATTTACAGGCCTGCGAATGTGGGGCAATGACCTGCCATTAACACATCAACAGTTTGTTGATGACATAATGATGTTTGGGCAAGCAACCCTCAAGGAAGCCAGAGCCCTAATTGAAATCTTACATGATTTCATGAGTGCTTCAAGGACGGAGATCAATAAAGAGAAGTCGGATATCTTCTTCTTCAATACAACAGCTCAATCCCAAGCTTTCCTAGCGAGAATAATGGGCTTCCGTATAGGAAATCTCCCCTCGAAATATTTGGGGATCCCGCTAAGTCTACACCCGATCAGAGTGTTAAACTAGAAAGTTCTTTTGGCTAAAATCCAAGGGAGGCTACAGAATTGGACTTTCGGGACTCTGAATATGGCAAGTAGAGTAATATTGTTAAAGGCAGTGCTTCAGTCAATCCTGATATACCAATTATCAAGCCAAGCTATCCCTAAAACCGTTTGCCAGGGAATGATTGACATCTTCACGAAATTCCTGTGGCAAGGGCCAAACACAGTTATCTTGGAATTGGCTAAGCAAACCTAACAAAGTGGGAGGGTTGGGACTTCAAGACCCATATATTCTAAACCAGGTCATGGGGGCCAAGCTATGGTAGAGATGGATTCAAGGAGGAACAGACCTATGGAAAGAAATATGGGGGAGAAAATATGAAATGCCAAGATCAACATAACGAAGGCTAAGAGTCCAAGAAAACATAAACAGGTCGGCCATATGGAATCTAGCATCTGAAAACAGAGAACTGATAAGAAATCATAGTTTCTAGGAAATAAGGGGAGGATACAAAGCAATATTCTAGCAAGAGGTGTGGCAGCAGAGAGAGAAATTAGTAGGCCAGACCTTGCAAAAATATGCCAATATACAAATAACCCTGCAAATCAAGCGGTGAAAAATTATTGGGGAACAGATACAAGGGAACACTGGAGAAAATGGAAGTGGAAACAAGATTGGCCGGGGACTCCAGATTTGATTCAATGGGTAACCTACGAGAAGGAGATGGAATCCCGAAGAATAGCGATATTGAAAGGACCGAATATAACAAGGTGGGGATATAGAATAAAAGGGATGTTCACCATCCAAGAAGGATACCACTTGCAAGCAGCACATCATCAACAGCAAGGGCCACCCATATGGGAACGAATCTGGAAGGACAAACTATGGCCCAAAATAGTCTTTTTCCTTTGAGTTGTTCTACACGGCAGAGCACTAACTTGGGATCAGTTACAGATAAGGGGGATGCAAGGACCATCGGCCTGTTGCATATGTGAAAGACAAACGGAATCGATGGAACACTTATTAAATGCCTGCAGTTACAGTGAGATTCTATGGCACTATCATGTGCAACTTTTCGGCCATAAAGACAGAGGGATCAAACAAGTACGAAATTAACAATGGAAAAATTGCAGATATCCCTTAGAATCTTGCTCTGGGCAGTGTGGAAGGAAATAAACCGAAGAAATTTTAAAGGGGAAAAGAGAACAGCGATAGAAATATGGGGAATGATAGTCCAAAACATCCAAGAAATGATTCTTGCAGAGAACTGGTACACAGATGATTGGGAAGCCAATCTATAGGAAGGTCGTATACTGGCAAGATTAAGCTTGAATCCCAGCATGCTGATGGCCAATTCATGGAAACAGAAACCTACTCCCTGTGACTCCCCAACCCTCTTCGTGTTCCCCCAGGAAGAGTTCATAAAACTAAACTTCGACGGAGCAGCTAAAGGGAACCCGAGGGCTACAGGCTCAGGAGGGGTGTTCCGAGACCATCAAGGTAACACCATTTTCCTGTATACCATGGATTGTGGAATAGCGAGCAACAATGAAGCAGAGCTCTATGTGTTAAAGCGAGGGCTAGAAATAGCTTGGAGAGAAAGGTTTCAGAGACTAGAGGTGGAAGGAGACTCGAGACTGGTAATAGAGATTGTAAAAAAACTCCAGCAAGGAACCAGATGGGAGAAGATAAGCCAAAGTTGGAGGACGGCAAGATTGGTTCAGGAAATAGGAAATCTAATACAAAGGATAGACTATATTATTCCGACACATGTCCGCAGATCGAGGAACATGGCAGCAGATAGCTTAGCCAACTAGGGATGTGGAAAAACCAGCAGCAACCTTGATATAAGGGGCGACGAGTTAAGTCGAATGGGAGGAATGAGCAGTCTTGAGGAAATCCTGAGAATAGACAAGGAAAAAGGAGAGAACCCCCAATCAAGGTGTGATGGGCAATGGAGGACAGAGGGAAGAGAGACCGGGCAGATGACACGGCAGGCAAAGGAAAGTGAGGCCGAACAGATGGCACGGCGGGCAGAGGGAAGCAAGTTTGGACAGTTGGCACGGGAGCTGGCAAGTGGATGCAGAGAACCAGGCAACTCACGGTAGGAGAAGTCGGAAGTAGGAAGGAAATAATGAAGGGCATTAATTGGAAGGTAAGTGAGTGCTCATCCCGAGACCCACACGAGAAGGGAAGGGAGGTGGCCAGTGGAGAAAAGCATGTGGCGGGTTTCTTGGAAGTGAGGTCGGGTAGGTGGAAGAGAAAATTAAAGGAAAAAGTGGCAAGGTTGAGGGGTATTTGCATCCAGGAAGCGAAGGTAGAACGTGCAGTTGGAGTTGGCAAGCGTCGAGAGTTGGGGGACATCGAGCAGTGTTCGGCCTTTGTCTGTAAAACCTGGTATGTGCTCCCAGCCTTCCCTTACGTTGCTAACGAAAATATGAATTGGAATCTAAGACGAATTCTGACTGAAAAAAGGAACAGTAATGAGTCCTGTTGAAGACTACTGGTTAATTACTATGGTTTTCCTATCGAATATAGAAATGAAGCATGGTTTCCTTGGGTTATTGGCCTATCAACCTGGGGTAGGATAGACCTGATAGCTATCCGGGGAGGGGGGGAAGGGATATATGAACCTCGACTCAGGGTAGCTAGGTCATGGGGCAGAAGGAGACTACTGGGCCAAATTGATTCTGCCAGTAGCGTCATTCTGAGCGGTTTCAACTACATCTATAGGAAGAATTTCTTTTGGTAGTTAAGGAAAGGTATATGGATTGGGAGGGAAGGAAATAAAAAGAACTGCACAAGGCCTGGCATGAAACCCGACCTTGGTGCATCCTCCGGCTTGATGGTCTAGATGCAACCCCTCCGTACAGCTCCAAAGCAAGACCTGGAACGGGCGAGTAGAAGTGGGAGCAGTAACTGGCCCCGCGACCGAGGAGGGGAGAAAGTCCAAATTTGGCTTTGGCTAAGTTTCACCAAGGGGATTGACTGGCGAAGGGTAGGACTTTCGCGGCCTAGTGACAGAATTGTCGTCTGGTGGGAAAGGGTAAAGCATTTTCTTGCTCTCTGGGGTGGAGATAACCAAGAGAGAAAGACTTCTGGGAGACCAATTGGCAGGGTTGGTAGCATAGGATGCTGGAGGCGCAGGGTGGTCTTGCGGGAGTCGGGCAGAGGGGCAATTCAACTGCTCAAGGGCAGCAACCTGGAAGATGGAGTTGTCTCTATCTTGCAAACCTTTGAGGGAAGCGAGTGGAACCTAGGAGTCGACTGGGGAAAAAGCAATAAAGAGGGCACGGAGTGGATGAAAGAGACTGCACCAGAGCAGTCTCATCCTGAAATGGGGAAGAATGTTGGGAATTCGGGAAGGAACAAGGCCAAGTATCAAAGCAAGAATATAAGGAATTATGTCAAAACCAAGACCAAAACCCAGATCATAAATTACTATGTGTTCACCATGGAAAATTTCATTACGGTTCATAATGTCTTAATTTTGGTTTCTATTATAGGTAGCTTAAACACCAGTGTGCAGAAGACTCTGATGGCACGACACTTGAACCACGCCAGTGAGTACCAGGCCCCGGTCTAGGTGTGTCGTTCGGACAAGAAAGAAAGGAGCAACGAGAAGACTCAGATGGCGAAGGAAGGCAACCAACAGGGAAGGAAAGGGAACAAAAGATCGGGAAAGACAGAGAAAAAGATGAAAGGCTTGGAGCCATCTGCAAGCAAAGATTCGAGGAAAAGAGGAAGGAAAACAGGAAAGGAAAGTATGCAGAATCTCATCAACACCTACTATGTAGGAACCCCAGCCGAGGTGAAAGTTGTCATCTCTAAATGGGAAAGAGAACTAAATGCTAACATCGAAAATGAAGAGATTCAGGCAGAAGAATGGGAGACAATAGTCAAAGATCTAGGGAATACCCGAGGCCGCCAAACTTTGTTTCGACAGACCATCCAACAGTATTGGGTTATGAAAAACATCCTGGCTAGAGCAATGACCACCTACAAGGAAAGAGAAGAACCGAAAGAGGATAGACCAACAGAACCAAGTCTAAAGGATCTTCAGAAGGAGATACAGTCTGTCCAAATGTAGTTGTATCAGAACAATCTCTGCTTGAATAGAGTCAAACAGAATCTCCAAAATATGATGCAAAGCGAAGTACCAGGGTTGAGTGCGAAAGCCCCGGCCCCAGTTGATTCTTCAGATGACTGAAGCAATTCTGCTAGTTAAATTTTGTTTTGATGACGATTAGCATTTACTTTTCCAGTATGAAGCATATAGAAGATAAGGTAGCCAATGTAGCATGGATGATTAGAATCACTTTGTTTAAATTTTGGACAGCATCTGATGCAGACAGGTGGCCAACAGACCTGGTTTCCTGCAGGCAGGTTGAGGCCACCAACAATTTTTTGAAACTAAAAACATTATTATGTTATATTAATAGAAAAGGAGATCTACCAAGCTTACACAAAGAAAAATATTCATGTACTTGTTATTGATGAATATGTTTTGAATCGAATACTTTATTTGGGTGAGTATCATCTCATTTAATTTTTTGCAATTAAAGTTTCAACTTGTTTCCTTTTGCAAGACATTTCCATATTTACTTCCTTTCATGCTTTGAATTTTTGAAAGATCATATATTTTAAAAGCATTTCTTGAAAGCATATTTATATCTTGCATTAATATCATATCTTACTAACATCTTTTGTTTGGTTGACATGATCGATTGTGTTTCAATTTGAAACACTTCATTTTATTTTGAGCAATTATTAGTTATTCTTAAAGCAATATTTGAAGGCATTGGTTTTATATATGCTTATCATTATCTCATGTGTTGATGGTTATTGAAGTTCATTTTATTTCATATTACTCACATTATATTTGCTCATATTCTTCAAAGTAATCCTAATTTAGCATCTCCTAGAAACCTTCTAACTTAGTTTTCCATTTAGGGACCACCCCCCTTAGCTGACCTAGGAGAGAGCTTAAACAGAGAGAGTTGGAAATAGGTGACAGCCCTATCTCTTGATTTTGCCACCAACCACACCTTGTGGGGTTAAGGGCTTTTCTCACTAACTTAGGTGTGTGTGACAGGAGACAACGGGTACAACTTACAAGATGAAAATACATGAACATTCCATTATCAATCCAAGGCAACTTCTCCAAAGTCGAGAATGAGCTCCAATAACCAAGTATAGTCCATAGATCACATCTTGCCAAAGAAAAGAGGTTGAAATTCTCCTAAGAGAGGCATAATTCATAAGTGATTATGATTACAAAATGAAAAGGTCCTCTCCTCTATTTAGGAGGACAAGTTCTAATTTTACGTAAAAAAAACCCTAAAAGACAAGTAAAATCATAATGATGCATTGGGTTACAAACCAACCCATCTAGCTTAGACAATAGATGAAATGAGAGCCCACACGTGTGAATCGTGAGGCCTCAAAAGGCTAACGCCATCCAATAAATGAGCTCCATGTGGCATGCGTTGAGGCTTTTGAGTGCCAAGTGTGGTGTAGAAGCCTCTAAAAATCATCATTTAAGGTTTCGCCCTCAAATCTCCATCAATATCCCTTTGCGGTCCCAAAAATCCACTTGGGGTACCAAAAGGTGGCTCTTGGGTCTCCAATTGCTCAAAATGTCCATCTTTGCTCCAACGTTGAGGGCTTTCCAGGTGCTACTAGCCCTCCCATGTCTCAAAAGGTGAGACCATCTTCATTTGGGCCCTGAATCAACTGACATCCCTCATATGGTGCTAGGTCAGCCTGGGGGCATGTTGAATCTAGGTGTATCATCTTGAAGAATCATCAAATGCAATGCAAAGTGGTAGAATGCTCTGGTTGCAGGAGGTGCCCAAGGGTAGGTATTGTGTGTTATTACTGCTCGAAGACCCAAGGCCCTCAATGCTTCACATATGGGTGCCAATACACTTCTCTAGGGCCTGGGTACCTATGGGTAAGGTTCCCAGGTCATGGGCTATTGAACCACCAAACAATCACAACATAAATTCTAGTGAAAGTAACCAATCAGGGACAATAATCATTTTTGCACCTAAGTGAGCCAAGCTTGAATGTAAAGGGCTATTTAATACTTCAAATAAAGCTTCCCTTCCAAAATTAGAGCCTTAAAGTCGCAATGGTGTTTCCTCCCTAGGTAGGAGTAGCTAATGGATAACCCTATTAAATGTTTCTATCCCCTAAGGAAAAGTAACATTTCCTCAATCCACCCTTCAATCAATAGGTGTTAGTAAATAATGGTTGCATGGAGGGATCCACATCCTGAGTGTATAGATGTGAGGAGGGAGCAATCGTGGATGCATGAGTTACCAAGTCAGCCTTTGTTTTTTCACCTCACTTGTGCACCTTTTACTTTTGCTTGATTTGTTCTTTGTATTACTGCTTGTAGCTCAAAAGGTTATAACAGTAGTATTACCCCTTTAGGATGAGTCATTTCATTGCCCATCGAGGTTGGGACATGCAAGGGTTCCTTTTTATGATGTAATGGAGCAACATGTGCTCAGGAACCAGGTGATGGCCATAATGAGTGAGGTAGAGCTCATGCTAGGCTTTTGCCCACATGCTAATGTGTATGTCTCGACCATCCTTTTGTAATTTCCCTTCCAAAAATAATTTTTGGTTTTAAAAAAGGGGACTCACAATTTTACATTTTTTACTATTATGGGAGGCCGAAATTATGTAGCTAGTGGAATGCAGGGGTCACCCCTCATGAAATGTGCACCACTTGGGGGTGAAATGCGAATTGCCTAAGGAGGGAGGCTGAATTGCTAGATGACGGGGGACCCACATGAGGAGGCAAACAGGAATTATAAATAGAAGGATGAAGGCAACTATAGGGGCTTTTTGACAATTTGATATTCACTTGCACCTAGCACGCTTGAGTTGTTTAGTTGAGTCTGCACCCGAGATTCTTGAGTTGTTTAGCTGAGTCTGCACCCGAGATTCTCAAGCGAGTTTCTCACCCCGTGCTTTGGTGGACTTCAAGTGTCAGCCCAAGGAGGGAAATCGATTTCCATGTGAGCATCTTCAGCATCAGTCTTCAGGCAATTCATGGGAGTTTCATGGCAGTTTCCAGGGCGTAGTTGAGGAGTTCGATTGCTTGGAGGGGCCAACAAAGAGCAGAGGTATTGCTAAGATTTCCGGGAGCGTTTTGCATCACCAATTGCTGGAATTTTTGAGGTAGAAATCAGCCAAATCCGAGAGGAATTCTACTATAGCAAAGCAGTCATCTGGGTGACTGTGTGGGCCTGCGCAGGAGGGTTTTCTAGGCACACATGGGAGCCAGGAAGGTGATCATTGGGAGCAAATCTAAGTTAGAGATTTGGGGAGATTCCCGGAGTAGCATTTTGGAGGGTTGAAGCAGTAAATTCATCAGGTGGGCCAAAATTCCCAGCCAGTAGAGGAACATGCTAAAATAGGGGTCAATATTGGAGGTCAGAAGTAGGCCAAACCCTTTCTGGGTTTTGGTGGGTTTTGGAGAGGAGCCCAAGGTTAATTTCCCGAAATTTTCTTAGCACCGAAGGAGGGTCTTCTAGCAGGCTCTTTCCAATAGACAAAGCAGTTATTCCAGGCAACGTAGAGCATAGTTAGGGCAGCTCATTTCCACATCTAGGCATTGCATTTTTTTACCGGGGCCTTGTCTAGCTTACCACTTTGGCAAGACCGTGTACACTCCTTTCATAACCCATTGTACTATTGCTCCATATCATAAAATGGCTTAGTTGGATGATGTTTTTGGAGATTTTTTGGGTGTCTACTTATGTATCTGAAGTTTTGTGTGTGCATGTCAGTTTTTGCTTTGTTTATCACTATATTTCCTAAGTAGCAATATTACACCTTTACATTTTGATATTCTTTTATTTTATTTTATGGCCATGATATCCTCTTTCCTTTTCTTTTAGATGTATCATACTCCCAGGGCAAATTTTTGAGCCCTACCTAGATATGTGGATGTATGGGTGTTGAATCTCAGAGTACCAATGGTCAGTTGAACCCAGAGAATGGAGGTGGGATATGGGCTTGTAATGTAAGATGGAAGTATGGAATAGGGATAGATGGAACACGCTATCTTAATGGCAGAAGTGTCCTCAGACACATAATTTTATTAATAAGAAAATCAATTACATCTGGAATTTTGCAAGAGTTTACACCCGGGTCCTGAACAACAAAACACTCTTGCAATGAGCTATTTATAAGCTCAAATATCCTAACTACCTCTAATTATGGATCACTTATTAAATAACAAGTGTCCACTTACAATAAAAGTTATTCAAACAACTTGCTAACAATTCTCCTAAATTAGAGCCTAAGATACGACACATTTGTAGAGTCATATCTTGTTACAACAATATACTAATTCTAAATGTCTCCATTAAATAATTAAATATTCTAGATTAATAATTATTAATTTAATATCTTAAATTAATAATTATTTTATTCCAACTTTATAACCTATGATAATATTTTATTTTTGGATCATCTAACATTCCCCCCATGATCCAAAGATACATTACAACAGATACCAAGTTCATCCCTGAACTTAGTAAATTTTATTATGCCAAGAGGTTTCGTGAAAATGTCGGAGATCTGATCTTCTGAAGGACAATAAACTGGCTTGAGGACATCTTTGGCAATAAGAGATCTGATATGATGATACTTGGTGTCCACATGCTTTGTCTTTGAATGAAAAATTGGGTTCTTGGCAAGTTTGATGGCTGACTGGCTGTCAATGAATCATGATGTAGCTTCTACCTGAGAAATGCCCAAGTCCTGCAAAATTCTGCGCAACCAAACAATTTCACATGTTGCTTCCCATGCTGAAATGTACTCTGCTTCTGCTGAAGAAGTGGCCACTGTAGCTTGTTTCTTACAACTCAAAGATACTGTTGTTGACCCCATATTCATTAAATAACCTGATGTTGATGCTCGATCATCAATACTTCCAGCAAAGTCGGCATCTGAATATCCACCAAGTACAAAGTTTTTAGTCTTTGTGTAAAGAAAACCAAAATCTTTTGTTCCTTGGATATATCAAAGAACTCTTTTGGCGGCATTCCAATGGCTGTCTTGTGGTTCCTGCATAAAATGTGAAAGAATAATGACTGCATAAGATAGATTAGGGCGAGTATTTGTCAAATAAATCAAGCTGCCAATCAACTGTCTGTAAGTAGTGTTGTCCACCATTTCCCCCCTTCAAATTTTGAAAGTTTCAAGTTTTACTCCATGGGGGTAAGAACGGGCTTGCAATCCTGCATTCCAAATCGTTGCAGAACCTCTGTTGCATACTTACTTTGAGAAAGGAAAATATGATGTGGGGAAACCCTTTGATCAAATCTTCTTTTATCTTCAATAATTCAGCAGAGAGAAATAGTACAATAAATCTGATTCATATCAACAGTAGCAAACCCTAGATCAATAGCATCAACATTAGCAGCTTCATTATCAAACTAGGGCAGACGATATCTTGCAACCCGTTCATCGGATTGACTTCATTCCACCACCAAAAGTTGCGGCTTTCAGAGGAGGTTCAGATGAACCTACAGTGCAGTTCCAAAGAGGAGATCTTCTAGGCCACGCTGGTCAATCTTTACTTCTGCAGTTGCAGCTTCAGTTTCAACAGTTTCCGGCTTCAAACTAGGGCAATCGATATCTTGCAAACAGTTCGTCGGATTGACTTCATTCCACCACCAAAAGTTGCGGCTTTCAGAGGAGGTTCAGATGAACCTACAGTGCAGTTACAAAAAGGAGATCTTCTAGGCCACGCAAGTCAATCTTTACTTCTGCAGTTGCAGCTTCAAATTCAGCAGTTTCCGGCTTCACATGTGTGTGAGAGAGACCCATTTCTGCGCAGTAGAGAAGAGACTCATTTCTGTGCAGTAGAGAGAGAGAGATGTGATGAGAAGTGTGAGTTCAAATGAGGAAAAGTCCTCTTATATTTATACACAACGTTGGTGGGTGAATAGATGTGACTGTTGGGCTTCTGAGCCTACATGAGTTGTAGGTCGGCTTGATAATAATTCCATAATCAAAATAAATTCATATCTCCATGAATACTTATCGGAATCAGATGATCTTTATATCAATCCTACACCTCTCGATGAGAGGAATCTAATAAAAATATTATCAACCATGAATAAGATGACCCACATGAAGTTTTGCCCTAGTTGCCAATTTTAACAGAAGACTTCAACTCCAAGATAGTAGTGAAGTAATCCCAAATCTGTCATCTTAAAACCTGCATGTAATTCCGTTTTTACCTGTGCAATGTGATGATCATTGTTTCCAGTAATGATCAAATCATCTACATACATAACAAGAATCACCAAATATTTACCCTGGTGTCGCACATACAAAGTATCATCAGATTCACTTCGTTGAAAACCAACTTTCCTAAGGTATTCATCCATTTTTGCATACCAAGCTCGGGGAGCTTGTTTTAACCCATATAAGGCCTTAATCAATTTGCAGACTTTATGTTCCTACCCTTCAATTTCAAAACCTGGTGGTTGTGTCATATACACTTCTTCCTGTAAACCCCCGTTGAGAAAAGAACTTTTTACATCCATTTGATGAACTTTCCATCCTTTCTGAGCGGCCAATGCAAGTGTTAATCAAATGGTGTTCCATTTAGCTGTAGGTGCAAAATTTTCCTCATAATCAATGCCTTCTTGCTGCGCAAAACCTTTAGCCACAAGTCTTGCTTTATACTTTTCAAGTTCTCCCTTTTGGTTGTACTTAATTCTGTAAACCCATTTGCATCCTATGGGTTTAACATTTTGAGGACAATCAATAAGTTTCCAAGTGTTGTTACCAATTACTACTCGATATTCTTCAATCATAGCCTGTTGCCATTCTTTTTGTTTTACTACTTCGTTGTATGTGGAAGGTTCAGTAAAATCATGTGCTGTCAAGGCAAAATTTCCTTCACTTTTGTGTGACTTCCTTGTTCCTGTTTTATTCTGCTCATCAGGCTTTACATCTTTCAAAAGTTGAATTGCCCATTTTGGTAGTTGATGCTCACTTGTTTGAGATTCTGAAAAGTCACCATCATTGTAAAGAGGATTAATGTAAACTGATGTTCGTCGATCAGATGAAGATTCTGGAGAATCATTGTCAGAAGAACTACTGCTGCTTGGAGATGTGGATGAACTGCTAGAAGATCTAGATGGTGTTGTTGAAGTAGATGGACTGGATGAATCATCTTCAAATGAAGGAAAATCAAGTTCATACCAATTTGGTGAATTTGGTTGACTTTGTGTGTTTCCTTTTTCTTTGACTGCCTTTAGTTTCTAACTTTTGAAGAAGACTTTCGATTTATTCAAAACTCTTACTCTCTGTTTCATCAAAAATTACATCTCTACTCACAATAAATTTTCCATTGGTCAAAAGACGGTACCCTTTCTTCTCATCAGAATATCCAATCATTGTGCATTTCAAACTTCTTGAGTCAAGCTTAGTTCTTTTTTCTTTCAGAACTAAGGCATAACATACTGATCCAAAAACTCTAACATGTTTAACTCGAGGTTTGAAACCAAACCAAGCTTCATAAGGTGTGATTCCATCTAAAGAAGCAATTGAAGATCTGTTTCTTAAGTAGACAGTTGTATGAATTGTTTCTGCCCAATATATTGGACTTGACCTTTTGAAAATTAACATAGATCTCGCCATTCCTAACAAGGTGCGATTCATTCTTTCTACTACTCCATTTCGTTGTGGAGTGTAAACATTTGTAAGATGTCTTCTTATGCCATTATCACCGCAATAAGTTTTGAATTCATTTGAAGTGAATTCTCCCCCATTATCTGTCCTGATTGTACCTATCTTTTCTTTGACTTCATTTTCAACAAGTTGGCGAAAAATTTTAAACTTTTCAAATGCTTCTGACTTTTTCTTTAAGAAATAAACCCAAGTCATTCTACTGAGATCATCAATGAATAGTAAGAAATATTTACAACCACCGAATGAAGTTCGTAGTGGTCCACAAACATCACTGTGAACTAGTTGCAGCAGCCTGTTTGCGCGCCATGAACTTGTTGGAAAGCTTTCTTGACTTCGTTTTCCATAAATGCAAGCTTCACATTTTGCATTTTCCTTTTTGAAGGTTGGAAGTCCTTTAACCATTCCTTGTTTTTGCAATTGAGAAAGACTATCAAAATTTAAATGTCCATATCTTACATGCCACAATCATATAGGTGAAATTCCTGTAGTCACTGCCCCTGCAAAATCAAAATGCCTTGGAATAACTGTCCCTTTCATCCTTAACAATTTTCCATCTTCATAACCTGTCATCATTGTTTGCAAGCTCTGTTTGACTGAATTAATCTTAACTAAGCCATCTTCCATAATTATTTGATGTCCTGCTTGTCGAATCGTGACTAAAGATAACAAATTTTTCTTAAAGGTTGGTACATACCATACATTTGAAATCATTTTTTCTCCAATGCCAGGGAGAAAAACTTTAACTGCACCTTTTCCATAAGGAGTATGTTTTGTATCATCTGCAAGAAAGATGGAATTAAGATGGAAATCTTGAAAATTCCAAAAGAAGTCTCGTCGACAAGTCATGTGCTGAGTTGCTCCTGAATCCAAAATCCAAGCATCTTCATAATCACTTTTAAGATAGGAGGAAAGTTGTAATGCCGGCGAAGAAGTAAAGACATATTCTGAGTCATTATCATCTTGATCATTTGCAAATTGTGCTGAGTGCTGATGAAACTTGGAAATTTTATTGATAGATGTTCGACAATCTTCAGCATAATGTCCAACTTTGTTACATCTTCGACACACAATTTGACTTAAGTCTCTTCCTCTTCCTGGAGACTGTCCTCTACCTCTGCTTTGACTTCTGTTTTGAGGTTGTCCTCTACCTTGATTATTATTTCCTCTTCCTTGAAAATAGCCTCTTCCTTGATTGTTTCCTCTGCCTTGAAAATTACTCCTGCCTGAACTGTTGCCACTGTTAAATTTGTTTCCTCTGCTTTGGCTTCGTCCTCGATTTTGTACATTATGTGCTGCTTGATTCTGATTGAAATTCCCTCTGCCTCTGCTTCTAGAACTGTCAGTTGATGATTTACTAGTGCTGGCCTCTGTGAAAAAAACATCTTCACCAACTTTCTTTTTCTTCCCAAAGGTTTTATCATGTTGGGTCAACATTTCGCAGAGCTCATCAAACTTTAGATTCTCTAACTTTCCTGTTAATTGTAGAGTTTCCAAAAAATGTGTGTAGGAAGAAGGAAGTCCAGCAATTAAGATTGTGATCATGAAACTATCATTGACTACTTGAAAACCAGCATTAACGATTTCCTGCTTAATATTCTTAAGTCTGGAGATGTATTCAAGAACATCACCTCCTTCAGTCAATTTTTGTTGCAACAATTTTAATTGTAGATCAACTCTCTTTGATTCAAGCTGAGTATCAAAGAAGTCTTTAAAAATTCGCAAAGCAGACCATGCATCTGTAGCATTTGCTATATGGACATACATTTCATCATTAACAGAAGATTTAATGAGAGCTAATGCTTTGGCATTCTTAACTTCCCATTTTGCTAGTGCAGTTGCATCTATGGGTTTATTTGGCTTAATATCACCATCACATATATCATGCCACAATTCATTATAAATGAGAGTGCTTTCGATGAGGCATTGCCATGTTTTGTAAGATTTTGTGCCTTCAAGTTTGTCGGAATCAGAAAACAAATTAATCAACTTTGACATTGTAGTGTTGAAGCTTCACACCAAGAATCAGGCTCAGAAAAAATATCAAGATGGGCAACACAACATGCAACACACTACACAAAAAGAAAAAAAATGATCTATCAGGGCTTGGCCTTGACCCTTGTATAGTCGTTGAAACAGGAGAAAAATGATTGAGCTTTGCACTTGGCTCTAGTCAATTTCTCAAATTTTTACAAGGTAACTTTCGAAATTTGACTTTTACAATGCTCTTGCAAATCCTGGTAAAAAAATTACCCCCCCTCAAAGTAAAATTACTTTGAGTTACAATGCCACACTTATCTCTCCAAATAAAAAATTACAAATAAAATCTCCTTATTACTCCAAAATTTTACTGGCAATAAATTCCCAAAATACAAAAACTCACCATATCTCTCCAAAATAAAATATGCCTTATCTCTCCAATAAAAAATTTACAAAATTAAAAAAAATATTCC
The DNA here is from genome assembly GCA_031772625.1 of Pinus tabuliformis. Taxonomy (NCBI): domain Eukaryota; kingdom Viridiplantae; phylum Streptophyta; class Pinopsida; order Pinales; family Pinaceae; genus Pinus; species Pinus tabuliformis. The sequence goes on from CM062819.1 coordinate 1,287,492,973, forward strand.
TTATCTCTCCAACAAAGACTTTTTCACTTCTTTGATTCAACTTTAAACTTCCTAAAAAAAACTCTTTAAGACGCTGAATGTTTTTTTGTTTCAGGCTGTCCTCCACTCTGGCTGCTAGCTAGCTCAAGCTGGCGTCTTGCTGGCTTAGGTTGGCTTCTGTTGGCTTCACGCTGGCTTTGTTGGCTTCATCTGTTGGCTTCACGCTGGCTTCTTCTGCTGGTTTCACGCTGGCTTTGCTGGCTTCTTCTGTTGGCACGTTGACACTATCTAGAGAGGAGCATATCACTATCACCAAAAAGCAAGTACATGTACTTGAGAGTTTCGCCCAAAAAGAAAGCCTTCACACTGAAAGATGATGGAACATCTTTGCTGGTAGACTTTGAATTCCCGCATTGGCAAATAGCTCATTGAATAATTTTCCTTCGAAGCAAGACATTTCTACAAGAGCTTGAGAAATGATAAAACAAAACACTGCAAAAAATCGCCGCAGATAACCAAATCGCACTACAAACAAGGCTCTCTGCTTTAATAGATGCATCTAAGCAGTTTCCCATGAACTCTGCTGGTCTCCTCCTCTGCAGTCAGTTTTAAAGTTTCCAACATGGGGAAATGTAATAATTTTTCCATACAAAAATAAATTATATGCTACAAGCATCATAAGCCAAAAACATTTTCGAAGAAACCAATCGACAAGTCTTGCTGGAAATTAATAATTCTCAAAATTTCGTATCACTTTGTTTTACCAGTACTGACATGAACAATCCCTAACTTGAACTTAGTACTATTATTTGCACATCTTTTAATTTTTGTTTTCCACAGCAAAAGCAGTTGCATTTTTCATTCATTGTGGCACTTTTCACCATCGCAAACTTTCAACGATGTATGTAGCATACAAATCCGTAGCAAACTTTCAATGATGTATGTAGCATACAAATCCATTGAGTGTTGGATAACCTCACATGCAGCAGACGCGGGAAGGAAATCATTCACAGCAACTTTTGTTTCCTCCCTGCAAACCCTCTTCGGATCCGGAAAAAAAATTTTGACGTCAAGTATTTTCCAGGGACAAAATATTAACCTCAGCTGCTAGATATTGAAGCATGGCTGCAAAAAATGGGGGCTCCAATCGAAAAGAAAAGTGATACTTTATAGTAACAGGCAATCCATTGATTTCAACTCAATCTAAAATCGATGATATAATTAAATTTCTTTTCCAAAAAAAAAAAAAATTAGATACCAAATATTAACTGACCAAATTAATGGAGTTTTCCATGTGCCTGTAGAGCTGGAATCTCCTCCTCACATCAGCTACAGCATTACTGGAGCTCTGATACCACAATAATGGCAAAAATGTCCTCAAACACGTAATTTTGTTAATAAGAAAATCAATTACATCTGAAATTTTGCAAGATTTTACACCCGAACAACAAAACACTCTTGCAATGAGCTATTTATAAGCTCAAATGTCCTAACTACCTCTAATTATGGATCACTTATTAAATAACAAGTCTCCACTTACAATAAAAGCTATTCAAACAACTTGCTAACAATTCTCTTAAATTAGAGCCTAAGATACGACACATTTGTAGAGTCATATCTTGTTACAACAATATACCAATTCTAAATGTCTCTATTAAATAATTAAATATTCTAGATTAATAATTATTAATTAAATATCTTAAATTAATAATTATTTTATTCCAACTTTATAATCTATGATAGTATTTTATTTTTGGATCATATAACATATCTCAATCAAGCCTTCCCAACTAGTGCCCCTCTTATACCCATTGGACCATTAGGGGAGGTCCACTAAACTAGGATCGAACTAACCCCCCATTTAAGGTGAGGGAACAATATCACGGTCAAAACCCTTCTTTCTTCTAGGTCACCCCATAATCCATATCAAATGCCCACATACAAACAAGCATAAGCATCCAATTGCAAAATGAATAAATTACCTTTTGATCAGAGGCCCAACTTCATCCATGTGTTCTTGTTGGATGTGTGAAAAGCATATGACCAATGCAAGTGGCGAAGACATAATGGCACATCACCAGCTAGTGTGGCTGCCAGGGGTTGCATGGCTGGCGAGATGGACGTGAAGAATGGGAGAAAATATTTCTCCTATAGGGTCACCCCCTTTGGTGGGTAACACGGCCAACCAATTTCGTGGATTAAATCTACTTAGCACAATAAAAGTGATTTGTACAATTTTCATCTAAACAGGCTGTACAAATAAGTTTTATATCACCATAGAAACTATATTTTGTATATTAACATACTTTGACCCGTTCATTCGCTTAGCCACCTAGCATGTCGTGCACACAGTTGTTCAACATGTCGTTCATACCATCTTTTCACTATCAATTCTACCATTGATAGCTACCACTATACCATCCACCGCCACCTACATCATACCACCTGTCACTACCACTATACCATTTGTTGCCTCCATACCATCCATAACAATGTTATCAGAACCGAATCAGTGATCGAACCAAAAAATCTTGTGGACCAGAAACCAGTCAGAACCAAAAACAAACAAAACAAAACAAAAAACAAAAACAAAACAAAACAAAAACAAAAAACAAGACCAAAACAAAAAAATGGTTTACCAAAAACACAAAATATTCATATTTTAATGAAAAACATATATATTCATGTGCATCCATATGAATCCAAACCATTTATACATATGCAAAAGTTCTCATTTACATAGCCTGTAAGGGTGCACATAACCAAAATAGCATCAAGTGCAATCCATCTCTGAACCAAAAATACATCAACAAATAGGCTATAGATGGCCTCTAGCATCCAAAAAATCATGCTACAACAAATGCCTACATATCATCAAAACCATTGCCTATATTGGGGCGTTTGTCATCAATATAACCATTTAGGAATTAAAATAAGATAGAAAAACTATAGCATGTCATGTCAAGATTTTGTTTGAGTGATGGGTACATTTTTAATAGAGTCATGATAGAGGAATTCAACAACCAATTCCACTAACATCAAAATACATGGAAGGTTTGGTGCTCTTTATTAAATACTAGTTCCATACCCTTGTACATGACAAAATCCAATGGAAACATTGCAATCCCCCCAATCATGAAATCTTGAAAAATTGTTAAGTCTGCTGGATTTTGAGTGAAATCTAAAATTCTACTTTCTTCATATGAAATCCAATGAGGTTGGAACCACTCTCGAACATCCTGAGTCATTTCATGGTCATGTTAAAAATAAGTAAAAGGATGAAAAAGAAAGATAAAGCAAAATGTCACTTTTACTTCAAGAATTTAACATTAGGCTAGCCTAGGGAAGAATTAGCAATGGGCCAACCAACTGAACCAAAAAAAAGGCATTTTCCGGTCATGAACCGGTCATTCGGTGAAATAGGCCAATTTGGTACCAAACCAGCCGATTCCGTTACAGAACCGGCCGGTTCAGTGAAACAGGCAGATTCAGTACCAAACCGGCCAATTCCGTTACAGAACCAACCGATTCGGTACTGAACTAGTGTATTCCAATTTAGAACAGTTTTGGTCCAAAAACAATTGGACCAATCAGTTCCACTAGTTCCAATCCAATTTTGATAACACTAATCCACAGTGATTCAAAAATTTGCAACTGCACCAACTGCCCTTGTTGTCACACCACAATTCGTACTAACATGCCCTCGATATTTGTACCCAATGTCAAATCAACCTGTACAACCAAATCTCCTAAAACTCATACAGCAATTGACTTTCTCAATGGTCGTCTAATTGCATCCGAACGGTTTTTTTGTAAAGGTCATGCCCCTCCCTAAATTGCTTTTTAAAAACTATATTGTTTTTCTTAAAGGTTGGGATTTATATAGGAATTTTGGCTTCTTGTGTAAAATTTAATTAAACTTTTTTAAAATTTAATAAAGTGGTGAATCTCAAACTATATATATATATATATATATATATATATATATATATATATAAAGTGAGGTTTGCAAAGAAAAATGCCAAACCCAAGAGGTTAGCAATGGAAAACTAAATGCAAAGGTTAATCGATATAGAGATGAGGTCAATATCATAAGATATTATCTCATGAATGTTGAAAAGGCGCAAAAAGAGTTAGGAGAAGGATAAAATAAGTTAATAGATAAAATTAATAAACTAATAGAAAAAGGAGACAAAATTTACAAGTTGATGGAGGATTCTAAGAATCGATAGCAAACCACATTAAGAATGAGAAATGACGAGAAGGACAAAACAAAAAGGATATTTAACTTCCATGGTGAAGGAATTGACTAGCTAACTGAAAGGTTAGACACATAAATTGCAGAACCCTTAACTTACTGAAAACCAACATCTAGTCAAGAATCATAAAATACAAGTGACCAAAGACATCAAGAATTCTTTATTTGGGACAATAATCAATGCACAATGAATGCAGGTACATCAAGAAAAGATTCAAGCAATATTGGATTCGCCTACACCCAAGAATCTGACAGAATTATGAGGATTTTTCAGAATTTGCAACTATTGTCAACAATTCGTCAAAGGGTTCTCGCAATTAAGTGCACCTCTAACAAATTTTACAAAGAAAGGAGCATTCAGGTGGATAGAAGAAACGAACAAGACATTCAATAAGCTCAAAGAAGTAATGAGCTCATGTCTAGTACTGTCACTTCCAGAGTTCAATCAATCTTTTGTATTAGAGTGTGATGTGTTGGGAGAAGGAATATGAGTTGTACTAATGCAAAAGGGACATCTGATCAGATTCGAAAGCCAAAAACTCCAGGAGTCAGAGAGAATTTACTACATATACAACAAAGAGATGCTAGCTATTATGCATGCCTTAGCAAAGTTCAAGCAATACTTGGTGGGAAGTAGGTTGATAGTCAACAGAGACCACAACAGCTTACGATATTTCTTAGAACAAAAAGACCTAAACGAAAGACAACAGAAGTGGGTAAGCATGGTCCAAGCTTATGATCTTGACAATGAATAAGTAAAAGGTAAAAAGAATGTGGTGGCTGATACACTTTCCAAAAAACTAGCAACATGTTTCCTAATGGAGCTCACTTAAGATTGGAAGGTTTGCCTCTTGGCAAAGTACTCCAAAAACAAGTTTGCTTGTGCATTGACAGACAGACTCCTTTTAAATGACATGTACAAGATAATCAATGACAATACTCTCTATAAAAATAGGACATATCCGGTCCTTGAATCCACGCTCAAGGAGAATATATTGAAGGCTACACATGACATACCATTAGCTGTGTTGAGAAATCTAGGGCAGTGATTTAATTAGGATTTTTTTAATGATTTCTCTTAACTTGTCAATTTCTTGTGATGCTTATTGCATTAGTTGTTTATATTTATTGAATTACGTTCATCATCAAGATAAATGCCAAATAAGAAGATCACAATGCAAACAATCAAGACACGAAAGATAGGCTCCAATCCAGGGCAAAACCCCTCAACAGGGGAAAACCCGGAGAACTTTCGTATAGAATCGATTCAAGGAGACTTCCAAGACCACAGACCCTAGAGAACTCATCAAGGCCTGGCCAGCCACCCAAGATAATGAACTGCTTATTCAAACAAGATTACCGCTCCATATTGCTTAACTTCAAACCTATGGGAACCCTAGTTTTCCATAGAAAATTTGGTTGCCAAGAGAGAGAAGAGTTGACCAAAAAACAAACAAAGAGAGAGAGATACCTCTCTCCCTTTTGCACTTCTTATCTTGCCTCTGATCTGCCCAAGATGTTCGATGCTCAACTGTCATTTATAGAGGACGAATGCTCTTCTTTATCTAGGCTTTACATGTGGGTGAATGAGCCCCTTCTAGGCCAACTTTAGGGGTTGGCCGACCTGATCATTGATGGCTTCTAGACTTTTCTTTTACATAAAATATTTTTCTTTTTCTTGATACATAGGTCTTTACATCATGACTTCGACTCAACACCTAGAGCACTCAATGGGTGCTTGACCTAGAATAAATAACCATGGGCAAGAAACCCATTTACAAATAGATAATTTTTCTTTTGCAAAATACATTTTTCTTTTTCCTTCTTTTGACTAATACAATAATAATTACATCAAGTCATGATCCAAATATAATTATGAAGACTGACACTTGTTACATTTTCAACACTCCCTCTTAACTAGGGAGGTATTCATAATTGACCACCGGTACATGGACAATACTTCCTTTGAAAAGTTCTCATAAGAAGAGTCGGATTGGTAAGCCATCTCATAAGCTATCTTCTTAGCTTATATCAGTGCATCTCATTATATCAACCAGCATTGTCATATAGCAAGGCCTTGACTAACAGCTCTATCTCTCCACTAGATTAGAGCACAATGTTGGGGAGACAATGATTTATAGACACCTTCATCATTGTCTCTCAAGGCACATACCCCATCCGGATGTTCACAAGGTATGTCCTTTTAGGACCATTCCCTTCTTGGAATTACACATCCTCGAGGAATCTCCTCTTTTATTACTTTTGCTTTTGGATGCCCTACCTCGTCCTCAAAGAGTATCGGTTCTCAAGACTACTTTTATCCCCAAGAAGTATCGGTCTCAGATGCTTACCCAATCCTCCATTCTTTCTTCATTATGCGAAGACAAGAATGATGTGTCTATCTCTCCCTCTCAATCAGGAAGGATCTACTCATTCCTTTACACATGAAATGAATATATCCAAGCTCCCTCTAATCTAGGGACTTGCTATCAATATCAGCTATCTATTCTTCCATGGAGATCATGGTACTATCAATTGCTTGTAGGCCTCATTTTTTTGCATCATCAACTTCTATGTACATCATGGAGCCATCTTCTTTCACAACTTCTCGTTGGTCATCTAGATTTCTTCAAATTGCTCCCCATCTTCAAATTGCTCCAAATCTGGAAAATGTATGCAATATCATCATGGTCCTATCATGGGAAGAAATCTTCCCATGAATTCATCTAATGGAGGATCTTTGAGTGTCCCTCACCAACCAGCGGCTGCATGAACTTTTGTTATAGTTGTATAGTGAATTCTTTAGTATGTTGTGTCAAATTTCTCTTTTCATCAATCGGCTCATAGTGACAATTTTCTGAATCAGGCATCCACATTTTTCATGACCATTCTTATACGCATCAAAGTGCCCAAGGATCCAACTTGATTATCAAGTTACCATTCTCAGGGTCCTTCCATTTCCCTCCTATCATGCTCACCAAAACACAAAATTTCCTTTGCTTTCTTCGTGATGCACCTGCAATACTCACTGAAAAGCACAACCAAGCAAATATATGTAATAATAAAATCATGATGTCAATTTGACAATCTAGGGTTTTTATGGAACAAGGGAGGGTGGGATCCTAGGGTTTCCAAATACAAACCCTAAATCTAGTTAAAATCAAATCATCCTCATCAATCATTACTAGTGTTTATTATACACCCTAAACTACCTGCAAACGCTAGAGATCAAGAGTTAGGGTTTCTATAAGGAGATAATCAAATTAGGGTTAGGGCTTCTTCCTAACATTTCCTGAGACATCAGCAACTTCAACAAAAACTACAAACCCTAGAACCAAACAACCAACTAACCCCAAAGCATTTTATGATGGATCTTTAACAAATAATTATGCTATACATACCTCATGATTACGTACCTATGTCTGTTGTGATCAAAGAGGGTGCCATAATCTCCTTATCGTCAAAGAGGGTGCCATAATCTCCTTATCATCTTCAAGACTTTCAAAATTTTGCCTTCAAGGGATATGTCAATTCAAGGTGATTTTCACGGCTTCTGCCAGCTTCTACACTTTTCACAATAGTTTCCTTTTTTTGAATCAGCTTCAAAAGTTCTTTTCATGACAATAGTTGTTACTTTCAACAAAATTAGCAATATTGTTGTTGCTCTACTACAGGATTTCAAGACCATATGCTACTGCTCCTTCTATTATTGACTGAATAGAGACTTTAGAATTATATCTCCTTTCTTTGAGACAGAGGTCCAAGATTTCTGCCAAGATTACCTTTCAACACGTCTACAACAGTATCTCTGGTCTTCAAGATAGAATTTTTGACGATAAATACACTCTGAGATTGAGGTAAAGACTGCTTACAGCTTCTTCTGTAGACCCTAGGTCTTACTGTTTTCCAAAATGTACAAGAGAAATGATCTTTAGAATGTTGCTTTGTGTACTTGGGATAACCCTCTGGTTAGAGCTTCCAAAATACTGATATATGATGTTGAGGTTGACCTTCAATATATTTTATCAACCATTGATCATGTGCTTGATATAGCCTTTCAAACAAGAGTGCTTCTGAATAACACTTCTTAAGAGGACTGATGCATATACTGCAAAGGTTGGCTTCCCTTATTTGATTGTTCAAGATCAAATTGTGTAAATATATATATACACTACAGGACTGCCAATCTTTTCATAAGATCTTGACCTCTATATCACTGGAATGTGATCTCTTCTTTGAGGTAAGGATGTAAAATAACTGATATATATTTTTGTATACAACTTTCAAAAATCGACTTCTTTTTACTATATAGGTTAGGCTATTCCAATATATATGAACCCAGAATTGCTTCTTTCTAACAGGAGAGTTAAGACTTCTATACCACTGTACAGGACTGATATATGGTTACTTGTATATTTCTTTTGTGTCTTGGTCTTTGATCCATTCTATCCACAGGTATGAATAGGGATCTCAGCCCTTCTTCTAATACACTTATGCCCAGGTCTTTGTGACTTCGGCTCCTCCTTTTAAGTGGTTGTAGCTTCAGGTAAGATCTTTCAATATAGGCTTATACCCAAAGTTCAGATCTCTGAAATTTCACTGAGGTTCGAATCTTTTGAAGAGATTTCAGATCATAAAGATGATGCCCAGGACTTTGATCTCTACTTTAATGAACTCGGCCTTGAGTCCATTATGTGCTCAAATTTTTAGATCTTCTTGAAGGTGACGTTGATTTATATTTAGGCCTTCCAATGTATACTTGTGCCTAGAATTTTGAGGGAGGCTCGGCTCTCTTCCAGAGTCATTGAGATAAGTTTTTCTACCAGCCCTATAAGGCCTCTAAACAAACTCGTACTGATATTGGTCCTCTATCATAAATTTGGTCCCCCACAAGTGCATACACTTCTGAACTTTAAAACTCTGAGATGACTCCACAAATTCATATCTTCTAATGGAGACTTCAGACCTTGAGGACTAGACTTTGACTCTCGTCTTACAAAAATGCTCAGCCTGCCTTAGGCTACTAGATTAGCCTTCCGGTCCTTTAGAACAGAAAATACCTCTGCTATTTGTGCTCAGGTTTGCGATATAGTCATTATGAAGAGAACTAGTATATGTGCCCATAATTTAGTCCTCCTTGCCCTTAATAATTTGGTCCTAGGTAGATGTCCTTTCCTTGTTTTGAAGCCAATGTGACCTTCTTTCTGCCCTTATTTCAAAACCCTTGCTCTGATACCATGTTGAGAAATCTAGGGCAGTGATTTAATTAGGTTTTTTTTAATGATTTCTCTTAACTTGACAAGTTCTTGTGATGGTTATTGCATTAGTTTATTCAATTATGTTCTTCACCAAGATAAATGCCAAACAAGAATATCACAATGCAAACAATAGAGACACCAAAGATAGGCTCCAAGCCAGGGCAAAACCCCTCAACAGGGGAAAACCCAGAGAACTTTCTTCTTATATAATCAATTCAACAAGACTTCCAAGACCACAGACCCTAGAGAACTCATCAAGATCAGGCCAGACACCCAAGAGACTGAATTGCTTCTTCAAACAAGATTGTTGCTTCCATACTGCTTAACTTCAGACCTGTGGAAACCCTAGTTTTCCACAGAAAAAATGGCTGCCAAGAGAGCGAAGAGTTGACCAAAAACAAATAGAGAGAAGACTTGACCAAAAAACAAACAGAGAGAGAGAGATACTTCACTGCCTTCTGAACTTCTCATCTTGCCTTTGATCTGCCTGGGATGTTCGATGCTCATTGCTCAATTGTCATTTGTGGAGAACGAATGCTCTTCTCTATATAGGCTTTACATGTGGGTGAATGGGCCTCTTCTAAGCCAACTTTAGGGCCTCACCGACCTGATCATTGATGGCTTCTAGACTTTTCTTTTACATAAAATATTTTTCTTTTTCTTGATACATGAGCCCTACAAGGGTCTTTACATCATGACTTTGAGTCTTGACTCAACACGTAGAGCACTCAATAGATGCTCGACCTAGAATAAATAACCATGGGCAAAAAACCCATTTACAAATAAATATTTTTTCTTTTGCAAAATACATTTTTCTTTTTCCTTCTTTTGACTAATACAATAATAATTACATCTAAGTCATGATCCAAATATAATTATGAAGACCGACACTAGTTACATTTTCAACAAGCTAGACTCCAAGGGTTCTTCAAAGCTTGCCATCAAATCAAGGAGCAATTTTCATGGAAAGGTCTCAAAGATGACGTATTAAAATATGTCAAGGAATGCATAACATGTCAACAAAATAAGGTTGAGCACACGCATCCCATAGGTTTACTCCAACCCTTACCAATTCCAAAGCAAAAATGGGAGAGCATCTCAATGGACTTCATTATAGGGCTATCCAAAGCACAAGGCAAGGATTGCATCTACACAGTGGTTGACAATTTGACGAAATTTGCACATTTCTTTGCAATTCCAATTGATTACTCGGCCAAACAAGTAGCATAATTGTTCTTCAAAGAAGTCTTTAGACTCTATGGACTATGAGATAGCAGATTTATGGGTGCATTTTGGCAGGAACTCTTTAGGCTAGTAGGGATAGAATTAACCTCGAGCACTAGCTACCATCCGCAAACAAATGGCCAGACAGAGATAGTTAATAAATGGATTGAGGGATACTTACGTAAATACGTGACTGGTCAATAGAAAGCATGGATCAAATGGTTGTACCTTGAGAAGCATTGTTACAACACCACTTATCATTTGTCTATTGGGATGACACCTTTTAGAGCACTATACGACTATGCTGCCCCATCTTTTATCGACATAAACTTTGGAGATAGCAGGGCCCCATTAGCTAAACACTAGATACAAGAAAGTCAGGACATTCTCAAGATACTCAAAGAAACATGCAAGTTGCCCAAAACCGACAAAAGACGTACCTAGACCAGCACCGAAAGAAATGTAGCTTTGAGGTAGGAGACCTTATTTTCTTGAGATTGCAACCATATAGACAATCTACACTTAAGAAAAACGGTGCAGAAAAATTGAAGCCGAGATTTTATGGACCTTACAAAGTTCTTTGAAGGGTTGACAAAGTGGCATATGAGTTAGAACTACCAAGAGAAAGCAAAATTCATAACGTCTTCCATGTATCATGTCTCAAGAAGGTTGTAGGGCAGCAGGTCACTACTTCTATCGAATTTCCGCCTTTGGATGAAGAAGGACAACTGGAGCTAGTCCCAGAAGCAATCATGGTAGTACAAGAAAATAAACTAAGGGGCAGAGTAATTTCAAAATATCTTATTAGATGGAAAAATCTACCAGAAGAAAATGCCACATGGGAAGGAGAACGAGTTTTACAACATCTAAATTTGCAATTGATTGAGGGCAGCAATTTCGGGAAGGAGGGATTGTAATGTCCTCTCCCAATTGATTGGTTAAGGAAGGACGAAATAGTCTATCCAACCCCTTAGGCTATAATCTTGATAAAGGGGTAAAACCAAATTTTTCCAATGTTGGGTCAACATTGTGTAACTGTTGGGTCGGCTGGAACAAAAAAACCCAAAATTGGGGGTTGCATCCACAACCCCTCACATTTGGAATCCCATGAAGAAATCGATAAATAGAGAAGAAGTTGGAACCAAATGAACATCATCGAATTGGATCAAATACATATGTTTTCGAAAGTTGTGGTTCTGAGGGTCTTAAGACCCCTTTTCCTCTATTAATTTCGATGGTGAAAGATTCTACCCTGGTTAGTAAAATTCTCTTTACCTTTCTATTTTGGTCTGGAAATTGTGGGATTCACCAATGTGAGAAAACAGCAGAACTCATGGCCTTTCTCGGACAAAAATTCATGGCATCCCTGAGGAAAATTCGTGGCTTTTCTGAAAGGTGAAACTCATGGTTTTTCTGAGGCACAAATCTGAAGTTGCAAGTTCGAGGTTGCAGGTTTCAGTTGCAGGTCCAAACTGTTGCATGAGCAAACTGCAGTACCTCAGGAAGGCAACAAAGCCTGTTATGATTAGACTCCTAGGTCAGTGAGCTTAAGGAGTAGTCCAGGTTTTGTTTAGATAAATAGAGTAAATTAGTTGCTACAGGACTTAGCTCAATTTGATTTTATAATCATATTTGGTTTGCTTGGGCAATAATATCATTGGTCTATGGATAATTTGGTTATTAGACATTCAATCCAACTATTGTGGATTTGAGGAAGCTCCTACTGTTGATTGTTATATTTATGGTGCATACCTATTGTGGTTGATTTATATGAAGAAATATTTGTTAAGGTATAAAGGAATAACTTCTATTGTACTTCTATTGGAAACTCTAGTCTAAATAAGAAGCCCTAGGATGAAAAAATTACCTTAGGACATTACGAAATGGTGCTTAAAGGTTCAACTAGTAGAAAGTCTAGACACATCTAAACATGGTGTCATATGCAACTCGACATTGTGAAGCTTAAGGTTGCATATTTGAGTTTGAATATTCAATACGTTGCTATTTATGTGAACTTGTGAGATCAAGAATCGAGATATGCACCCTCGAGCTTCACAACCTTGAGGTGCACATTAGATGTAGGTTTAGATGATGGGTTTGTGCCAGTGTCCTTATTCAATGTACCAATGCACTATCTGGATTCAATAATTGTTAAACACATGGACAGGTCCTCGGGCTTGACAACCTCAATGTCCACATCAGATGTAGGATTACATGATAAGTTTGTGTCAGTGTCCATATTCAATGCACCCAAATTCATTGTTTGTATTCATTGAATTGTTACACATACTAATGGACACACATAAAAAGAATTGATAGATAACCCACTGGATTGGAGAATGCACCTTGCTTCTCTTGGTGCAATTAGCAATGCCTTTACTAACATCATTATGGATCAAAATTTTGGTGAAAGCTCAGCATTTTGACATTTTAAACATCCTCTAGAATTTGTCATGCTAGTATTGTATGAATGTAACCAAAAGATGACAAATAATTCATTTCATTGTCGACATCGAACACAATCATTGAAAGGCATTGTGCCTAAAGGTTGGGAACAAACTTATCGTCCTTCCTTGCTATTGAGAAATAAATCCATACAGTACCAAATACATAGAAGTCACAAGGCAAATAGTAAATGCTTACAAATAAGATTATTTAATCATGTGAGCTTTAGCATATATCATTTTTGGAATGGGGAGACTACGAGAGCGCTGCAGGGTTCGAAGGTCGGTCTTCTTTACATCATTGTCGTAAGGGATAGTTATCGGCCTAGAATTTACAGCAGGCGGTCGCGTTTTCTCTACCCTGAAAGAACTAGTGGGGAGCATGATTTGTATTCACGTGCTCCCGAGGAAGTGGCCGACGGTTTCGTTTGAGCGAACCAACTAACCCTTATTTTTTATTCAACCTCGCATTTCAAGACAGGTTTCAAGCTGGTGTTAAGCGTTTAAATCGACGAGCGAAGCCTTTGTAGCGGTCACGAGGAATAAGTCAGGTGTTTACGGATCCTGTGGGTCAGTCTTGAGAGTTTTTAAAAGAACCGGCCTCCACCCTTTGTCTCTTTTCAAAATCTGTTGCCGTTGAAGGGTATCCTCGTGGTTTTGCAATGGCGGGGGAACGGCCTAAGGCCCCGAAGATTTCGGTTCATCGTCACAGTTACGAAGTCGTCGCAGGGGTTATGGTCGTTGTAGGTCAGTTTATGGAGAACGGAGTTAATTTTCTCTGTGGTTTCCCGGGAGACCCTTACCCCGGTCAACAGTGGTCCTCATTCCTTGGTTTTCTTGGAACGGTGCTTGGATAACCCTGGCAGCTGGCGTTCGGATGGATGAGCAACTAATAGATTACTCAACTAACTCCCTGACCGCTGAAGACATCTGGGTCAACTTCTCCCGTCCGGTTCCTACTATGACTGAGTCGGTGGCAGCTAGTTTACCGGTCACGAGGGTGGAAGAGGTTACTATGCAAATGGAAGATATGGAGGTTACTATTCAGGACCAAGACCCGCAACCGTTATTGGCGATGACAGAGGGTATTTTTAACCCGGGAGAAGGCTCGGAGCCTCCTTTTCTTTCCATCCCTTCACCTTCAAATCTCCACGCTTGGTCTCAGGCGTTTCTAGTGGGTGCAAATCCTCAAGGCAGTGCGAGCTCCTCCGGGAAGGGGTAAGTGGTTTACGGCCTCCTTCACAAGATTTGACACCAGAGCAGTTGGCCCTTCTTGGGTCTGCCCCTCCCTCAGGCTGCTTCAATGGCATAGCTGGGCTAGAGCAAGGTACGGAGGACATCCGATCCTCGGATTCAGAAGACATCGGCCAAGCGGAGGGTGACCAGGTTGCCAATTCGCCGCCGAGGCGAACAAAAAAATCCAGGAATTCGAAAATAAGAGAAAGGGACAGGCGCTTGGTATTTGGAGAAGGCATCACTATGGCTCAAGCTGCTCTAACTAAGAGCACTGTGCTCGTGGGAAGGGTTCGGGGTAGGAATTACACGCCTATGCGACTGAGGAAGTGGACCGCAGAGATTTGGGGTAATCTACTGCTGCAACTTCCTGGTATTCTTTCACTGTCCCGTGGTTGGTTTGCCTTGATCTTTTCCCACCCGAATCAGGTAGATTGGGTCCTTACCCGATATTGGCACATCGAGATGACCCCTGTGCTGCTGAAAAGATGGTCGTCGATGTTCGACCCAGAAAAGGAAAATCATGGAGCTGGTCCAATATGGGTTCGTCTGCCTGCTCTCCCGCTTCAGTTTTGGGCGGAGGAGATCTTCAAGGTGATCGGGGATGACTTAGGAGTCTATTTGGATCATGATAGAACCTATCAAGACACAGGATGTTTGGCGTTGGCTCGTATTCTAGTGCATCTAGATACCAGAGAAGGTCTGGTGGAGAGCTACCTGCTCCAGATGGGTGACATTACACGTCGACAAATCCTGGACTATGAAGGCATCCCCTTTCGATGTCAGAAATGTCATGAAGTGGGGCATCTTTACAAAGATTGTCCTAGAGTGATCAGGCTGAGCCAGATCCCGGCCAAATCGTTGGTCTCATCCTCCACTCAAACAATGGAATCGGAGCTCCCTCCACCTGCGGACAATCAAGAGACTTCTCCGCCTTCTCATCAGGAGCCGCAGCAGCCTGCCTCCCATCAGGACGCCAGGGTCACAGAGCCCCCTCCAGCCAGCTCTCAATCTAGGGACACGGCCTTCGCGGGTACTCCTCCTTCCTCTTTCCCTCGTTTATCTCATGATGTTTTGGGTACTGTTAATTTTACTTCATCTATGTGTTTTTCTGGGTCGCTATCGGAGGCTAGTAAGTTGTGCTCCCCAGTTTGTCTAGTTCCCTCAGCCCCTCCTTCCCTACCAGCCTCCATCCCCCATACCTCTGCTGATCGGACCATCCGTTCTCAAGGAGGCAGCCTGCCATCAAGTGGGTCGCATCGCTACTTCCTCTGTTCTCTCCCCGTCGTGCCCTTGTTGGCCTTCGGTCTGGACACCGACCCTCCCCCTCCTATTCCCCATAAACCTACTCGCGGTCGTCAATCTAAAATCTCAAAAGCCATCAAAAGGGCAGGTGCTGAAGTGGCTTCCGGGGTCCAATCCCCAATTGACTGGGTTCTTAGAGCAAAGGGCAACCCTCTTATCGCCCCCCCATGATTTGTCTCTCCTTTAATTGTAGGGGTCTAGCCAACCCAGACAAAAAACTGGCTCTCAAGAGACTTTGTCTTTCTGAAAGACTGGATGCAATTTTTTTACAAGAAATGTTGGGCGAAGGAAGTCAGGTCAATAGGCTCTTATCAAGTTTTCTCCCAGACTGGGAATTTCACTTTCTGGATGTTAGGGGTCGCTCTGGTGGCTGTGCCTTGGGGTTTAATAAACGCTCCACTAAAATCCTAAATGTCTGGGGGGGAGAAGGGTTTCTTGGGGCTGATATAGTCTCGGTGGAGCTCAACAAGCCTCTCAGGCTTATCAATATTTATGGGCCTTGTCAGAACAGAGAAGCATATTGGAACAGGATTATGGGGGCTGAGTTTATGCATCATGAGAATATAATCATAGGTGGAGACCTAAATTTCTCCCTTGGGTTAGCAGAATCGTGGGGTTCCCAGGGTCAAAGCAACCACCTCACAGTTTTTTTGAAAATATGTTGGATTCCCATGATTTACTGAATATTGACCCTGCAAAGATCAAGCCGACCTGGCGGAACCGAAGATCGGGGGCAGAGGCTCTAGCTAGAAGGTTGGACCGTTTTTTGATCAAGGCTCCTCTCCTGGCAAGTTTGAATCTGTTTCATCAATGGGTGGGCTCAGGAGGGATCTCTGATCACTCTCCCATCTTTTTGGAGTTCAAGGATAATAACTTTAAACCACCTTTGCCCTTCAAATTCAACTCTTCATGGCTTTTGGAGGCGAGCTTCCGGAAATTGGTAGTGGACTCCTGGATTCACTGCTCCCAGGATGACCCCTCCTCTCCGGGGGAGGTTTTTGCCAAAAACTTAGCAGCATTAAAAGCCAAAACAATAATCTGGGCAAAGGAGAAACGAAGGAAAGATGAGGAAGACCTTCTAAGGATTGAATTGGCCCTCAAAGAACTCGAAGACTCGACTCCCAGAGGTATGACTTCGGCTAACTCAAGGGCCCAGCTGGCTCAACTTGAAACAGAAAGAATCAAACTTCTACGATCGCAAGAAGAGAAATGGAGGCTAAAGAGCAGAGCACTCTGGCTTCAAGCTGGAGATGAAAATTCAAAAAAATTTCAACAATATGCAAGGGGCCGGAAATCTATCAACACAATCTGGGAACTACAAGACCATGAGGGCAGAAAAGCAAGCTCCTTTGAGCAGTTGGCTGACATGGGGGTTAGACACTTCTCTGATATCTACAAAGCCCCCACAGGTATAACTCTCCCAAGCATCATCTGTACAGCTGAAGCTTTGCCCAGGTTTGTTGATCTGGATGAGGTGGAAAATTTAAATTCCCGAGTTACTAGAGGTGAATTAGAAGTGGTGCTGAAGTGCTTTAAAAAGGATAAGAGCCTGAGCCCAAATGGATGGCTGGCTGAATTCTACAGCTCCTTCTTTGAGCTAATTGGAGACGATCTTCTTCAGACCATAGAGGAATGTAGAAGAACTGGCAGAATGTTAGATGCTTTCAACTCGACCTTCCTGGCTCTTATTCCCAAATCAGACAACCCTTCCTCTTTTGATGATTACCAACCCATATCCCTCTGCAATAGTATCTACAAAATCATCTCTAAAACAATTGCCCTTCGTATCAAACCTATCCTCTCCCGAATGATCTCCAAGGAACAGTTTGCTTTCCTCAGCCAGCGCCAGATCCATGAAGCTATTGGGACAGCCCAGGAAGCCCTCCATTCGATCAAAAAGCTCCATAAAAAGTCCATTATTCTTAAAATCGATCTGTCCAAAGCCTTTGACCGTGCCTGTTGGTCTTACCTCCGGATTACTCTCACCCACATCGGCTTTCCCCATGCCTTCATCTCCTGGATTATGTGTTGTCTTACTTCGGTCTCTTACAGTATCCTCATCAACGGTGCTGCCTCGGGGTTTTTTCATGCGGAACGCGGACTTAGACAAGGCTGCCCTCTTTCTCCGTTGCTCTTCCTTCTCATTATGGAAGGGTTTAGCAGGCTGATTAAAAAAGGAAGAGAGGATGGTTCTCTGGCTAGTGTCCAAATCTCTAATATGTCATCTCTAACCCACCTTTTATTTGTAGATGATGTTCTGATTTTTTTAAATGGATCCTTTAGTGACTCATATGCTTTCAAGTCCATTCTATCTCTCTTTTGCAAAGCTACAGGTATGGAGCCTAATTTTGAGAAATCTACAATTATCATTGTAACCTGTCAGCCGCATGAAACAAGATTTGCTTGCCAACAATTTGACTATGTGCGGCAAGATTTGGATGTTGGTCTAAAATATTTGGGTTTCAGATTGAAACCAAATGGTTATCGAATAGCAGACTGGGCATGGCTCATTGCAAAGATTGAAAGCAGAATCAACATCTGGCAACAATGTTGGCTTTCTAGAGCTGGTAGGCTCACTCTGCTCAAATCGGTTCTGGAAGCAATCCCGGTTTATTGGATGTCGTTGGCCTGGATTCCCAAAGGTATTCTAAAAAGAATCCAACAAATTTGTTGTCGTTTTCTCTGGAGAGGTCAAAGCACAGGGAGAACATTTGCTTGGGTTCGTTGGGATCGAATTGGCAAACCTAAAAAATTGGGAGGCTGGGGCATAAAAAACCTTCAGTTATTTGCAAAGGCACTTGCTGCAAAAATGGGCTGGCATCTCATAAACTCTAGAAGCCTTTGGCAGGAGGTAACTTACTACAAATACATCCATCCGCTCTCGGTCTTGGACTGGATCCGCAACCCCTCCAATTTTACGACTGGAGCCTCTATAATTTGGAAAGCAATAACTCAGTCCCTCCCCCTCATTAAGAGAGGACTGGCATGGAAAATTGGTAAAGGGGACCAAGTGAGAATCGGCTTGGATGCTTGGAGCGGCTGTGGAAATGCTCATATCCTCCCACGACAACTCTGTAATCACCTCCAAGACACAGGTATCACCCATTTAGCGCAAATAGCAAATGAAAATCAGGACTGATGGCAGCAACAGAGCTGGCTGGACCATAGGATGCTTAACATCCCAGCTTGTTGGAGAGAGGATTGGCAGTGTTTTATTGGGTCTCTTGAGGAGGCCAATGTGAGGATCAACGATCAACAAGATGTCCTTATTTGGGCTCTTGACCCCCATGGCAGATACTCCCCTAAAGCAGGTTATGCGTCTTCTATGGCAGCCAGGCAAATTGGAGATATCTCTTGGTGGTGGCGCCACCTTTGGAAATTAAAAGCCCCTCCTAAAACCAGACTATTTATGTGGTGCATCCTTATGGACAAAGCCCCTACAAAGCTTAAGCTAATGCGCAGAGCGATCAACGGCCCCTCCAGATGTTGCCTTTGTAAGCAGCAAGAGGAAGATACAAACCATTTATTTCTCACCTGCCCTGTGACGACTTTCTTTTGGTCAAGGATCACGACCTCCCTAAATTTGCAGATTGTCTGGTCGGGGCAAAATGTAGATGAGGCTTGGCTCAGATGGTGGACAGAAGCGCAATCTCAGAAAGTCAGGAATCTACCATTGCTTATTTGTTGGGGTATATGGATAAACAGGAACAAATCTATTTTTATGGACGCCAAGATAAATTGGGAAACCTCCTGTACAACGCTGATGGCTATTTTTAATTTGATCCCGGATGACCCTATCAGCAAACCCCCTCGGGTCATTATCCCGGAATCTATTGACTCTAATATCCCCTGGGGTTATTTTGACGGCTCGGCTCAGGCCGAAGGCTGCCGGGGGGAGCGGTTTTGCATATTGACAACCTTGTGTCCTATAGAATTCAAGTTGGCCTAGGCAGGGGTACCAACAATTATGCTGAATTGAACAGTCTTAAATATCTCCTACTATTTGCAAGAGAACTAAATTGCCAAAAGATACAGATTTTTAGGGACTCACAGCTCACTAGAAACTGGATAAACGATGTATATCACTGTCACTTGCACACACACTGATAGATATTCTGGCATGATCGTCTTTCCAAAGAGGCAGCGCAGCTGAACAGAGGACAATGGTAGATACAGGAATTCAGGGGAGGCACCTTCTACCATTTTTACACCGACCATTCATGGAGATGAAAGGGCTCGTCACTGGATGATCCCTCGATCATTCCATTTTTGTTTTTTGGTTCTATGTATATAATCTTTCTACTATACACAGCGGTTTACTTTTGAGACGGAACTCAGTTTTTATCCTATTTCTGATGTTATCTGGACTTCTTTGAAGTTTATTATCAGCTACATCATGAAGGTTTTTTTGTAAAGCTTATATATACTACCTGGTCTGCTCCTCAGATTGCATTTCATACCTGCAGCATTATACAAAATATAATTTTCTTATCATATTAATGAAAATTACGCTTTTTTCCATGGAAAAGTATCATTTTTGGAATTGACAGCAAAGAAGAACTGACCATCCATGCATTAGTCATCATGGCGGTGGCCAATTCTTACAATAAAGATTATTCAAATTCTTAATAACAATGGTAAATGTCAAATGCTTAATATAAGACCCTTGAATTGCAAACAAAAACGCGCAATTCGAGATGCTTTCAGATAAAATATATGCCTCGATAAACCCTGGCCATTTTCTCGAACCTTAGCTAAATTGCTCCCAAACTTGCCTGTACGGGAGCTTTTACGAAATTGTGTGTAGCAAAAATATGTGTAATACGTGTACACACGCCAACTGTCAAGCTTTTGCGCTAAGCCACCAATACTTCAGTACAAAGCCCATTTTTTCAGAAATTTAAGGTAGAGACGAAATGGCTAGCAGCTAATGAGCCACAATATTTCTGAACGTAATCTCAGATTAACATAAGTGGCACAAATTCGGTCTTCATAAATGAATCCGACGACCAATTATATTCTGTTGATTTCCCTGTCTGAATTCAACCTTAAATGCAAATAGTAAGAATAAAACAATAGCAGTCGAATCAAAATCACCTGATGATGTCGGGCTGTAGAAAATTATCCGCTGCCCCGCCCTTCGGCCTAAACCCTTACGAAGATGGAATTTGCAGAGCAGGATTGGAAAGGAAAGAGCATGTTACGACCGAAAAGTTCCAGGCTTGGAATGATCGGAAGCATCGGGTTCTTCCTCTATTTTCTTAATCGTGAAAAGACTTGTCAAAGCATTTTGTATTTCTAAGATGGACCAAACGATAACCATCGGGTTCTTCCTCTATTTTCTTAATCGTGAAAAGACATGTCAAAGCATTGATGGACCAAACGATAACCACGAGTGACAAAGCTCCCGCATCTTATTTCATCGTTATTGCATTTAAGGATATGGTGTTGTTTCACTGTCATTTACGACCAAAAAAAGTGTGTGGACCCATAAAACGACTTCGGATTGGAGGGTATTGTTTTATTTTAATAATTATATTTACGATCAAAAATAAAAAATAAATTATATTTTGGGTGTTGTTTTCTTTTTAAATTAGAACCTGGTGCAAGTATTGTTTTAATTTAATAATTATATTTACGATCAAAAATAAAAATAAATTATATTTTGAGTGTTGTTTTCTTTTTAAATTAGAATATGGTGAAAGCAAAGGATTGTATGGTTTTTAATAGGTAAGAAAGTCATTATTCTTTTAAAATCAGTGGACACTTATTTTCACTCTGGATTTATCAAGCATTGAGAGGGATCAAATTTCTCGCGATGCAAACTTCTTTCCTGAGTGCAAAACTTGAGGAGAGGTTTGCACCTCGAAATATTTGATCTTTCTCGATGCTTAATAGATCCAAAGTTAAGATGGATCTAGGTTGGTTTGATATATATAAGCTTGGTAGTTAAAATAGTTTACTTGGTCTATTGTTAGACCATAAAATTTTATAAGCTCCTCTATTATATTGTAAAATCCAATAAGAATATATACCTTTCCCTTTGCACAAGTCAAGGATACTAACTATCCATAGTTTAATTTTATTATTAATGTTATTATTCAATCTCCTAAATAAAACTCAATAACAATTGTATCTAAACTAAGTTGTTATGAACATCTCAAAGACATATTCGAGTGAATTTTCATGCAAGGGCTAAGACCAATAGTTGGCATAATCTAAACTGAGCAACTTTAATAAATTTTAATGTAGACAAAAAAATATAAATAAAATGTATGACTGCATGCACCAGATTTTATTTTTTCGTGCTCACATTTCTCTTCACACTCAAGAGTAAAATTTCAAACATATAAATTAAAATTAATAGCATACAAAAACAACCTAGAAAAAACTAATCTTTGAAAGTTATGTAACAAAGTGAGCAAGTTTGTTTTTCCCGAAGTTTTACTTTGAAGACATGATCTAGAAAGTCTTCGTGTAGTGTGTCTTTACTGAGTGGTTTTCTTTTCCAAATTAGTTGTGAAAATTGCTCACTGTTATGATATTTGTGGTGGAGATTAGGATTTACTTTGATCCAGCAAAAAACTTTTATTGCAAATGAATGTCCCACATTAGTGAAGAATACCTTTAAATAGGCTACATTAGATTAATACCACGGAAAAAACCATGGGTTGTGAAACCATAAAGCCAAAAAACCTCAACTCGTAAATTTACTATTTTATCTCAATTATTAAGTAGTAATTCTTTATTTCATTTTGTTTTTTAAATCTTTAAAAAACTATTTTATTTTATTTTTTATATATAATTTGACCATTAGAGAAAAATACCATGCACAAAAAATGGGTGGTGAAAATTTGAAGCCCAAAAACCTCCATCCATAAATTTACTATTTTATCTCAATTTTAATTTATATTATTAGTTTTTTTTTCATTGTTGTGTGTGTGTGTGTGTGTGTGCTAATTTGACCATTAGAGAAGAATACCATGGGCAAAATCATGGGTTGGGAAAACCTGAAGCCCAAAAATCATAGTAAATTTACTATTTCATCTCAATTTTATTTTAATTGTTAATTTATTTATTTATTGTAAATTTTATTTGTTATATAATTTGACCAAGCCAAAATATTTACATAACATAACATATGTATATTTATGAGCCCAACATTTAACAAATATTCACATATTTAACTCCTACACATCTAACATCTAACGCCTACACATCTCCTCTATATTGGGTTGTAGAGCACCTCTTGGCGCAATTATTATGGTTATTATGGTTTTCTAACGTAGGTTAGAAAGGTGTGAAGAATGTTTAAGAGGTGTAATTAAGGGGTGATGTCAATGTTGATAATAGATTTTGGATTGTAGGGTTATAGTTGTTGCAAATAGCAGATAAAAATAGTAGGTGATTTGAAATTAATATACTTTGACAATAATGATATGAAAGAAATGTATGACAAAATATGTATATTTCGGTGTAAGTAATTAGATCATAAACAAAATATTGAAATGAGATGTCAACAGGGCTTGGTTAGATGGTAATGTGAGGATGTTGGATAACCCCATCAAGTTTCAAATTCCCCCATATAAATGTTTTGCTCCTCATAGGTCATCTTGCATGTGCATGTAATCATTTCAAGCAGTTGGGTCAAACACAATTTATAAGCGACATTTGTGGACAATATACCCCTACCCACAATTTTGTAGCCAAAGGGATCTTCCTTTGAGTAATCTAAGGCATCTACATTGCATTGTAATATACCTAGATTAGGGAAGGGAATGCTTGTTGCAAAACAATAATAGGAAGTAGCTTGTGAAGAAAAAAGAAAAGAAATGAGATGTCAATCCAGGCTCACTCAGTAAAATAAACATCACAACCATGAGTGCACAACACAAGACATTAGAGTGCAAATTATCACATGTATTATCCATTCAAGGAACATGGAGTTGTCAGGTAGCTCTCAAACGCTAAAAGACGGTGATTGGTCATGGGGTTATATTCTACAGTAAACAGCAGTGTTAAATTACTTACAAGTTCAAGATTACAAGTTATAAAAATTGTGTCTATACAACCTAGGAATGTTGACCAACCCTGAAATTCATTATTATGTTCCCACTAACATAAATTTCAACTAGAAGAATGTAATGAGAAAAATATATGGAAACTAACGACTCAAATACACTTCTCTATAGCATACAAGTAAAATCAATTCTAGCATTGTGAACCTTTCCTCATCTCAATCTCAACTCTAGAAAATCTTAATGATGGAGTTGTTTTTTATAATGGAAAGTGGTGTTAAATTACTTACCATTTCAAGAGTATTGGTTATCAAAATTGCTTGTGTACACAAACCAAGAATGTTCATCGACCTTTGAAATTCAATATTATGTTCCCATCAACTTAAACTTACAACAAGAGTATGTAATGAGAAAAATGTAATTCACTATTATGTTCCCAACAACTTAAAATTACAATAGAAGTATTTAAATAGAAAAATGTATCGAAATCGTCAACTCAAATACAAGCTTTGGAAAATACTTCCCTATACCATATGAATAAAATCAATACTAATGTTATGAATCTTTCCTCATCTCTATTTGAACTCAAGAAAATCACGTGCAAGCCTAAAGAGAGCATATACTTAATAAAACTTACATCTAAATTACTAAGTTGGTCGAAAATAACTTGTTACGTATTATTTATTGCACTCTAATCATTTGCATTATTCTCTGGATTTGGATATAAGAATCCATCCATTTGACACATTTTGCTAAATTCAAAACCAAATAAGACTATGATGTAGATAAGATCATCAAGACATTGTAAGGTTCATGCATGTAGGGGATTAGAGCATTATCGATACATGACCAATACAAGGGCCCATAGACTAAGTCACCTTGTGATTTATTGTCCATTAATTGATTTTAGTTGTCACTACAACTCCTCGTGCAAAGTTCCATATATGTGACCCACCTACATGTATAACACATGCCTCCCACCCAAACGGTATCCTGACATTTATCCCTTCTAAAACTCGTAACCAAGAAAGGGGTGTTTCATGAGGCTTAGCAGCCCAACGATATGCTCTACTCCATCACTTGACCTTATAAGTTGAGTTAATTTGTGTGCAATGTATTCTCTACATTCGACCATTCCAATTTTTTTATTTGTATGTTGTACTTGTTTGTACTGTAAATTAGCTCACGAAGGTGCAATTTTGCAGAGACTCGCAGAATTTCAAGTTGCATCTCTCCTATAAATATGTACAAGGTCATATGGTTTACTTTAAACCATGGGAGTTTGCTATTAAGTGTGCTTTTATGCAAGAAAACAAGTGATTTAGTGGTACCCAGTAATGCAAAATTATGTCGTGGTTGAGGAAAGCAACTTGAAGAAGTAGAAGTTTTCCATCTCCTTGAAGGTTTCAAAATACAAGGGTGCTTCAACTTGAGATATTTTAAACTCGTTGGCTCTCAATGAGGATGGAATTAACCCACCTTTAAATGAAAAGGGTTTGGACACCAAATCCGTAGGATAGTGATGGCTATAGTGATAGTGATGATGAATTTGAGGAGGAAAAGCAAGAGGATGATGTTTATCCATATATATGACTCATCTATTGTTAAAGCTTGCAAATTGTCTCATTAACTTAAGTGTTATGATTGGTTGACATGGTCTTTTTATATAAGTAGGTAAACAAAAGATTTGGCATTAAAAAATAAAAATAAAAAATTATCATGACAATGTTTTGGGAAAAATCATACCATGGGCAAAATCATGTGTTGGGAAAACCTGAAGCCCAAAAATCACGGGTAAATTTACTATTTCATCTCAATTCTATTTTAATTGTTTATTTATTTATTTATGATTTATTTTAAATTTTATTTATTATATAGTTTAACCAAGCCAAAATATTTACATAACATATGTATACTTATGAGTCCAACATTTAACAAATATTCACATATTTAACTCCTACATGTCTAACATCTAAAGCCTACACACATAACATCTAACGCCTACACATATAACATCTAACGCCTACACATCCCCTCTATATTGGGTTGTAGAGAGCCTCTCGGCACAGTTATTACAGTTTTCTAACATAGGATATAACATTTAACGCCTACACATCCCCTCTACATTGGGTTGTAGAGTGCCTCTCAGTGCAATTATTACGGTTTTCTAACGTAGGTTAGAAAGGTGTGAAGAATGTTTTAAGAGGTGTAATTAAGGGGGGATGCCAATGTTGATAATGGATTGTTGGATTGTAGGTTTATAGTTGTTGCATATCAAAAATAAAATTAGTAGGTGATTTGAATTTAATTTACTTCGACAATAGTGATATGAAAGAAATGTATGACAAAAGATGTATGTTTTGGTCTAAGTAATTAGATCATAAACAAAATATTGAAATGAGATGTCACGGGGCTTGGTTAGATGGTAATGTGAGGATGTTGGATAACCCAATCAAGTTTCAAATTCCCCCATATAATTTTTTTGCTCCTCATAGGCCATATTTCCCGTGCATGTAGTCATTTCAAGCAGTTGGGTCAAACACAAGTTCTAAGCGACATTTGTGGACTATATACCCCTACCCACAACTTCGTAGCCAAAGGAATCTTCCTTTGAGTAATCTAAGCCATCTACATTGCATTGTAATATTCCTAGAGTGGGGAAGGGCATGCTTGTTGCACAACAATAATAGGAAGTAGCTTGCGAAGAAAAAAGAAAAGAAATGAGATGTCAATCCAAGCTCACTCAGTAAAATAAACACAACCATGAGTGCAGAATACCAGACATTAGAGTGAAAATTATCACAAGTGTATTATCCATTCAAGGAACATGGAGTTGCCAGGTAGCTCTCAAACACTAAAGATGGTGATTGGTGATGGAGTTATTTTCTACAGTAAAAAGAAGTGTTAAATTACTTACAAGTTCAATATTACAAGTCTTAAAAATTATGTGTGTATAAAATCTAGGAATGTTGACCAACCTTGAAATTCACTGTTATGTTCCCACCAACATAAATCTCTACTAGAAGAATGTAATGAGAAAAATATATGGAAACTAACGACTCAAGTACAATTCTCTATAGCATGAAAGCAAAATCAATTCTAACATTGTGAAACTTTCCTCATCTCAATCTAAACTCTAGAAAATCTTAGTGATGGAGATGTTTTTTATAATGAAAAGTGGTGCTAAATTACTTACCATTTCAAGAGTATTGGTTATAGAGTTCAGGCTTCTGTGATCCATATCAAGATTGTGAGAGATTTTTCAGCGAAAATCACATGGAGTATCATTTGTCGACGCATTTCGAACCAACTAGTGTGGTTCATCGTCAGGACAAGTTGTGGACACAAACTAAGAATGTTCACCGACCTTTGAAATTCACGATTATATTCCCATCAACTTAAACTTACAACAAGAGTATGTAATTAGAAAAATGCAATTCACTATTATGTTCCCATCAACTTAAACTTACAACAGAAGTATTTAATGAGAAAAATGTATGGGAATCATCAACACAAATACAAGCTTTGGAAAACACATCGCTATACCATATGAATAAAATCAATTCTAATGTTATGAATCTTTCCTCATCTCTATTTGAACTCTAGAAAATCATGTGCAGGCCTAAAGAGAGCATATACTTAATAAAACTTACATCTAAATTACTAAGTTGGTCGAAAAGGCCCTGTTATGTATTATTTAGTGCACTCTAGTCATTTGCATTATTCTCTAGACGTGGATCTAAGAATCCATCCATTTGATACATTTTTCTAAATTCCTAACCGAATAAGACTATGATATGGATAAGACCATCAAGTCATTGTAAGGTTCATGCATGT
This sequence comes from Pinus tabuliformis, assembly GCA_031772625.1. NCBI lineage: Eukaryota > Viridiplantae > Streptophyta > Pinopsida > Pinales > Pinaceae > Pinus > Pinus tabuliformis. The sequence continues at coordinate 1,287,520,529 of CM062819.1, forward strand.
AGGGGATTAGAGCATTATCGACACTTGACCAATACAAGGGTCCACATACTAAGTCACCTTGTGAGTTGTTGTCCATTAATTGTTTTTAGTTGTCATTACAACTCCTCGTGCAAATTTCCATAATTGTGACCCACCTGCATGTATGGCACATGCCTCCCCTCCAAATGGTATCCTGGCATTTATCCCTTCTAAAACTCGTAACCAAGATAGGGGTGGTTCATGAGGCTTAGCAGCCCAGCGATATGCTCTAATCCATCGTTCGACCTTATAAGTTGAGTTAATATGTGTGTAATTTATTCTCTACATTCGACCATTGCATTTGTTTTCATTGTATGTTGTACTTGTTTGTAATGTAAATTTGCTCATGAAGGTGTAATTTTGCAGATACTCATAGAATTTCAAGTTGCATCTCTCCTGTAAATATGTCAAAGGTCATATGGTTTGATTTAACCCATCGGAGTTTGCCATTAAGTGTGATTTTGTGGAAGAAAACAAGTGATTTAGTGGTACCCAATAATGTAGACTTATGTCGTGGCAGAGGAAAGCAACTTGAAGAAGTAGAAATTGTCCATGTCTTTGAAGGTTTCGAAAGACAAGGGTGATTCAACTTGAGATATTTTGAACTCTTGCATTCTCGACGAGGATGGTATTAACCAACCTTTAAATGAAAAGGCTTTAGACACCAAATTCGCAGGATAGTGAAAGCAACAGTGAAAGTGATGATAAATTTGAGGAGGAAACGCAAGAGGATGATGTTTATCCATATATATGACTCATCTATTGTTAAAGCTTGTAAATTGTTGCATATATCAATATCCCTGTGTTTTCTTAAGTTTAAGTAGGTGGGGTCCCATTAATTAAAGTGTTATGATTGGTTGACATGGTCTTTTTATATAAGTAGGTAAACAAAAGATTTGGAATTAAAAAAAAAATGAATTCACATGACAGTGTTTCGGTATATATATATATAGATATATATATATATATATATATATATATATATATATATATATATATATATATAGCTTGGTAGGACTCTTTGATTTTCGAGTTTTTAAATGTCCATTATTCACCCCAGTATGGGGGGAGGGTAGCACAAGATTCGAATCCAAGATCTTTGGTTCGGTGAGACTTTATTCCACGACCATCGCCACTTGAGCTACCCTAGGCGGATGTTTCGATATATATATATATATGACCATTAGAGAAGAATACCGTGGGAAAAATCATGGGTTGGGAAAACGTGAAGCCCAAAAACCACGGGTAAATTTACTATTTCAGCTCAATTTATTTTAATTGTTATTTATTTATTTATTTATTTTAAATTTTATTTTTTATATAATTTGACTAAATCTAAATATTTACATAACACCACATAACATAACATAACATAACATAGCATATGTATACTTATGAGCCCAACATTTAACAAATATTTAGATATTTATCTCCTACACATCTAAAATATAACGCCTACATATATAACATCTAACACCTACATATATAACATCTAACGCCTACACATCTCCTCTATATTGGGTTGTAGAGGACCTCTCAACGCAATTATTATGGTTTTCTAACGTAGGTTAGGAAGGTGTGAAGAATTTTTTAAGAGGTTGAATTAAGGGGTGATGTAAATGCTAAAAATGGATTGGATTGTTGGGTTGTAAGGCTATAGCTATTGTATATAGGAGATAAAATTAGTAGGTGATTTGAATTTAATATACTTCGACAATAGTAATATGAAATAAATGTATGGCAAAAGATGTATGTTTCGGTCTAAGTAATTAGCTCGTAAACAAAATATTGAAATGATATGTCAACATGGCTTAGTTAGATGGTAATGTGAGGATGTTGGATAACCCCATCAAGTTTCAAATTCCTCCATATAAATGTTTTGCTCCTCATAGACCATATTGCATGTGCATGTAGTCATTTCAAGAAGTTGGGTCAAACACAAGTTCTAAGTGACATTTGTGGACTATATACCCCTATCCACAACTTCGTAGCCAAAGGGACCTTCCTTTGAGTAATCTAAGCCATCTACATTGCATTGTAATATTCCTAGATTGGGGAAGGGCATGCATGTTGCACAACAATAATAGGAAGTAGCTTGTTAAGAAAAAAGAGAAGAAATGAGATGCCAATCTAGGCTCACAACCATGAGTGCACAATACAAGACATTAGAGTGCAAAATATCACAAGTGTCCATTCAAGGAACATGGAGTTGTCAGGTAGCTCTCAAACACTAATTGGTGATGGAGTTATTTTCTACAATAAAAAACAGTGTTAAATTAATTTCAAGTTCAAGATTACAAGTTATAAAAATTACATGTGTATATAGTCTAAGAATTTTGACCGACCTTGATATTCACTATTATGTTCCCATCAACATAAAGTTCCACAAGAAGAATGTAATGAGAAAAATATATGGAAACTCACGATTCAAATACACTTCTCTATAGCATACATGCAAAATCATTTCTAGCATTGTGAACCTTTCCTCATTTCAATCTGAACTCTAGAAAATCTTAGTGATGGAGTTGCTTTTTACAATGAAAAGTGGTGTTAAATTACTTACTGGTGCAAGAGTACTGGTTATCAAAATTGTTTGTGTACACAAACTAAGAATGTTCACTGACCTTTGAAATTCACTATTATATTCCCATCAACTTAAACTTAAAACAAGATTATGTAATGAGAAAAATGGAATTCATTATTATGTTCCCATCAACTTAAACTTACAACAAAAATATTTAATGAGAAAAATGTATGGGAATCGTCAATTCAAATACAAGCTTTGGAAAACACTTCCCTATACCATATGAATAAAATCAATTCTAATGTTATGAATCTTTCCTCATCTCTATTTGAACTCTAAAAAATCATATGCAGGCTTAAAGAGAGCATAAACTGAATAAAACTTACATCTAAATTACTAAGTTGGCCAAAAAGGACCTGTTATGTGTTATTTAGTGCACTCTAGTGATTTGGATTATTCTCTAGACGTGGATCTAAGAATCCATCCATTTGACACATTTTGCTAAATTCATAACCAAATAAGACTATGATATAGATAAGACCATCAAGTCATTGTAAGTTTCATGCATGTAGGGGATTAGAGCATTATCGACACATGACCAATACAGGGCCCCACAGACTAAGTCACCTTGTGATTTGTTATCCATTAGTTGTTTTTATTTGTCACTACAACTCCTCATGTAGAGTTCCATATATGTGACCCACCTTCATGTATGACACATGCCTCCCTCCAGATGGTATCCTAACATTTATCCCTTCTGAAACTTGTAACCAAAAAAGGGGTGGTTCATGAGGCTTAACAACCCAGTGATATGCTCTCATGCATCGTTCGACCTTATAAGTTGAGTTAATCTGTGTGAAATTTATTCTCTACATTTGATTATTCCACTTTTTTTCATTGTATGTTGTACTTGTTTGTACTATAAAATATCTCACGAAGTTGCAATTTTGCAGAGACTCACAGAATTTTAAGTTGCACCTCTTCTGTAAATATGTACAAGGTCATATGTTTTGATTTAACCCATGGGAGTTTTCCATTAAGTGTGCTTTTGTGGAAGAAAACCAGTGATTTAGTGGTACCCAATAATGAAGACTGATGTCGTGGTTGAGGAAAGCAACTTGAAGAAGTAGAAATTGTTCATGTCTTTGAAGGCTTCGAAAGACAAGGGTCCTTCAAATTGAGATATTTTGAACTCTTTGGCTCTCGATTAGGATGGCATTAGCCCACCGTTAAATTAAAAGGGTATGGACACCAAATCTGTAGGATAGTGATGATGACAATGACAGTGATGATGAATTTGAGGAGGAAAAGCAAGAAGATGATATTTATTAATATATATGACTCATCTATTGTTAAAGCTTACAAATTGTTGCACATCTCGATATCCCCGTGTTTTCTTAAGTATAAGTAGGTGGGGTCCCATTAATTAAAGTGTTATGATCGATTGACATGGTATTTTTATATAAGTAGGTAAACAAAAGATTTGTCATTAAAAAACAAATGAATTCTCGTGACAATGTTTCAGTCTAAGTGTATATATATATATATATATATATATATAGAGAGAGAGAGAGAGAGAGAGAGAGAGAGAGAGAGAGAGTAATTTGACCATTAGAGAAGAATACCATGGGAAAAATCATGGGCTGGGAAAACCTAAAGTCCAAAAACCATTGGTAAATTTACTATTTCATCTCAATTTTATTTTAATTGTTAATTAATTAATTTATTTTTTAATTTAATTTTTAATATAATTTTACCAAGCCAAATTATTTACATAACACCACATAACATAACATATGTATACTTATGAACCCGACATTTAACAAATATTCACATATTTAACTCCTACACATCTAACATCTAATGCCAAACACATCTCCTTTATATTGCCATGTAGAGCGCCTTTTGGTGCAATTATTATTGTTTTCTAACGTAGGTTAGAAAGGTGTGAAGAATATTTTAAGAGGTGTAATTAAGGGGTGATGTCAATGTTGATAATGGATTAGATTGTTGGATTGTAGGGTGCTAGTTGTTGCATATAGGAGATGAAATTAGTCGGTGATTTGAATTTAATATACTTCGACAATAGTGATATGAAAGAAATGGATGGCAAAAGATGTATGTTTCGGTCTAAGTAATTAGATGATAAGAAAAATATTGGAATAAGATGTAAACAGGGCTTGGTTATATGGTAATGTGAGGATGTTGGATAACCACATCAAGTTTCAAATTCCCCCATATAAATGTTTTGCTCCTCATAGGCCATCTTGCCTGTGCATGTAGTCATTTCAAGTAGTGTGGTCAAACACAAGTTCTAAGCGACATTTGTGGACTATATACCCTTACCCACAATTTCTTAGCCAAAGGGATCTTCCTTTGAGTAATCTAAGCCATCTACATTACATTGTAATATTCCTAGTTTTGGGAAGGGCATGCTTGTTGCACAACAATAATAGGGAGTAGCTTGTGAAGAAAAAAGAAAATAAATGAGATGTCAATCCAAGCTCACTTAGTAAAATAAACATCAAAACCACGAGGGCATAATACAAGACATTATAGTGCAAATTATCACAAGTGTATTATCCATTCAAGGAACATGGAGTTGTCAAGTAGATCTCAAACACTAAAAGACGGTAATTGGTGATGGAGTTATTTTCTACAGTAAAAAGCAGTGTTAAATTATTTACAAGTTCAAGATTACAAGTTATAAAAATTGTGTGTGTATACAATCTAGGAATGTTGACCAACCTCGAAATTCACTATTATGTTCCCACCAACATAAATTTCCACTAGAAGAATGTAATGAGAAAAATATATGGAAACTGATGACTCAAATACACTTCTATATAGCATACAAGCAAAATCAATTCTAGCATTGTGAACCATTCCTCATCTCAATCTGAACACAAGAAAATCTTAGTGATGGAGTTGTTTTTTACAATGAAAATTTGTGTTAAATTACTTACCGTTTTAAGAGTATTGGTTATCAAAATTGTTTGTGTACATAAACTAAGAATGTTCACCGACCTTTGAAATTCACTATTATGTTCCCAAAAACTTAAACTTACAACAACAATACGTAATGAGAAAAATGCAATTCACAATTATGTTCCCATCAACTTAAACTTACAACAAAAGTATTTAATGAGAAAAATGTATGGGAATCGTCAACTCAAATACAAGCTTTGGAAAACACTTCCCTATACCATATGAATAAAATCAATTCTAATGTTATGAATCTTTCCTCATCTCTATATGGACTCTAGAAAATCATGTGCAGACTTAAAGAGAGCATATACTTAATAAAACTTACATCTAAATTACTAAGTTGGCCGAAAAGGACTTGTTATGTATTAGTTAGTGCAATCTAGTCAATTGCGTTATTCTCTAGATGTGGATATAAGAATCTATTAGGAAACCAACTCACAAAAAGATAGAAAAGATAGATCAACGCCTTAGAATTCAACCTCTTCAAGGGGGAAACCTCCTTTACATTACACAAATGAACAATTCTTGGACGATACAAATGACTAAACCTCCCTTCTATATATAGGAGTCTAAGGGGTCACAATATAATCAAGTCGACCTAACAGTAATAACATAATGGCACAACAATAACAATAATGGGTTTCTATGGGGTACACTAATAGCAATATGGGGACAATCGGGGCACAATAATAACAATAAGGGATACAATGACAATAGTAATGGGGGAATCACTAGTATTATAGGGACCTAACATGCCCCTCTCCTTTCGAAAAGCGTTGTCCTCAACACTTGAGTAGTTTTGGATGCTTCTGTATAAAATTCTCATCATCCCATGTGGAATCTTCAGCAGATAAGTTCTTACACTTGATGAGATACTCCGAAATTGATCGATTTCATAGATGTCGAGTTCTTGTTTCTATGATTGCTTCCAGTTCCAATATGATTTTTCCTTCCTGGTCAAGTTCTGGCAATATTGTTTGAACCGGGAACTTTTCACCTATAACCTTCTTTAAACATGAAACATGGAAAACCAGGTGCACTCGGGAAGCTGTAGGAAGCTCCAATTTGTATTCCATAGTACCAATCTTTTGCAACACCTTGTGCAGACCATAATACTTTGGTGATAATTTATTATCCTTCTTAGCTTGCTTGAGGGACATTTGTTTATATGGTTGTAGTTATAGGAATACCCAATCACCTACATCAAAACTTCTTTCGTTGCGATGTTGATCTGCCTGTTGTTTATTTCTATTATGCGCCAACGTGAGGTTATCCTTTAAGAGTTGGAGAACTTTCTGTTGATGCTCGATGTGATGTTCCATTGCTTAAACCTTAGAATTTTCTCCTAAATATGATGTGATGGATGGTGGATGATATCCCTAAAGTGCCATAAATGGGGTCATTTTTGCTGCAGTATGGAAGGAAGTGTTATACCACCATTCAGCCAGAGGCAATCATTTGACCCATTGTGTCTGTTTATCAGATACAAAGCAACGAAGATATCCTTCTAAACATTTGTTTACTATCTCAGTTTGCCCATCAGATTAAGGATGATAAGATGAGCTATGAGCTAACTGAGTACCGAGACAAGAAAATAATTCTGTCCAAAAATTTCCAGTAAAAATGGGATCTCTGTCGCTTACAATAATCTTTGGGTTTCCATGTAGCTTTTGAATTGTTTCCATAAATGCAGTAGAAACTGTACTGGCTTTAAATGGATGCAATAATGCACAAAAGTGTGCATACTTGGTAAGTCTGTCAACTACCACCATGATGACACTCTTTCCTTCAGACTTGGGTAAACCTATGATAAAATCCATTGAAACCTCCTTCCAATGTTGGCTTGGAATGGATAAAGTTGTAATAGACCTGGGGTCTTAGTTGTTTCAACTTTATTTTGTTGGCAAACCAAACATCCACCACAAACTTTTGAATATCTGATTTAAGGCCATCCCAAAAAAAATCCTTCTTAACCCTGTGGTAAGTTTTTAAAAATCATGAGTGCCCTCCTAAGGGAGAAGTGTGAAATTCCATAAGAATCTTTTGTTTAAGTTGGGAATTCTTACATAGGTATAAGAGATATTTGTACCATAACGAATCATTTTTCCAACTAAATGTATCAGATGTACTGGGATCTTGTTGTAACTTTTGAATGAGTGCCCACACTTCTTCGTCATTCTTCCATTCATCCCTTGCTTCGTTTATCCAATCTGGTTGGATAATAGAAATGGCGCACAACAATGCTTCCACATCCTCATCCTTTCTTGAGAGTGCATCTGCCACAACATTTTGCTTCCCTTTTTTGTAGATGATTTCAAAGTCATAACCCAACATCTTTGGGACCCATTTTTGTTGCTCTTCAGAGGATAATATTTGTTCTAAAAAGTATTTAAGACTATCATGATCTACCTTGAACTGTCTTCCCATTAGGTAGGGTCGCCATTTCTTAATTGCATGTAGTATTGCCAACATTTCCTTCTCATAAATAGCTTTGTGTAAATACTTTCCTTTGATTGGACGACTTTCGAAAGCAATAGGTCTTTCATCTTGCATTAAAACAACACCAATTCCATTTCTTGAAGCATCACATTCCACAATAAAGGTTTTTGTGAAGTCCGGCGTAGCTAAGACTGGTGCTTGGCACATTGCCTCTTTAAGATGTTCGAAGGCCTTTATTGCTTATCGAGTCCATGAAAATGCATCTTTCTTCAATAATGTTGTTAGAGGTGCTACTATTCTCCCATAATTCATAACAAACTTGCTATAATACCCTGTCAACCCAAGAAATACTCGCATATGCTTTATGGATGTGGGGATTTTCCATTCCTTAATGGCTTTAATTTTGCTAGGGTCTACCCTAACACCTTCATGAGATACAATATGACCCAGATATTCCACCTCTTGTACTCCAAAGAAACATTTGGAGCTTTTTGCATATAATTGTTTCTCCTTAAATAGTTTGAGCACCCTGTCAACATGTTCAACATGATCCTTCCAAGACTTGTTGTAGATTAGTATATCATCAAAAAATACTAACACAAATTTTCTAAGGAAGGGTTTGAAAATGGAATTCATCAAACCTTGAAATGTAGAAGGTGCATTGGTAAGGCCAAAAGGCATGATCAAAAATTCATAATGAACCTCATGAGTTCTAAATGTTGTTTTCGGAATGTCTTTAGTCTTCATTCTAATTTGATGATATTCCTAATGAAGATCCAATTTGGTGAAGTAAATTGATCCATGCAATTCATCCAATAATTCATCAATGACAGGAATGGGAAATTTATCTTTAATAGTGAGCCTGTTGATCTCCCTATAATCCGGACACATGCGCCATGATCCATCCTTCTTGTGCACCAATACTACTAGAGCAGAGAAAGAACTTTAACTAGGTTGAATTATACTAGCCTCTAGCATTTTTGCAACCATACGTTCAATTTCACTCTTTTGGGCATAGGGATATCTGTACAGCCTGATGTTTGGAGGAACACTTCCTGGAATCAAATGAATAGCATGATCATGATCACGAATAGGTGGGAGGCCTTTGGGAGTCTCAAATACCTTCGAATGATTGTCCAAGACTTTTTGGAGATCTGGAGAAATAGATGATTTCGATGCGGGAACCTCTAGCGAACATAATTGTGCAATTACGCCTCATTGTTCCTTCTTTAGAAGCTTTGTCATACGGTTAGAGCTCATTATATTTCCCGGTTTCCCTACAATACCCCTTAATTCAACTTCCTTTCCTACCGCACAAAATTTCATGAAAAGTTATTGAAAATTAAAAGCTATTGTACCCAAGGATTGTAGCCATTGGACTCCTAGTACAACATCAGCACCACCCATTGGAATGGAAATCCTTGGGCTATTCAATACATATTCTCCCATGGATAGCTTGATATTATGGCAATTTCCAGAACAATTTATGGTTCCTCCACTTGCAACCATCACTTGACACTCTGGTGCTAGATATAGGAAGCAATTCAATTCCTTGGCTATCTTACAATGAATAAAATTATGGGTACTTCCCGAATCAATCAACACTATTACCTTTTTCTTCTTGATATATCCTTCTATCTTGATAGTTTGAGGAGTGGTAATTCCAGCCAATGCATTACAAGATATGGCCGGATTCATTTCTTCTTTATCTAGGGTTTGTTCCTGGAGTATATCCTCTTATTTTGTCATTTCTTGTTCCTTTTCTTCCTCCTCTTCACAATCTATGTAGAATAATTTCTTCTCGGCACACTTATGACCTTTAATGTATTTGCTATCACAACTGTAACAAAGCCCTTTGCTCTTTTTTCTTCCAATTGTTGTGGTGTCAACCTTGTAGGTTGTGGAAGGCTAGGGGCAACAACACTTCCATCTTTATAGTTGTGAGTGAGCCTGGTTGCTATAATTTTGCTTTCCATTTTACTTGCTAACCTGAATGCCTTCTCCAATGAATCAGGTTCCCAAAGGCGAACCTCATGTTGGATATTATCCTTTAAAGTCCCTATGAACACATCAATCCTATGCTCCTTTGGAATATCTTTTACCCTTATGTTCAATTTTTTGAAGTCCTCAATGTGCTCCATCATTGAACCCTTTTGTTTCAGATTTATTAATTGGCTAAAAAAAGCGTTGCTTTTTGTATCCTCATAATGTGCTATCATTTCTTCCGTAAAAATTTCCCAAGTGACAATTTGTTTATGAGAGCAAAGCCATCGATACCATACAAACTGGTTTGGTTCCAAATATAAAGTTGCAATGCGTACCTTTTGTGTGTTTTGCACATTATGGAGATCGAAAAATTGCTACATCTGTAGTATCCATGTTCCGGGATCCTTGCCATCAAACTTCCTCATATCGATTTTTGGAACATGGTGGGTCTTCAATCCAACATTAGAGTCTATGAAATCATGATTAACATTTCTTTTGTTCTCATCATGAGTTTCCTTTACTACCCTTTCACCATTAGTAACCATTTCTTGTAGCAACTTATTCAAATTTATCTTCAATTCTTCCATCTTAGTGTCCATGCCATCCATCTTAACTTGCATGCCATTCATATTAACTTCCACGCCATTCATCTTGGCTTCAGTTACCTTTTGTGAGAGTGAAATTTGTTGTACTTGGTCTTGTAATTTTGATATATCATGTTGCATTTCTTCCTCTTCTTCACGAGTCATGCTAGAGATTTCAAGTTTCTTACTAGGTGTTTCCATTTTCTTTCTTCGGGGCATCAATTAATGCTAATAATTCTTCACTATTCCCTTTGAATTCCTTCAAACTAATTTTTCAAACCAATCTTATGCAAAATTTAAAAAAAAACTACACACCTTTTTTTCACTTTGTAAGAGCTCGATATTGAATCTGTTGTATCTCTGTAACTGCAGATCTTGAATATCTAAAATCGTGTCCTACAGTAGCCCTTTGAGTCCTCTTTCTAACCTCGCAAGTTTGATCAAGATTGGATTCTCCAAGGAAGAGTTATGCCAAAGACTAGTTCAGTAGAGCGAACTTGTACGAAGTGCCACGTGTCACTGTTTCGACCTTATTACCTAAAACTTATATATAGAAAACTACAGGTTGTCCTCTTTTTAAAAATTCTTACGAAATTTAAATTCGATGCTCAGAACAAAAGTTATGATAATTTTCCCTAGGTCACTTGTTTGGAATGTAATTCGGGAGTCTGCAAAAACCCTAACTTCCTCAGATCATATCTCCAAAAATATAGTGAGACAAGCTTTGAAATTCAGACCCGAAGTTCAAAATGATTTCGGCTCAAATGGGTTTTTTTAGCTTCTGAAACATCGCAAAAAAAAAGTTATAGCAAAAATTCCACGATGACTTGTTTGGAGCAACGAAACCCTAGAATCCAAAGCTCTGATACCAAATGTTAGGAAACCAACTCACAAAAAGATAGAAAAGATAGATCAACGCATTAGAATTCAGCCTCTTCGAGGGGGAAACCTCCTTTACATTACAAAAATGAACAATTCTTGGATGATACAAATGACTAAACCTCCCTTCTATATATAGGATTCTAAGGGGTCACAATATAATCAAGCCGACCTAACAGTAATAACATAATGACACAACAATAACAATAGTGGGTTTCTATGGGGCACACTAATAACAATATGGGGACAACAAGGGCACAATAATAACAATAAGGGATACAATGACAATAGTAATGGGGGAATCACTAGTATTATAGGGACCTACCAGAATCCATCCATTTGACACATTTTGCTAAATTCATAACCGAATAAGTCTATGAAATAGATAAGACCAACAAGTCATTGTACAATTCATGCATGTAGGGGATTAGAGAATTATAGACACATGACCAATACAGGGGCCCACAGACTAAGTCACCTTGTGAGTTGTTGTCCATTAATTGTTTTTAGTTGTCACTAAAACTCCTCATGCGGAGTTCCATATATGTGACCCATGTGCATGTATGTCACATGCTTCCCCCCCAAATGGTATCCTGGCACTTATCCCTTCTAAAACTCATAACCAAGAAAGGGGTGGTTCATGAAGCTTAGTAGCCAAGCGATATGTTCCAATCCATCATTTTACCTTATAAGTTGAGTTAATATATGTGCAATTTATTCTCTACATTCGACCATTCCATTTTTTTCAATATATGTTGTACTTGTTTATACTCTAAATTAACTCACGAAGGTGAAATTTTGGAGAGACACAGAATTTCAAGTTGCATCTCTCTTGTAAATATATACAAGGTCATATGTTTTGATTTAAACCATGGGAGTTTGCGACTAAGTGTGCTTTTGTGGAAGAAAACAAGTGATTTAGTGGTAATCAATAATGCAAAATTATGTCGTGGCTAAGGAAAGCAACTTGAAGAAGTTGAAATTGTCCATGTCTTTGAAGGTTTCGAAAGACAAGGGTGCTTCAACTTGAGATATTTTGAACTCTTTGGCTCTCGATGAGGATGGCATTAGCCCACCCTTAAGTGAAAAGGGTTTGGACACCAAACCCTGAGGATAGCGATGACGACAGTGACTGTGATGATGAATTTGAGGAGGAAAAGCAAGAGGATGATGTTTAACCACATATATGACTCATCTATTGTCAAAGTTTGTAAATTGTTGTATATCTTGATATCTCTGTGTTTTCTTAAGTTTAAGTAGGTGGGGTCCCATTAATTAAGGTGTTATCATTGGTTGACATGGTCTTTCATATAAGTAGGTAAACAAAAGATTTGGCATTAAAAAAAAATGAATTCTCGTCACAATGTTTCAGTGTTTATATATATGTGTGTGTGTGTGTGTAGTAATTTGACCAATAGAGAGGAATACCATGGGCAAAATCATGGGTTGGGAAAACTTGAAGCCCAAAAACCATGGGTAAATTTACTATTTTATCTCAATTTTACTTTAATTGTTAATTTATTTATTTTTATTTTACATTCTATTTTTTTTATATAATTTTACCAAGACAAAATATTTACATAACATATGTATACTTATGATTCTAACATTTAACAAATATTCACATATTTAACTCCTACACATCTAACATCTACCACCTACACATATAACATCTAACACCTACACATATCTCCTCTATTTTGGGTTGTAGAGCGCCTCTTGGCGCAATTATTATGATTTTCTAATGTAGGTTAGAAAAGGTGTGAAGAATATTTAAGAGGTGTAATTAAGGGGTGATGTCAATGTCGATAATGGGTTGGATTATTGGATTGTAGGGTTATAGTTGTTGCATATAGGATATAAAACTAGTAGGTGATTTGAATTTACTGTACTTCGATAATAGTGTTATGAAAGAAATGTATGACAAAAGATGTATGTTTCGGTCTAAGTAATTAAATTATAAAAAATATTGAAATGAAATGTCAACAGGGGTTGGTTATATGGTAATGTGAGGATGTTGGATAACCCCATCAAGTTTCAAATTCACCCATATAAATGTTTTTCTCCTCATAGACCATCTTCCCTGTGCATGTAGTCATTTCAAGCAATTGTGTCAAACACAAGTTCTAAGCGACATTTGTGGACTATATACCACTACCCACAATTTCGTAGCCAAAGGGATCTTCCTTTGAGTAATATAAGCAATCTACATTGCGTTGTAATATTCCTAGATTGGGAAAGGGCATGCTTTTTGCACATCAATAATAGGAAGTAGCTTGTGAAGAAAAAATAAAAATAATGTGATGCCAATCCAAGATAAATAAGTAAAATAAACATCACAACCATGAGTGCATAATACAAGACATTAGAGTGCAAATGATCACAAGTGTATTATCCATTCAAGGAACATGGAGTTGTTAGGTAGCTCTCAAACACTAAAAGATGGTGTTTGGTGTGGAGTTATTTTCTACAGTAAAAAGCAGTGTTAAATTACTTACAAGTTCAAGATTACAAGTTATAAAAATTGTATGTGTATACAGTCTAGGAATGTTGACCAACCTTGAAGTTCACTATTATGTTCCCTCCAATATAAATTTCCACTAGAAGAATGTAATGAGAAAAATATGCGGAAACTAACGACTCAAATACACTTCTCTATAACATACAAGAAAAATCAATTCTAGCATTGTGAACCTTTCCTCATCTCAATCTAAACTCTAGAAAATCTTAGTGATGGAGTTGCTCTTTACAATGAAAAGTGATGTTAATTAAATTACCGGTTCAAGAGTATTGGTTTTCAAAAAATTTTGTGTACACAAATTAAGAATGTTCACCAAACTTTGAAATTCACCATTATGTTCCCATCAACTTAAACTTACAACAAGAGTATGTAATGGGAAAAATGCAATTCACAATTATGTTCTGGTCAACTTAAACTTACAATAGAAGTATTTAATGAGAAAAATGTATGGGAATCGTCAATTCAAATACAAGCTTTGGAAAACACTTCCCTATACCATATGAATAAAATCAATTCTAATGTTATGAATCTTTCCTCATCTCTATCTGAACTCTAGAAAATCATTTGCAGACCTAAAGAGAGCATATACTTAATAAAACTTACATCTAAATTACTAAGTTGGCTTAAAAGGCCTTGTTATGTATTATTTAGTACGCTCTAGTCATTTACATTATTCTCTAGATTTGGATCTAAGAATCCATCCAATTGACACATTTTGCTAAATTCATAACCGAATAAGACTATGATATAGATAAGGCCATCAACTCATTGTAAGGTTCATGCATGTAGGGGATTAGAGCATTACCGACACATGACCAATACTGGGGCCCACAGAGTAAGTCACCTTGTGAGTTGTTGTCCATTAATTACTTTTAGTTGTCACTACTACTCCTCGCGCAGAGTTCCATAAATGTGACCCACCTGCATGTATGACACATGCCTCCCCCCCTGTTATAGCACCATTTACCACCCTTGGTAGATTTGATGCTCTATGCTATGGCCTAGGGCAACCCTTCCCTGCCAAACTTGGTCCATTTTCTAAAAAACAATGTTTTAAATCCCATACGCGATTATGCCCTATCTAAAGCGCGTGTACACGTAGATCAACCTATACCTAACCCGCGTATATGTGTTAAAACATTAAAAAATATATAATCTCCCTTAATTCGGGCAAGGTTATGGGTTTGACTAGATACCCACCTACTATAGCCCGTGGCCCAACTGTTTCCCAACTGAAAAAACTAATATTCAGAAGTATAAATACAACTCCATGGGAAGGCCTAAAGGAGGGAGGAAGGATTAGATATTGATATTATAGTCGATTACATCCCTGATCAAGTTTGAAGATATCTTTGTGCCTTCTGCACTCCCAGTCATAGGAAACCCCTGTTTCCTTCTTGAGATGTTCATCATCCCTTCATGACATCCTTGTGTATACTTATAGAGGAGGATTGCTGAGGTCTAGGCATGACGGATCCAGAGAACGGTTTCGCTTAGAGCCGGCAGACGACTCAGGTTGTAGTTCTTCCGTATTTTCTTTAGCTTACATTAATAAAGAGGTGCTATCTTGTTCTTGATGATTATGGTCTTTATGAATTTATTTATGTCATGATTTGTTTATAAAATCTCACGTTAATGCTTATTTGCTTACATGCTTATATGATCTAACCTTGATATCATGAACATGCTTTCAATTATTTTTGGTGTATATGCTTTTCCTTGAATAAATTGCAGGTCTTAAAGCGCAAGGAAGAAGCAGAGGGTTTGAACCCTACGAGAACGACCTCAAACGTAGGACCTACGGGTAAGACCTTCTGTACCAAGTTTAATTGTTTAAGTATTAGGACTGCTTGTTTGTGTGTCTGTTTATGCTGTATTCCCTCCGCTCTATTGGGGTTCCCAACCCAAGACCCTAGGGTGATTCTACCTGAAACACCCCCAAATGGTGCCCTGACATTTATCCCTTCTGAAACTAATAACTAAGAAAGGGGTTGTTCATGAGATTTAGTGTTAGGTCGCTATAGTACTAGTGTAGCCCCCTTAATTTTATTGTTGTGCCCATGTAGTCCCCATATTGTTATTATTGTGCCCCATAAAAGCCCACTATTGTTATTGTGTTGCCCTTACATTATTATTGTTATGTAGGCTCTGATTATATTGTGACCCCTTAAACTCCTATATATAAAAATGAGGTCTTGTCATTTGTATCATCCAAGAATTGTTCATTTATGTAATTTAAAGGAGGTTGCCCCCTCGAAGAGGTTAATTTTTAAGTTGTTGATCTATCTTTTCTTATACTTTTTGAGTTGGTTGCATAACATTTGGTATCAGAGCTTTGGATTTTAGGGTTTCGCTGCTTCAAACAGGTCATCGTGGAATTTTCGCTGTAACTTTTTTTTACGAAGCTTCAGAAGCTGAAATTGTGACCACATGGAGTCGAAATATTGGTGAACTTTGTGCCTGAATTTCAGATCTTGGTTTGCTATATTTTCTGATATATGGTCCGAAGAAGTTAGGATTTTTTCATGCTCCATAATTCAATCTCAAATAGGTGATCTAGGGAAAATCATCATAACTTTCATTTCAGGCATCAAATTTGAATTCTGTGAAAAGTGGTTGAAATTACACAGATTGTAGTTTTTTGTATACTAATTTTAGAGACAAAGGTTGAAACAGTGACACTTGGCATCCCATACAACTTTTCTCTACTGAACTAGTGCATAATCAGGTCATCGTTGGAGATTTGGCATAACTCTATATTGAGGAATCCAATATTGGTATGACTTGTGGCATTGGAAAGAAGACTCAGAGGGCTACCACAGGATGAAATTTTAGACATTGGAGATCCGAAATTACAGATATACAACAAATTCAATATCGAGCTCCTACAAAGCAAGAAAAATGTGTATTTTTTTTTTAATTTGCATAAGTGTGGTTTGAAAAATCATTTTGAAGTTATTCAAGGGCATAGTGAAGCATAAATATCATTGTTTGATTCCAAAATGACTCGAAGCAATAAAATGGAAACACCTAGTAAGCAACCAAAAATCTCTACTATGACACATGAAGAAGAGGAAGAAATGCAACATGATATATCAAAATTACGAGACCAAGTGCAACAAATTTCACTCTCGCAAAGAGTAACCAAAAATGAAATGGAAGATAAGATGGATGGTTTGAAGAATGGTTTAAAATCAGACATGGAAGGTTTGAAGGATGGATTAAAAGCAGACATGGAAGGTTTGAATGATGGTTTAAAAGTAGACATGGAAGGTTTGAAGGAAGGTTTGAAAAAGTTGCTACAAGAAATGCTTCCTAATGGCGAAAAGGTATTAGATGAAACTCATGATGAGAACAAAAGAAATGTTAATCATAATTTCATAGACTCTAATGTTGGATTGAAGACCCACCACATTCCAAATATTGATATGAGGAATTTTGATGGCAAGGATCCGGTAACATGGATACTACAGATGGAGTAATATTTTGATCTCCATAATGTGCATCACGCACAATAGGTACACATTGCAACATTATATTTAGAACCCAATCAGTTTGTATGGTATTGATGGCTTTGTTCTCGTAAACCACTTGTCACTTGGACAATTTTTACGGAGGAAATGATAGCACATTATGAGGATACAAAGAGCAACATTTTCTTTAGCCAATTGATCAATCTCAAACAAAAGCTCTTAATGGCGTAGCACATTGAGGACTTCCAAAAATTGAATATAAGGGTAAATGATATTCCAAAGGAAAATAGGATTGATGTCTTCATAGGGACTTTTACAGGATAACATCCAACATCAGGTTCGCCTTTGGGAAACTGATTCATTGGAGAAGGCATTCAGGGTGGCAAGAAAAGTTGAAAGCAAAATTATGGCAACAAGGAAGTCTACCACTCATAACTATAAAGATGGAAGTGTTGCTGCTTCTATCATTCCACAACCTACAAGGTTAACACCACAAAAAATGGAAGAAAAAAGAGAAAAAGGGCTTTGTTACAATTGTGATATAAAATACATTAAAGGTCATAAGTGTGCTGAGAAAAAAATATTTTACATAGATTGTGAAGAGGAGGAAGAAAAGGAACAAGAAATGTCAAAAGAAGAGGATATACACCAGGAACCAACCCTAGAGAAAGAATAAATGAATCTGACCATATCTTGTAATGCATTAGTAGGAATTACCACTCCTCGGACTCTCAAGATAGAAGGAAATTTCAAGCAGAAAAAGGTAATAGTGTTGATTGATTCGAGTAGTAACCATAATTTTATTCATTATAAGATAGCCAAGGAATTGAATTGCTTCCTATATTCAACACCAGAGTGTCAAGTGATGGTTGCAAATGGAGGAACTATAAATTTCTTTGGAAAATGCCATAATATCAAGCTAACCATGGGGGAATATGTGTTGAATATTCCAATGCTTTCCATTCCAATGGGTGGTGTTGATATTGTACTAGGAGTCCAATGGTTACAATCTTTGGGTTCAATATCTTTTAATTTTCAAGAATTTTTCTTGAAATTTTTTTGGGAAGGAAAGGAAGTTGAATTAAGGGGTGTCGCAAGGAAACCAAGAAAGATAATCAACTCTAATGGCATGACAAAGCTTCTAAAGAAAGAACAACGGGGCGAAGTTGCATAATTATGCTCACCAGAGGTTCAAACATCAAAATCATCTATTTCTCCAGATCTCCAAAAAGTATTGGAAAATCATTCCAAGGTATTTGAGACTCCCAAATGCCCCCCACCTATTCGTGCTCATGATCACACTATTCATTTGATTCCAGGAATTGTTCCTCCAAACATCAGGCCTTACAGATATCCCTATGCCCAAAATAGTGAAATTGAATGTATGATTGCACAAATGCTAGAGGCTGGTATACAACCTAGTCAAAGTTATTTCTTTGCTCCAGTAATATTGGTGCATAAGAAGGATGGATCATTGTGCATGTGTCCAGATTATAGGGATCTCAACAAGCTCATTATTAAAGATAAATCTCCCATTCATGTCCTTGATGAATTGTTGGATGAATTACATGGAGCAATTTACTTCAACAAGTTGGATCTTCGTTCAAGATATCATCAAATTAGAATGAAGACTGAGACATTACGAAAACAAAATTTAGAACTCATGAGGGTCATTATGAATTTTTGGTCATTCCTTTTGGCCTTACAAATGCACCTTCTACATTTCAAGGTTTGATGAATTCCATTTTCAAACCCTTCCTTAGCAAATTTGTGTTAGTATTTTTTGATGATATACTAATCTACAACAAGTCTTGGAAGGATCATGTTCAACATGTTGATAAGGTGCTCAAACTATTGGAAGAGAAACAATTATATGCAAAAACCTCCAAATGTTTCTTTGGAGTACAGGGGGTGTAATATCTGGGTCATATTGTATCTCATGAGGGTTTTAAGGTAGACCCTACCAAAATTAAAGGCATTAAGGAATGGAAAATCCCCACAACCATAAAGCATCTTCAAGGATTTCTCGGGTTGAAAGGGTATTATTGCAAGTTTGTTAAGAATTATGGGAGAATAGAAGCACCTCTAACAAGATTACTAAACAAATATGCATTTTCTTGGACTCTAGAAGCAACTAAGGCATTTGAACATCTTAAATAGGCAATGTGCCAAGCGTCGGTCTTAGCTATGCCAAACTTCACAAAAACCTTTATTGTGGAATGTGATGCTTCAGGAAATGGAATTGGTGTTGTTTTAATGCAAGAAGGAAGACCCACTGCTTTTGAAAGTCATCCAATCAAAGGAAAGTATTTACACAAATATATTTATGAGAAGGAAATGTTGGCAATACTACATGCACTAAAGCAATGGCGAACTTACCTAATGGGAAGACACTTCAAGGTAAAAACAGATCATGTTAGTATTAAATACTTTTTGGAACAAATATTATCTTCAGAAGAGCAGCATAAATGGGTCACAAATATGTTGGGTTATGACTTTGAATCATCTAAAAAAAAGGGAAGCAAAATGTTAATGTAGTTGCACTCTCAAGAAAGGATGTGGATGTGGAAGAATTTCTTTGTGCCATTTCTATTATCCAAACAGATTGGATAAATGAAGCAAGGGATGAATGGAAGAATGATGAAGAAGTGTGAACACTCATTCAAAAGTTGCAACAAGATCAGAGTACATATGATACATTTAGCTGGAAAAATGATTTATTATGGTACAAATATCGCTTATATCTTTGTAAGAATTCTGACGCAGGCCTAGACCTGCAATACCCAAAATCTATTTACTCTGATTCCCGTGCATATAAAACATGCTCCTCAAACAATTTCCCAACTTCAATACACGACAAATTAACACTTAAATTTGCGGAAGCTTTTCAATATCTTGTTCACAAAATACTATGTGTTAGAAAACACTCATGCTTCACATCATTTTCATTTACTCAACCCCAAACTTCATTTCGGACTCAATTTAAGTAACTTCATTCATCATTTCCTTCAACGTTCAGATATGACTGGATTTAATTACAAAAATGCGCCTGACCTTTAACCCTGCATTACTAATTAAATCTTCAACAATTCAATGATAGAACTCCATTCAATCAATGCTTTCAACATGAACAAAATGTCTGGTCTATTTTCTTACCACTCTCCTCATCGTTGGTCAAATACATGTGTCTGCACAATATCATTCGCTCCAAATTGTATGTAACTCTATCATTCCAGCATCCATATTAACAATGTATTGAATCCAAATGTATGGAACTCTATCGCTCCATATTCCAGCATTCATAGAACACAAATTCAATTAAATTCTGAACAGATTCCAATAAAAATGCTCTGCGCCCTTATGAAGCTCTACGCTTCCTATTACTGTGTGTTCTATTTGTTTTCAAAACACTGCTCATTAAAACCACAACTTAACTCAATTCTCTATTTCAACATCTGATCAAAATTATTGTGAACTCACCTTACCGCTCACGATTCTCCCACCAATCGATTTTCACCTGCAAACTTAATAAACATTCAAATCATATAAAACACAGTCTTGGATACCAAACGCTGGCTATTTCTGCAATCCTCCATGATTTGACACACCGGAAACGCATTTACCATAAGGTGATCAACGTATTCAGTGATCACTCCATATCACCGTGTGAATCCATTCCACTGCTGTATAAAACGTTCCATTGTTTTATCTGCTCCAAACAACATTGAATTCTACGCCTTTCTGTGCCTTGTTTAAAACTTCCAACAAGCTGCAAACTCCATGCATTCGATTCACCAATCGATTCCACATAAAACTATTCGACTCAACATAAAACTTCTACAACAAATGAATTCAAACTGGATTGTGTTTTTAATGGAATGAAATTAAGCCTGCACCGATTTCAAAGCCCCATCAATTTACCAATACGCAATCTGTATGGTATTAACACGCTCCAAGCCACTCCAGTTTGCAATTAAATTATGTTTTAATTAAAGTAACCAGTGTTTCATTAACGCTCCATGCGTTCATTTCAAATCAGTGAAGATCATTCCTTTCAATGACAGCGTACTGCATTTTCAGAGACGGTAAAACAAAAACATTCCAGACAGAACTCTTGGCAATCATATACAATAACGCCCTCTTTCAAACAGTAACTAACAATCTACTGATACAGGAAGTTTTTCTTCTTGAAATCGATCCATGGTGATCGATTTACCAATTCCATGATTTCAATTAAGGTGCAGTCTCACATAATGAACCTCTGCAGAAATTGAATTTCTTTCATAAGCTAAACACCATTCCTTTGCACATAATAACCCCAAATTTCAAAGAGGAACGAATTCCCTTTCATTCATTGAACACACACAAATTCAATCTTACGCAAACTCAATAATTGACATTCAGTAAAAAAACAATTACTGTATTAACACACTAAACACTTACAATACAACCTCCTTCCGTGGCCTGATTTCCAATAAATTGGCCCTTACAATTGCCCAGAGGCTTTCAAGCTTTGGCTGTCCAAGATTCACTTTCTCCTCTCTATTCTATCCTATCTCTAACCTTTGCCTTTGAGGCTCATATATTTATACAAATTGAATTGAACCAATTTAGGTTCAAATCCCTTTAATCACTCAACAAAGTCCTCAAATATCTCAACACCCCTACAATCTAGATTTTATCCCTAAAATCTTGAAACTAAATCTAACTTAGGCTCAATCATTAATTCTTAATTATTTCAAGGCTAATTCCTCTCATGTTTTCCAATTATTTGGAAACATTACAATCCTCTCAAAATCTCATAAATATTTACATAAAATTAATAATTTCTCAAAAACATGAAACCCCTAGATTTAAATAAAATACAAAGTATTTTCCCGAGTCTATGCTCCTGCATCAAACTCCCAAGGTAGAAAATGATCATGATCTCCAGATCATGCGTTTTAAATCTTTGTCCGCCTGGATCCCACATTTTGTTTTGCAAGTTATCATCAATTTCTGCTGTTGTATGCTGCTTTTCTCCAGGTCTCCATATCTTATGCTGTCTTGCTCCACTCGCTGCATTTTCACAATCTGTCTCTGTCTTCATTTTGCTGCTGCTGCTTCTTCTCTTTCTTGCTGATGTCTTCCTCTGAGACACTTTCAACATGATGCGTCTGATTAATTCAATTTCTTTGTCCAATAAATCTTCAAACTGCTGATTTTTTGCTGCCTGCTGAGCTAAGACGGCTTGCTCAGTTCTTATTCCTATGCTTGTTTCCGTTCTTACCTTCTCATTTCTTACTGCCACCCAATCATCCATGCCCTCTTGTCTTCTACAACGAAAAACTTCTTCCTTGCCTTCTCCTATCAGCAACTTACTGGACTGGTACATTGTGTACTCCTTTATGCTATCTTCATCTCTATGCATCTGCAACTCCCAATTCTGAATTTGAGATTCTTTCTGCACTGAATTCTGATCATTCAGCATCCTTTCCAGCAACATAATGTCCTTATCCCATGGATTAGAAATTTCCACAGAATTCTCGTCTTTCTCCTTCATTTGACTGCTCAACTGAGTCAAATGTCCTTCAACACCTGCGATAATACCTGCATTCACAAAACACTTGTTAAAACAAAAATCATAAGGCATCAGTGCCTTACTTCCCTCTGCCAGCACCTCAATATGTTGTTCTGAATTCTCCCTCTCAATCAGCACATCAGTATGCTGATTCTCTCTTCCCAAATAATTCTCAAGACTATCAACTAGTCTTCCTCTCACACCATCTGTTTCCATGATGTCTTTCTGTTCTCGTTCACTATACTGAACTCTTTCTTCTGCTGCAATCTCTCTGTCATACTTTGAATTCTCCAACAAATATTCCAACAATGCAATTTCTCTGTGGCATTGCTGAAGCATATCATCATCACTTACAGTCCCTGCATTCATACACAAACTTTCAGTTTGAAAAATACAAAGTTCAACAGTCTCAACTGTTGGTTTATATACCAGCTCTTCCAGCTGATTCTCTTCTTTATTCACAAGAACCTTCTCCTGTGTTGTAACAGCTTTACAAGATTGTGCATCCTCATCAGTAAAACCTGTAATCACATCACAATTGTCAGCTACAAATATACACGGTTTTACATTATCCAGCTGATCTGGATTTACCCAATAACTCAAGAAATCATCAATGATCTTCTCCTCTATTTCACCAATGGAAACCTCCTTTTCCAACCCAGCTGCTCTGAGTTCTTCCCGTCTCCACTGTACATCCATCATCTGCTTGAGCTTCCTCAGCTCTTCTGTTAACTGCATGTTTATCTATCGATCTATTTTCTGCTGTAGCCTCTACCACTTCACTCTCTTCCTCATCAGCAAACCATGTCTTTGGTCTTTCACATTTTCCCGTAACAACTCCATCAATAGCTCAAGATGAACTGCTATCTCAACTTTCTCTTTCTCATACTCTTCCTGAGTCAATCGTTGTCTTATGCCATTTGCCTTGGCATATTTCTTCTCTTTTCTACTGTGGCCTCTTTCTGAACCTCTGCTTTCTCCTTTATGACTTTCAGTAGTAATCTCCTTCACCATGAGTTTCTCACCCATGAGTTGCATCAAGCCTCTACAACAGTAAACTCTCTTGCTGCAACTTACCTCACCAATCCTTCCCTCAGGATCTGGTCTTTTGGTAATCACCGGTCCTCTGCTGGAACCTTTTGAGCATTTCTCCACTGCTCCTTCAGGCTTCTCTCATCTGCAACTTCCAAGAACACACTTGTCCTTTTCATTCACCCTCTGTTGAATCTTTAGGTTCTGCCATAGTCACCTAGAATCCCTTGCTGGACTCCTTCATCACTGCACTCTAGCTGTGATCTACTTCTTCCCGCTGAGATTTCTTCACTATGCCTGTAAATCAAATTATCCAAGCATAACCTTTAAACCAGAGATAAACAATACCTGTCAGCTCACCTTTCAAGATCCTGTTGATCTTGCTTCACTTCCTCAACTGCACTGCATCTCTGTGCTGCAATATTCATTAGTTCCAAAATCTAACATTCATTCATCACATGCAATTAACTTAACTTAAAAACTTGAATCTTCAAATAGAGTTATTCCAGCTCTGATACCAAAATGACGCAGGCCTAGACCTGCAATACCCAGAATCTATTTACTCTGATTCCCGTGCATATAAAACATGCTCCTCAAACAATTTCCCAACTTCAATACACGGCAAATTGACACTTAAATTTGCGGAAGCTTTTCAATATCTTGTTCACAAAATACTATGTGTTAGAAAACACTCATGCTTCAAATCATTTTCATTTACTCAACCCCAAACTTCATTTCAGACTCAATTTAAGTAACTTCATTCATCATTTCCTTCAACGTTGAGATATGACTGGATTTAATTACAGAGATGCGCCTTACCTTTAACCCTGCATTACTAATTAAATCTTCAACAATTCAATGATAGAACTCCATTCAATCAATGCTTTCAACATGAACAAAATGTCTGGTCTATTTTCTTACCACTCTCCTCATCGTTGGTCAGATACCTGTGTTTGCACAATATCATTCGCTCCAAATTGTATGTAACTCTATCATTCCAGCATCCATATTAACAATGTATTGAATCCCAATGTATGGAACTCTATCGCTCCATATTCCAGCATTCATAGAACGCAAATTCAATTAAATTCTGAAAAGATTCCAATAAAAATGCTCTGCGCCCTTATGAAGCTCTACGCTTCCTATTACTATGTGTTCTATTTGTTTTCAAAACACTGCTAATTAAAACCACAACTTAACTCAATTCTCTATTTCAACATCTGATCAAAATTATTGTGAACTCACCTTACCGCTCACGATTTTCCCACCAATCGATTTTCACCTGCAAACTTAATAAACATTCAAATCATATAAAACGCAGTCTTGGATACCAAATGCTGGCTATTTCTGCAATCCTCCATGATTTGACACACCAGAAACGCATTTACCATAAGGTGATCAACGTATTCAGTTATCACTCCATATCACCGTGTGAATCCATTCCACTGCTGTATAAAACGTTCCATTGTTTTATCTGCTCCAAACAACATTGAATTCTACGCCTTTCTGTGCCTTGTTTAAAACTTCCAACAAGCTGCAAACTCCATGCATTCGATTCACCAATCGATTCCACATAAAACTATTCGACTCAACATAAAACTTCTACAACAAATGAATTCAAACTGGATTGTGTTGCTAATGGAATGAAATTAAGCCTGCACCTATTTCAAAGCCCCATCGATTTACCAATACGCAATCTGTATGGTATTAACACGCTCCAAGCCACTCCAGTTTGCAATTAAATTATGTTTTAATTAAAGTAACCAGCGTTTCATTAATGCTCCATGCGTTCATTTCAAATCAGTGAAGATCATTTCTTTCAATGACAGCGTACTGCATTTTCGGAGACGGTAAAACAAAAACATTCCAGACAGAACTCTTGGCAATCATATACAATAACGCCCTCTTTCAAACAGTAACTAACAATCTACTAATACATGAAGTTTTTCTTCTTGAAATCGATCCATGGTGATCGATTTACCAATTCCATGATTTCAATTAAGGTGCAGTCTCACATAATGAACCTCTGCAGAAATTGAATTTCTTTCATAAGCTAAACACCATTCCTTTGCACATAATAACCCCAAATTTCAAAGAGGAACGAATTCCCTTTCATTCATTGAACACACACAAATTCAATCTTACGCAAACTCAATAATTGACATTCAGTTAAAAAACAACTGCTGTATTAACACACTAAACACTTACAATACAACTTCCTTCCATGGCCTGATTTCCAATAAATTGGCCCTTACAATTGCCCAGAGGCTTTCAAGCTTTGGCTGTCCAAGATTCACTTTCTCCTCTCTATTCTATCCTATTTCCCACCTTTGCCTTTGAGGCTCATATATTTATACAAATTGAATTGAACCAATTTAGTTTCAAATCCCTTTAATCAATCAACAAAGTCCTCAAATATCTCAACACCCCTACAATCTAGATTTTATCCATAAAATCTTGAAACTAAATCTAACTTAGGCTCAATCATTAATTCTTAATTATTTCAAGGCTAATTCCTCTCATGTTTTCCAATTATTTGGAAACATTACAATCCTCTCAAAATCTCATAAATATTTACATAAAATTAATAATTTCTCAAAAACATGAAACCCCTAGATTTAAATAAAATAAAAAGTATTTTCCCGAGTCTATGCTCCTGCATCAAATTCCCAAATCAAACAGAAGATTCTTTTGGAATTGCACACCTCTCCCTTAGGAGGGCACTCAGGATTTAAAAAAAATTACCATAGGGTCAAGAAGGAATTTTTTTGGGATGGCCTTAAATTTGATATTCAAAAGTTTGTGGGGGAATATTTGGTTTTCCAACAAAATAAAGGGGAGATAATTAAGACCTCAGGTCTGTTACAACCTTTAGCCATTCCAAGTCAACGTTGGGAGGAGGTTTCAATGGATTTTATCACAGGTTTACCAAAGTCCAAAGGAAAGAGTGTCATCATGGTAGTAGTTGATAAAGTTACCAAGTATGCACACTTTTGTGCATTATCTCATCCATTTAAAGCTAGTAAAATTGCTATTTCATTTATGGAAACAATTCAAAAGATACATGGAAACCCAAATATTATTGTAAGCGATATAGATCCCATTTTCAATGGAAATTTTTGGACATAATTATTTTCTTGTCTGGGTACTCAATTAGCTCATAGCTCATCTTATCATCCTCAATCTGATGGGAAAACTAAGATAGCGAAAAAATGTTTGGAAGGATATATTTGTTTCTTTGTATTTGATAAACAAACACAATGGGTCAAGTGGTTACCTCTTGTTGAATGGTGGTATAACACTTCCTTCTGTACTACAACAGAAATGACCCCATTTATGACACTTTATGGGTATCATCCATTGTCCATCACATCATCTTTAAGAGATAATTCTAAGGTTCAAGCAGTGGAAGATCACATCAAGCCATCAACAACAAGTTCTCAAACTCTTAAATGATAACCTCACTTTGGCACAAAATCGAATGAAACAACAGGTAGATCATCATTGCAGCGAAAGAAGTTTTGATGTATGTGACTAGGTATTTCTACAACTACAACAATACAAACAAATGTCCCTCAAGAAAGCTAAGAAGGATAACAAATTATTACCAAAGTACTATGGTCCTTACAAGGTGTTGCAAAATATTGGTACTATGGCATACAAATTGGAGCTTCCTGCATCTTCTCAAGTGCACCCAGTTTTCCATGTTTCATGCTTAAACAAGGTTATAGGTGGCAAGCTCCCAATTGAAACAATATTGCCAGAACTTGACGAGGAAGGAAAAATCATATTGAACCCTAAAGCAGTCACAGAAACAAGAACCTGAAAGCTATGAAATTGATCGATTTCAAAGTATCTCATAAAATGGATGAACTTACCCGCTGAAGATTCCACATAGGAGGATGATAATTTTATACATAAGCATCCAAAACTACTCAAGCATTGAGGACAACACTTTTTTGAAGGAGAGGGGCATGTTAGGTCCCTATAATACTAGTGTAGCCCCTTATTGTTATTGTTAGTGTAGCCCCCTTATTGTTATTGTTGTGCCCATGTAGTCCCCATATTGTTATTATTCTTCCCCATAAAAGCCCACTATTGTTATTGTTGTGCACTTACATTATTATTGTTATGTAGGCTCTGATTATATTGTGACCCCTTAGAATCCTATATATAGAAAGGAGGTGTTGTCATCTGATTCATCCAAGAATTATTCATTTATGTAATGTATAGAAGGTTGCCTCCTTGAAGAGGCTAATTTTTAAGTCATTGATCTATCTTTTCTTCTATTAGCAGCCCAACGATATGCTCTAATCCCTCATTTGACCTTATAAGTTGAGTTAATATGTGTGCAATTTATTCTCTACATTCGACCATTCCATTTTTTCCCATTGTATGTTATACTTGTTTGTACTGTAAATTAGCTCACGAAGGTGTAATTTTGCAGATACTCATAGAATTTCAAGTTGAATCTCTCTTGTAAATATGTCAAAGATCATATGGTTTGATTTAATCCATCAAAGTTTGCCATTAAGTGTGCTTTTGTGGAAGAAAACAAGTGATTTAGTGGTACCCAATAATGCAGACTTATGTCGTGGCTGAGGAAAGCAACTTGAAGAAGTATAAATTGTCCATGTCTTTGAAGGTTTCAAAAGACAAGGGCGATTCAACTTGAGATATTTTGAACTCTTGGGTTCTTAATTAGGATGGTATTAACCAACCTTTAAATGAAAAGGGTTTGGACACCAAATTCGCAGGATAGTGACGGCGACAGTAACAATGATGATAAATTTGAGGAGGAAACGTAAGAGGATGATGTTTATCCATATATACGACTCATTTATTGTTAAAGCTTGAAAATTGTTGCATATCCCCGTGTTTTCTTAAGTTTAAGTAGTTGGGGTCCCATTAATTAAAGTATTATGATTGGTTGACATGGTCTTTTTATATAAGTATGTAAACAAAAGATTTGGCATTAAAAAAATGAATTCTCGTGACAATGTTTCGGTATATATATATATAGTAATTTGACCATTAGAGAAGAATATTATAGGAAAATTCATGGGTTGGGAAAACTTGAAGCCCAAAAACCACGGGTAAATTTACTATTTCATCTCTATTTTATTTTAATTATGAATTAATTAATTAATTTATTTTCTATATAATTTGACCAAGCCAAAATATTTACATAACACCACAAAATATAACATACCATATGTATACTTATGAGTCCGACGTGTAACAAATATTCACATATTTACTCCTACACATCTAACATCTAACACTTACACATATAACATATAATGCCTACACATCTCCCCTATATTGGGTTGTAGAGCACCTCTCGACACAATTATTATGGTTTTATAATGTTTAGAAAGGCATGAAGAATGTTTTAATATGTGTAATTAAGGGGTGATGTCAATGTTGATAATGGATTGGATTGTTGGATTGTAGGGTTATGGTTGTTGCATATAGGAGATAAAATTAGTAGGTGATTTGAATGTAATATACTTTGACAATAGTGATATGAAAGAAATGTATGGCAAAAAATGTATGTTTCGGTCCAAGTAATTAGATCATAAACAAAATATTGAAATGAGATGTCAACAGGGCTTGGTTAGATGGTAATGTGAGGATGTTGGATAACCCCATCAAGTTTCAAATTTCCCCATATAAATGTTTTTCTCCTCATTGGTCATCTTGTCTGTGCATGTAGTCATTTCAAGTAGTTGGGTCAAACACAAGTTCTAAGTGACATTTGTGGACTATATACCCCTACCCACAACTTCATAGCCAAAGGGATCTTCCTTTGAGTAATCTAAGCCATCTACATTGCATTGTAATATTCCTATATTCAAGAAGGGCATGCTTGTTGCAAAACAATAATAGGAAGTAGCTTATGAAGAAAAAAGAAACGAAATGAGATGTCAATCTAGGCTCACTTAGTAAAATAAACATCACAACCATGAGTGCACAATACAAGTCATTAGAGTGAAAATTATCACAAGTGGATTATCCATTCGAGGAACATGGAGTTGTCAGGTAGCTCTCAAACACTAAAAGATGGTGATTGGTGATGGAGTTATTTTCTACAGTAAAAAGTAGTGTTAAATATGTACAAGGTCATATGGTTTGATTTAACCCATGGGATTTTTCCCTTAACTGTGCTTTTGTGGTACCCAATAATGTAGACTTATATCGTGGGTAAGGAAAGCAACTTGAAGAAGTAGAAATTGTCCATGTCTTTGAAGGTTTCGAAAGACAAGGGTGCTTCAACTTGATATATTTTGAACTTTGTGGCTCTCGATGAGGATGGCATTAGCCCACATTTAAATGAAAAGGGTTTGGACACCAAATTCGCAGGATAATGATGACAACAATGACAATGATGATGGATTTGAGGAGGAAAAGCAGGAGGATGATGTTTATCCATATATATGACTCATTTATTGTTAAAGCTTGCAAATTATTGCATATCTCGATATCCATATGTTTTCTTAAGTTTAAGTAGGTGGGGTCCCATTAATTAAAGTGTTATGATTGGTTGACATGGTATTTTTATATAAGTAGGTAAACAAAAGATTTGGCATTAAAAAAAAACATAATTCTCGTGACAATGTTTCAAGCATTCATCATTGAAGGATCTAAAATGGCATGTAAATTAATTTGGGCTATGGTTATACTATATCAAGTTCTAAAGATGTGCCATATGTTATAAAATTGGACATATAATATATAGTTGGATAGATAATACAGAAATGATGTGTCAAATAACTATGCAGAACTTTTATTACTTATTGAATAATTCATAGAGAGCTCTGAAATCGAAAACCTAATGGCGGCCATGTGGTAAATTCGACAGGGAACAAAGAAAGGACCAGGGTGCAGCCAACTGAGTGCTACAGCAGTGGACACGGCATACATCTGAGGGACACAGTCATGCCAGAAGAAGTCAGGAGGGGAGAGATCCCCTCCTATCGGGACACTGTGACAGGAGATGGTCAGAATAGTCAGAGGGCAAAGGAGAAACAGAACGCAGGTCCGGTTCTGGGAGCGACTTGGCAGGCGGGCAGAAGGGGAAGATGCCTGCCATGTGCGGAGGAGAAACCCAGGTTTGTGATTCCATCAAATAAACTGGAAAGGTACAGAAGTTACATGAAAGATCATGCCCTTATCTGCAAGTTTGTCGGTGTATGGCCATCTGAACGAGACCTTACCAAGTGGATTCAACAAAAATGGCAGCCCCAAGGACACATTGAGCTAAAGTTGGGAGCGAAGGGCTTCTTTACGGTAATCTTCTCTAACCTGCAAGATAAGGAAAAAGTGTTTGAAAATGGCCCTTATTTTTATTATAATGCTGGTCTTTTTATGAGATATTGGGAGGAATGCTATAACCCCGATAAGGAAAAATTTCTAGCAGCGCCAGTCTGGGTTCGATTATTTGGGCTACCTATAGACTTTTGGGACCCGGAAATATTGGAAGGGATAGGAAACACAATAGGAAGTTTTGTGAAAATAGCAGAAACCACGAAGAAAGGAAGGTATACATCGTATGCCAGGATATGTGTCTATATGAACTTAGCAAACCCTATCCCAGATTCAGTGGAACTAGAGTATCATGAAGAAGTCTGGCAGCAAAACTTAGACTATGAGCATATACCATTTAGATGTCGTAGATGCCATGAACATGGACATCTGGTTAAGGAGTGCCCGATTACAATGGAAGAAGAAGAAAGGAGAAGTAACCAGCAACAGAGAGGGCTAGTTGACCACGAAGGATTCCAAGAAGTGAAAAGTAAACGGAAAATAAACAAAGAAATCCACAAGGAAGAAAAGAAAGAAAAACAATCATTCCCAAGGAAATTAAACAGCTTTGAAATATTACAGGAAGAGGGAGAAGAGGAGGATCAAGCCATGGAAAATCAAGAAGATAAAGAGTCAGACAATAGCTCTAGCAGTGAAAGAGCCCACTCAAAAAGGAAAGCCCCGAGTGAAGCTATGGACAAAGGAAAGGAATAGGAAGAACTAACAGAACAGATGGAGACAGACACAGAGACAATCAGGGAAGATCTAAGTCAAGAAGAAGAAGTCCTAAGAAAATTATTAAATGAATGGAGGAATTTGGACGAGAGGTTTATCTTGGAAGACCAAAAGAGGTTGTATGCGGAAACTTTTCAGCAGTATAAGGCTAAACAGGAAAAAGGTAAAGCAACGCTCGCAGAATACCAAGAGAGCCAGAGGGAAAGCAGAACAGATTTGCAAGGGCAAGGCAAGGGAGGGAAAAAGAAAAGAGGAAGGAGAAACCTTAAAGATTCCATCCAACTAATGGGAGAAATGTTGGTGAACACAGGGAGAGTGGTTCCGCTGTCAGCGGTGTTTCAAAACCTATCTCAAACTCATCAATGATTTTGACATCATGGAATATTAGAGGCCTAAACAACAAAGGGAAATAGAGACATTTAGTGGCAAGACTGAGGAAAGACAAACCACAAATAATGCTCATTCAGGAAACTAAAATTTCAGGTCAGAAGATGGAGGAAATCCTCAATAAAATAACCCCTAGATATGAGCAAGTAACCATCGACGCCAAAGGGAGTGCAGGAGGGATAGCAGTCATTTGGAATCCAATAGAAGTCCTATCAGACTGGTGGATAGGAATTCCAAGAGTCCTGACTGGCCGCTTCAGACTCATTGGGAAAAGTGAATGGGTGGCTGTGTCGGCTGTCTACGGGCCCCATACCCAGGCAGAAAGGGGCTTATTCCTTAGCCATCTACAAAAACTTAAAAATATGCACCAGGAGCAAAGGTGGATTATTGCAGGAGACTTCAACTTGATAACCTCTAGAGAAGAGAAGAAAGGAGGAATTAGCAGAGATGAACCGGAGATGGAAAGATTCAGAGATGTCCAAACAGACTTAAGGCTGGTAGATATTCCTACAATAAATGGGAAATTCACCTGGAACAACAGAAGAGGTGGGAACAAACAAATTGCGTCAAGACTGGATAGATTCCTAGTCTCTGAGGCCATTATAGGTATGGACATTTTCTACGAAGCCTCCATCCTCCCCTCTATAGGATCTGATCATTGGCCAATTAAGCTGGAATTAGCCATGAATAATCAGAATAAAAAACGACCTTTTCGTTTTGAGTCCTTTTGGCTTAGAGATCCAGATTTCTTAGACAAAGTAAGAAACTGGTGGCAGGAAAGCAGGACAGGAACGGAAGGCAGGAACAAAATGCACACGTTCCAGCTCAAACTTAAGGAAATAAAGGGTAAAATTAAGAAATGGAATAAGGAAGAATTTGGCAATATCCAGCAGGAGAGAGGGAAATTACAGAATAGAATGGCAGGGATACAACAACAAATTATCGAGGAAGGCAGAAGCGAGGAGTTGGCTGAGGAGGAAGGCAGGTTAATCAATCAACTGGAGGAAAGACGCAAGCAGGAAGAAATTCTGTGGAAACAGAAATCACGCGTACAATGGTTAAAAGACGGGGAAAAGAACTCTAAATTCTTCCACAAAGCGATGCTGAATCACAGACATCACAATAGAATTTTCTCACTGAAAGATAGTCAAGGAAACAGAGTAATGCAGCAACAAGATATGGAGCAGCTCCTGGTGGACTATTTCAAAGGCATCCTAACAGAACCAAACATTAACAGGGAGGAGGATATAGAAAAGGTCTGTCAACACATCCCTAAGAAAGTAACTAGAGAACAAAATTTGGCCCTGCTCAGGATAATCACGAAGGAAGAAGTGGAGGAAGTGGTTAACAAAATGGTGAAGAATAAGGCCTCGGGTCCCGACGGCTTTACCATTGAGTTTTAGCAAGCAACCTGGAGTTTCATGGGCAACGATCTGTTGGACCTAGTGGAGGAATCTAGGTGTACAAAACTCATGCACTAGGGGCTGAATGCTACCTTCTTGGCTTTGATTCCAAAGAGTGAAAATTTGGACGAATCGCAGGGATTCAGACCAATATCCCTCTGTAATGTAGTGTACAAGATCTGAGCAACAATTATGGTGAACAGACTTAATCCAATTCTGCCGGCTCTCATCGCCCAGGAACAAACTGGTTTTGTTAAAGGGCGGCAGATTACAGATGGTATCATAGTAGCCCAGAAAGTGATTCACTCCCTTAAAAACTCCTGAAACTCAGACATGCTCATTAAATTAGACCTGGCTAAGGCTTATGACCGCATCAGCTGGGGGTACCTGGAGGGCATCCTCAAAGCTCACGGATTTGATCCAAGATGGGTGAACTGGATCCTGTCAATGGTGAGCACTCCGGTGATGTCAGTAATTTTGAATGGAACCCCTACCGAAGCCTTCAACCCTTCGTGAGGGCTTAGACAGGGAGATCCCCTGTCTCCATTTCTCTTCATCCGGGCTATGGAAGGTTTGGGTCAATTGGTTAAAGCTCAAGTAGCCAGGGGCAAGCTTAAGGGGCTAAGAATATGTGGGAATGATCTCCCAGTTTCACACCAGCAATTCGTAGATGATGTAATGTTTTACGGTCAGGCCACGCTTAAGGAGGCTCAACAGATTGTAAAAACCTTATCTGAGTTCAACCAAGCTTCAGGGACTGAGATTAATAAAGAGAAATCCGAAATATTTTTCTTTAACACTCAGCCAGCGGCCCAAAGATTTCTGGCGCGCACAATGGGGTTTAGAACTGGTACCTTCCCAACCAAATACCTGGGCATTATGCTTAATGAACACCAATACAAGGCCGCTAACTAGGATCCTCTAATCAATAAAATCAGGAAAAAGATGGAAAATTGGACCTTTCGCCTACTAAATGCCCCCAATCAGCTAATTCTCTTAAAAGCTGTTCTGCAAGCTATTCCAATATACCAGATTTCGTGCCAAGCTATCCCCAAGTCTATTAGTCAGAAACTGGTTGCAATGTTCAAGAAATTTGTTTGGCAGGGTACTAGCAAATCTCGAAAATGGGCCTTAATTTCTTGGCAGTGGCTTAGCAAGCTACCCAAAGACGGAGGCTTACGATTGAGGGACCCCTATGTGCTAAACCAAGTGATGGGAGCGAAGCTCTGGTGGAGATGGACCCAGGGCGGCCAAGACTTATGGAAGGCAATATGGGAAAGGAAATATGAGGTAGCGGAGGAACCCGAAGACAAAATGAGAAGCCGGACAGAGGTCAAAGGCTCTGCAATATGGAACCTGGCGAGGAGTAATAAAGAATTGGTTAGAGAGTATAGCTTTTGGGAGATAAGAGCAGGTGATAAAGCCAGGTTTTGGGAGGAATCCTGGCAGCAACGCGAAAGGCTTATCCATAAGGAAAACCTTCAAGTCATCCAAGCTTTTACATCCCAGGTAGAGGGGAAGGTTGTAGGCAACTTTTGGAAACCAGGTATAGGGGATTATTGGCGTAATTAGAAGCAGAAAGAGGATTGGGTAGCAGCGCCTGACTCAGATAGATGGCAAGACTACTATAATGAAATGGCATCCCGTAAGGTGGTGAGGAAAACAGGGCAAGATATCCTAAGATGGGGCACCCGAATTCAAGGAACCTTTTCTATAGCAGAAGGGTATTACTTAAAAGCAAAACAGGATCAACAGGCAGAGACGAAGAAATGGAAAAACTTATGGAAAATCAAGCATTGGCCAAAAGTTTCCTTCTTTGTCTGGATTATGTTACATGGTAGGGTGCTTACCTGGGACCAACTGCAGAAGAAGGGGCGGCAAGGACCATCATGATGCGCGCTCTGCAATGCACAGGAGGAGTCAATGGAACACTTGATGAACAGATGCACAGTCAGCAACACCCTGTGGGAAAGCCATTACAAGTTGTTTGAGCGCCGTCACAGAAATTACCAGAATATCATCAATACCGTAGAAAACTGGCCGAGGAAACCTTACCAAAACCCGGTGGTAAATTGTGCCTGGGTGCTTTCTACTGGTTTCTTGCTCTGGAATATCTAGAAGGCACGGAATTGTGTGATCTTCAAAGAAGGAAACTGCACTCCAGCAGACATCTGGGAATAAATCATCAGGAACACGAGAGAAACAATTCTGACGAAATGCTGGAAGGAAGAGGACTGGAAGGTGTCACAAACAGAGGAGCAGATATTGAAGAAGCTAGAAGTAAGCCAGAGTATGCTATGCGGTGTCCAAAGAACAAACCAAGTCCGAGAGGTGGAGGAAATTAATCAGTACAGGCAGCCCCCTCAGGGATTTACAAAACTTAATTTCGATGGAGCGGCCAAACACAACCCGGGAGAAGCAGGTGTCGGGGGGTCTTCAGAAATGACAGTGGAAAAACCATGAGAATCTTTGCGATGGATTGCGGGGAGGTGACTAATAATGAAGCGGAACTGCACGCGCTGAAGCGAGGCCTTGAAATTGCGATCCAGGTCAAGATCAAGAGTCTCCAAATTGAGGGCGACTCAAAATTGGTGGTGGATATGGTAAGGCAATTGCAACAGAAAAAACCAGTGGAAAAAATTAGTAAGAGTTGGCGAACGGCGTGGCTCATCGGAGAAATAGGGAAGCTAATTACCAAAATAGATTATCTAATCCCCACCCATGTCAGACGCTCAGGAAATCAAATAGCAGAATGGTTAGCGAACTGGGGCTGTAGGAATAGGGGAAAGATGATAGACAGTGAAGGAATGGAGTTGCTGCTCCCGGAGGAACGCGAACGATTACAGAAACTTCTCGATGTCGATAAGGGTGGTCATGGAAATACCGAGGAGAACGGCCAGGAAAAGACAGGACGTGGCAGATGCGGGGAAAGATTACAGCGGGTGGGGAGGGATAGCATAATCGTGAGAGAGGACAGGCGGGGTATAAGTGACGGAGTAGGGCAGCTGACGGGGCAGGGAAGGACAGGGTCGCTTGAAGGGGAGGAAGAGAGAATCGAGATGCCATTAAGGAAAGAGTTGGAGGGAGCGTGGGGAGTCGGTACAAGCGGCAGCGTTAGGAGGGCAAGTGGCATCAGTGGTACAGAAAGGGTACGACAGGAGCAACTGGGAGAATGTAGTAGTTATGAAGAATAAAGGAGGTCAGACAAGTAGCAGCAATTCCCGAGGAAGGGACACGGGGAGGAGAGCAAGGAAATTAAATGGACAGATGGAGGTCAGGACAGAGGGACAAAGGGGAGTATACAAACAAAGGCCTGAGGTGGCAGTAGGAGAGTTCATGCAGCATAGCTTGAAGAAAGAAGGCACGAAGAAAGGTGGACGTAAGGCGCAGCGACCAGCCCACAACTCCGGTTACGAAGAGGAAAGGTGGTATGTATCATCACTTCCCTTCCTTGCAGGCCTTGGGTTTGTTAGTGGTAGATACTTCTGTTATGTAGCAGAGATGTCCAGTAAAAGGAAGGCGATAACTAGTAGTAGGGAAGAAGTAGGCCGTCCCGGTAATGAGTCGAAAAACCTGTACCCCATTAGAAAAGAAGATGCCTCAGGCAGAGAGAAACTCAGACCTCAGAGGAAGGTTAAAGCCAAGTCCAGAAACGACTGGTGGGTGGAGAGTATTACCATGTCGGGCCAAGACGGGGTCCCTACTGGCCACAGGGAACTTACCCATTGTTGCTTGCCTGGAAATTCCTGGAAGGCAAGGAGCAGAACTCCGCAGGGGTACTGGTGGGAAAGCGGTTCACCCCATCAATTCAGGAGATGAGGGAATATGGCATTATATACCGATAGCCATCGAGATGGGAAGCGAGGGCATCCCAGGGAAGTAGAGAGAGGGGGGAGGGTCAAGGGCAGACTGGCAGGGCAGGTCGTGGAGTGGCCAGGGCCCTCGAGCCAGAAGAATATGCAGGAACTTCATGCTAAGAATGGGGGGGTAAGTAAGTGGGCTGAAGCAGCTTTCCGAATTAGAGGTACTGACTTGTGGTCTGTTGTCTTGATAGGTAGGCAAGACTCGATCAAACAAAGGCTTCAAGGTCACAGCACGATGGCTCCAAAGAAAGAGAAACATGTTTGGACCCGGAAAGAAGGCCCGAGTAGCAAACCGAAGCGTAGAGGTAGGAAGCCAGATTCAGAAAAAAGCATGTACATGATAAATGCGTATATGGCCGGGAATTCCCCTAAAACTCGAGACCAAATAAATGGATGGGAGCAGGAGTTGAGGGCCATTAGTGCGAACAAGGAAATCCCTCGGGGGAATGGGAAGATTTGGTACCAGACCCAGGAAATACCAGGAGCCGAAACTCTCTATTCAATAAGTCGATCCAACATTATTGGATTATGAAACACGTGGTTGCTCGGGCAATGGATATGAACCAGGCCATCCGGGAAGAAGAGGAGGAGGAAAGAAACCAGAGAGAAGAACAGCTAAGGAGCCAGACTATGGCAGCAATAGAAAATCTCAAAGACACTCTCCTGAAAGAAATGGCGGTCGTCCAAGTCCAGGCAGCGAGAAATCACCTGATGTTGGGAAAATTGGAACAAATGATGAAGGAATTGAAATGGGTGCTGGAGCAGAAGAAGGGGGAGCCAGGGTCAAGTGCCATTGCGCCTGCACCGGTTACTTCTTCAGACGAGGAATGACGAAGCTGGGTCTTTGCTTAGTTTTGTTTAAAATGTTGCTAGAAAAGAAGTGTGTTTGGTTGTTCTATTATGGACTAGTAGATAGATTAGCTAGTAGTATGCGTAAGCTTAGATACGACAGTTCTAAGGAGAAAGACATTTTTAAATTTTGGTCTGGTTTTAATGCTGATAGGTGGTGGCCTGGTTTCCTGCGGGTAGGCTAGCCACCTAGACCTAAGTTTGTTGTAAGTTTTTTGAGATTGTAATATAGAAAGAAGCAATGCCTAAGTTACAAAAAAAAACTATGCAGAACTTTTAAGCCTCAAGTTATTACTTCCTTTTGCTTTAGAAAGAGGGTACCGACAGTTACAAATCTTTGGTGATTCACTCATTTTCATTAATTTGTTTAATGAAACTTATAGATGCCACATTCACACACTCGGGCCTATCTTGGAGGAAGTTCTTATGCTAATAAGAAACTTTGATCATATCACATGTTGTCATATTTATAGCGAGAGAAATGTTATTGCTGATGAACTGTCCTAGGCGGGTGCACAACAAGCTTGGGGTACCTAGCATATCATAGAGAAAAATGAAAATGGGCACTGTGAGTACTTCAACAGGCCATTCATAGATGGTCTACAGATGGAAGAATCACAGGCCTGATGATATATTTTATGCACTTTAATGATGGTCCTGGATTTTTGTTTTTTTTGGAACGATTAGCTGTAAATATCTACTTTATGTTTTCGATATGGATCTTCAGTTTGATCTCTATATGCACATAATTTATTTTGAAAGCAAGATTGTTATATAAAGCCTTTGTTTATTAGATGTCTGGACAATTTTGGAGCTGGTAATGGCGTCTTATGGCCTGAACTCTTACCCATATTTTTGTTTGACAGTATGGTTGTTTATATAGACAATCCTTTTTTAAATGTCGAGAGAGGCATCTACAACATGTAATTTTCACCTCTATCAATGAAAATTATAATTTTTCCCTGGGTAAAAGAGTATAGAAATGATGTGCATGTATATGAAAAGATTGGGAAAGGTTCATAATATGAAGTATATATGGCAACATAGTGTTTTGGTCATATGGCAATGTGGTATGTTATATCATCATATAAGACAACGTGATGAAGTTTAACATTGTGTGAACAATATGGAATGTCGTTGATACTTCATATAGCAAGTTACATCGCTCTATGATGTGGATGACATGCATCCCACAACCATCGATGAGGTTGGTGGTGCATTTATGGCACAAGCAGCCAATTTGGCTATAGCTTTTAAGGAGGTTACGACTCGAACTAGGGTTTCATTTTTCCATGTTTACATTTAAGAAAACAACACTTTGTACTTATGAATAGCTCTAATAGCTTTGGCCATTGGCTAATGAATTTATAGAAGGTTATAAAGTATATGTAGCAACTTGGAAACAAGATCGATTATGATTGGTTTCAAGGTTTGTAGTTCTACTCCTATAGTAGACGTTGGTATTATT
The DNA here is from genome assembly GCA_031772625.1 of Pinus tabuliformis. Taxonomy (NCBI): domain Eukaryota; kingdom Viridiplantae; phylum Streptophyta; class Pinopsida; order Pinales; family Pinaceae; genus Pinus; species Pinus tabuliformis. Next base: position 1,287,560,546 of record CM062819.1, read on the forward strand.
ATAGTTGTGGTTTGTTATTGGATATTCTAGTGTTGCTTTGTTTGAGTATTGGTGTCCTAAGTTAAACCCCACACTAAAAATTGCAAAATCCATTTTGCTTATCCTAACCCAGCAAGAAAAGCGTTTATAGAAGAGACAACTTTGCATGCACTCCTTGTAAGGAAACTATGTTTTAAACATATGTGTTGGTTTTTCATGTCATAAGGACTATGAAAATGGCCTACAACCAACTTTGTCACCGTGACTTCTATTTTATTCACACATGCATGTAAATCACTTTTCATCTTCTCATGTAACCTTTCCATTGTTTAAGTTGAGTTACAATTGCGCATACATTCGTGTATGATATTTTTGTGTTAAAAAAAATTCCTTGTTCCTCATGGGTTGTTATGAAAGTGAACTTTGTATAGAAAAAAAATATACATGAGAAATAAAAACTCAAACACACAACACAAAAAGTAGTTATCTTAAAAAGAAAGTAGTCAAAATGTGACCATCTTTTGTAGTATAAAAACTTGAATTAATGATATAGAGCATATAATGCTTGGCACACATGTAAAAGTCAATGGCTATGTTTGGTCATTTTCATCCCTTTTTTAATGTACTATGTCCATCGTGTTTGAATGGGCCTTGCTAAAATGTAGTTAATAAACAATAGTGGAAGTTTGCTTACTTTACTACATGAAGTAGATAATTTCATATTTCATGGTAGGAAAGTTTAAATGGTTTATTTTTCATATGTTTAGATGAGCTTCTTTACCAGACGTTCCAAGGGAAAAAGAAGAAGGACAATGAAGAAGGCCAAATGTAGTTTGGCAAGAAGGCATAAATAAGAGGATTCATTTCCCTGTTCATTTTGATGCTAACTTTGTAATTTAATTAATTAGTGTGGACAAGATGCTTATACTTGAGTGGATAAAAATCATTACCTCAAACTTTTTCCCCTCCTAATACTCCCTTGCAGCTACACTTGAGCATTATGGATATTCGTGGGTAGCAAACACAACCCATGCACAATGGATGGGAAGAAAAATTTGCCAGACCTCTCTCTGGAATTGTTAATTAGCTAGCAAGCCCAAGAAATCCACCTTTGCCACCTACTATTGGATCTATTGTTACTTCAAATGCTTCATTTTCCCACTCACTTACTGAGGTTAACAAAAATTCTTTGCTTGGGCCCCCCTTACCAAAATAGGATAAAGGAAAAAAACCATTGGAAGAACTCTCATGTATTGAATCATCACAATCAACTTCAATTGTTTCCAGGTTGCACTCTCAGAAGACATGAAATAAAGGAAGAAGGGAGATTTCTTTTAAGAATAGTTGTTCTAATAAGACATTTTATTTTATTTCATGATAGTATTTGTAATTTGAAACATTTAAAGGCATTAAATATTTTTTGGTTGGCAATGATACTATGATATTTAATTTTAGCCTCCGGGGGGCAGCTCAATTAGCAATTGTTGTGAAAATGAAGTGTTACGTACCACAAGGTTCCGGGTTCAAATCCCCCACGTTTACCCATGGCCACATGCTAGGGGTGGTGTGATTCACCTAGGGGTTATAGTAGTAGCGATTGGAATCGACCCCATGTCACACGCGTACGAGACCAACTAAATTGTCAATTCCTATATATATATGTGTGTGTGTGTGTGTGTGTATGTATGTATGTATGTATGTATGTCAGTCACACTAGTACGAGGTTGGCTCAGTTGTCGATTCCTCTAGTCTAATATATCTATATATATATATATATAATTTTGAAAAATTCAAAATATTATGTTTTGATAAACATGATACAAGTGTTATTAGGATTATGATGTTATATTTAATGGAATATTTTTTTGCCATTATATGTTAAATACGTTTTAATGTAGGGGTTCATTTATGATTGAGTTGAGTCCAGTGGGACCCCACCTACTTTAATTACATATTTTTCTAAAAAATACCTTCTTGACTTTTGTATGTCGTCTTCATTTTCTTGTGGTATTTCTAAACCAAAGATAAAAATAAAATTACTAGGAGAAACCATTGACTTAAATAATTGTTTTATTCAAGTACAAAAGAGAGGAGAAATCACAAAGAGAAGGGAGGAATTAATTGAGGGAAGGTGTGCCAAAGCTTTCAGAGTACTTTTTTCAAACAATATTCATTTTCCATTCTAAGTATTTTATAGACTAAATTGTATTGTTGATTGCAAGGATATCTTGAACGTGGCAAGGAAAGATGAAGTGACACACATTTATGGTATTCTTCAAGGTTGTTTATTTTCCTTCTTTCTGTTGTCACATATGAGCAATTTTGATTTTATTCAATGTTAATTACTATAAATCTTGCATAAATTTGCTGATGTTTTCTTCACATCACTTGAAGTGGTCTAGATCAAATTTATTGTTTTTTTTTCCTATGACACTCACTTACCTTTGTATGAGTCATTTAACATTTGAGGCTTATAAGGACATCCTTGGTCCTAATACTCGCTGGGATTTGTAAAGACAATTGGTCTTATAATAAAATCATTGCTGATTTATCTCTATGATTGACTTAAAATTTATTTTGAATTCATATTATAGTTCCTTTTTCATTATTTCTTTCAAGGGTTTTAAATATTTATTTTGAAATTTTTAGTTCATAGTTTTGTATAGTTAATTTATTTTTCTTTTATTCTTTGAGTTGTTATAGATTTAATATATATATATATATGTGTGTGTGTGTGTGTGTGTGTGTGTGTGTGTGTGTGTGTATATGTGTATATATACATATGTATATACATGTATATATACATATACATGTATATATACATGTATGTATATATATACACATATATGTATATATATACACATATGTGTATATATATGTATATGTGTATATATACATATGTATATGTTGGATACCTATACCAATAGGTTTCATATTTCATGATTGGCAAGAGAAAGTCCAAATATGCTCTGCTTTGAGTTCACAAAGATCCCATATTTCCTAAAGAGAAAGAAGGTGTGTAAAGTGTTTCAAATGTTGATGACCTTATTTCAAATTTTGATGGATGATCCAACAGTCTAATCTGGATCATGCCATGTGTTCAATTTTGTGTTGTAGACTAGAGAAAGAAGTCTGTCCAAACTGCTTAATCTTGGCAGACAACTAGTTTAGGTAGAGAAGAAAAGGATCCCAACAGCCTAATCTGGGACCTTGGAAGAGATAAGGGTAGAAGTAGATAGAAAGAGCAAAAGAAAAAGCCAAGGAAAAGAAAAGGCAAGTAAGGGTCTGCAAGTCCAAATGCACCCTCCAAGAAGAAATAAAATGCTAGGCAAGTAGCTGGGTAGGTAGCTGGGGTTGCAGAAAGGTTATCCCTATCATTGCAAGATTGGTGATGGTGGGCAGCAAGGCAAAAGATTACAGCTGGGAGCATGACTAATTTCCCTCACTCCCCTCCAATTTCATTTCTAACATTCCCTCACTAGCCTGAGATTCATGGAAAAGACTAAGTTTTCATGGTGGTTCTTAATCTTTAAAAGCCACATTTCTTGTCTAAAAATCTTTTCATTTTGATCTACTCTTGAAACCAAGCTTGTTTCACATAAACTCAATGGTTTCCACATCCACTTACCCCCTCCTCCATAACTAACACTTACCCTACTATATAAATCCCTTATATCACCTTTTTCCCTAATACTACTAACACCAAGGTGTATAAATCCCAGCATTATCTACATATTCTCCTTTTGGCATTATAGCCAAGTAAATGGTCTAAGGGGACTTCAGTCCACCTGGGACTGTGGTCAACCTTGTCTTGGATGTGCTCTGACCTCTGGTTATGAGCAGAAATCCTCTCCCTCAACCCTCACCGTCTCTCTGCTGAAAACGCACAAAAACCCCGTTTTCCCATAAAAACCCTTGAAAAAGCTCAAAAAACCCAAAAACTGCGGAAAAACCCACTTTCCTATAGTCCTCCGCCCAATTATTAAATTGAATATTTTATTACGCTGGCGGGACCCCTCCCCAACATGCTCGACCAGTCGGAAGGCCCGCCAGTCGTCAGATCTCCGTCGCCCAGATCTAAAGGTGGGCGGTCATTTTCACTCCCCGACCTGCCGACCTTTAGCGTCCGGGGAAAGTGGTTTCGCCCATCCCGTACAGGGGACGCGTGGCAGGCGGCGGGGTTGTTCGGAGCCCCCCTCCCCATTACCGCCTTTGCCCAAAGGTGGTGCGGGGAACCCGCTTACCGCCACCCCTAATACCACCTTCCTCCCACGTCACTTGCACGTCACCCTGACGTCACCTCGCCGGTACCCGCCCCAGCGTCCCGTGGCCCTCCACGCGGACCCACCACTGTACCCGCCCGCCACCGTGTCCTGCCACCCTGGCGAACACCTCAGCCGCCACGTCACCTCCGTACCTGGGCCCCGCCATGACGTCATGCTGACGTCATCGGCGGAAAAGCGCCAAAATGCACACTTTTGCCAAATTTAACGATTTAAACGACCAAATGAGTCGTTTTCGCTCATTTTCATGCGAAAGAGAAACTAGCCGTTGCCAACAGATGCTGCGAAACCTCTCACTCAGCCATCAAATTCGACAATCCGACCATTCAAAGTTCAGAATTCGACGGCACCAAGTCGCCTCAACCCGGCCGACGAGCTTCCAAGTCGATTTTCCAGGTATTTTGCCATTTCCTTCCACTTTGCCCATGAATTCCAATTCTCTGTAGAATTCACCATTAAAGACTGGTAAATTCACTTAATTCAGCTCCACCTGAGCACCTAAACCAAACCCAAGCAACTTGCCCCATCCCTAAGCCACAATTTGACATTGGAGAAATCAGTTCGCGGGTTAAAACTGCAAAATTTGCCCCCGAGGTACTTGGCATTGTTCCCTTTTGCCAAGTACAGGCCACCTGCACTCTTCCTAATAAATTATCATTGTCCCTGCAGCGTCCCTTTAGGCAATCCACATCCCTGAGATTTTACAGCATTTTACCAACCTGCTTACAATTTGACACTAGAAGAGGACATCACACGGTGTACAGTTTTCCTGCTGCTTAAGTCTTCAAAGACTTATCAAACTTTTACCTCTCCCTGCACACATACAGATTAAATCATGGCAGCCTCTGCATCCTCTTCCCTCAGTGTTACTCCACTGAATCAGACCAATAAGGAACTGGAGGCCTTGCCATTTATTGACAAGGATTGTCTCATCAATGACTTTGAGGGAGACAGGGACTTTTTGAAGACCTTCACTACACTGAGGGAAGACCATAAGGAGGGATTTGGTACAGATGGAATGTGGGAGTCAAACCTGCCCTATTACTGTCTCCCAGCTGTGAATGTTTTCCCTGAAATCATTCACTTATGTGCTCAAAACTATGATCTGGAGCACAGAGCTGTCAATACTCCATCAGGGAGGATCCTTTTTTATATAAATGCTGAGTCCATCAACAAGATGTTGCAGTTTGATCAAACGGAGTTGCTAGTCCCATTCTCCATGAGGTACTTGCTGGAAGCTGGTGACAAGATGACCAGTGAGGAGCTGCAAAAGGTCACCAGGAACTACATGAGAGCTGAGTGCCAGCCTACAGGGCCACCCCCTTATCTGCATGAACATTTCAATGACTCAGGCAGGCTGCTACTAGACATGATAGCCTATGTGTTAGGTTACCAAAACAGTAAGCATGTGGATCAAGCCATGCTCGTATTGCTGTCTGCTTACAGCCCACGTCAACCCCCTGCCCGAAAGTATAACTTTGCTAAGTTCATAGCCAATAGGATTCATGATCAATTGAGCAAAATGGACAGACAGGGGGTCTTCAGATACTCAGCTTACATCTACCACCTGTTCATGTTTTATCATTCTGAAGCTTTCCCATGCTACATCAGAAGGCTGGATAACAAAGGAGAGAGGAGATCTGTCATTTTCTGGACCTCAGTCTATCATGAAATCACAAATTCACCCTATACCTACTGTGAATTTGTTGACCAGTTTGTATACCCAGTCTCCTGCATGCTTATGAAGTCCCCTCCACCCAGAGTATCTAATGAGATCAAGAAAGCTTTGCAGCTATCTAAGAAGTACAAAATAGGTGATTGGTACCTATATGAAAACCATACTGTGTTCAGAGTATATGGCTGTGAGCTCTGTCCATACAGGCTACCCAAGTATGTTCCTATGAGATTATTTGCCTTGGAGTATTACAGGCAATTGATTCAGTCAGACCTTACCCATTTCCACAGCTCCAAGAAAAAGGCACACCTTAACTTCAAAAATGAGTTGGGTCCTTTCATCATGAACAAGAAGGAAGGATGGGAATCTGCAGACCTGATCCTCAAGGACAAATATAAATTGTCATACAGTTTTCGATGGGTCCCTTATGACCCTCAAGGTTTCATCACTGCTAGGAGAACTAAGTACAGACTCCTAGGGATTAAACACTGCCACTACCCACACATAGAAAAGTATGCCAACTTACAAGAATGGCAGCTGGACACTCTAGTTGAGAGCTTAACTGAAGAAGAAAGAATGCTTAGAAATATGAAAGAACTTGAGAAGACAATTGACCTGGACTATGTGCTCCAGGTACCTTTCAGATTGCCTCAATCAGTGGGAGGAGGGACCTCAGTTACCAGGACAGCGCCGCAGACACTCTCTACAGCAGCACCAGGCTTAGATAAAGGAAAAGGAAAAATGGATGCAGAGGATGAAGCAAAAAAGGAACAGTCAGAGCAACAGTCACAGCAAAAAGATCATCAAACAGAACAACAAACAGAGCAGCAACAAGGACAAACCATTCTGCCACAAACTGGGCTGCCAGAAAACCCCCTAATGCAAACACCGCCACCTCAAATTGAGCCATTAACTACCTCAGTTTTGCAGACCCCGACACATGAAGAGAGGGGTACTAAAAGGCAAAGAGAAGAGTCCACTCCCCTCAGTGGATCCTCCCACCAGCCAGAGGCCAAAAGGCAAAGGGCAGATTCCCCAGAGGTGGAAGACATCACTGAAGATGTCTTGAATGATACAGCAAAGGACAGGGAAGGCAGCCAACATACAGGGACAAGCTCCTTTCAGCAGGAGCAGAATTTACAGCTTGGTTTGGAGGTGTCATCCTCTTCTCAGCAAAGCCAGAAGCTTAAAAGTGCTAAGGCTACCTTCAAAGAAATCAAGGCAGCAAATGAGTTATTGAGGGCTGAGGTTTACAAACAGTTTATAGATGCCACTCCAGCCCAGCAGGAAAGGTTGATGTCGGTCTACGACTTCAAAGAGGAAAAAATGATATTCAGCCATTTCAAACCCAAGGGGCCGCACCCAATGACAACTGCAGATTTCATCAAAACAAGGGTGGAGGTCCTGGCCAAAGACATACATCCTATGGACCAAATTGAGCTCCACAAGCAGACTGGGGAGATGGTCTATGCCACCTTGGTAGAGAAGGCCACATTAGCTCATGAGCTGAAAGAATCTTTGAAGAACACAAACACTCAACTAGACTTTGAGAGGTTGTCCTCTAAGGCCAAGGACAATAGGATAAAATCTCTTGAGGAGATTATTGTTGATCTAGGACATGACCCTAGTGATCCAACCGGGGTAAAAGCCCTCATAAAGAAAAAGGATGATGATCTAAATGCCATGAAGAAGAGGTTGAAGCTGTTACCTACAGAACACCCTCAGACAGCTGAATTGCAAAAGGAAAAGCAAGTTAATGAACAACTTGACCTCTTATTACAGCAAGATCAAAGGATCCAAGAACTAGAGAAAGAGCTGGAAGGAGCATTGCAAGACAAACAGGGAGGATCTACACTCCAAGTTCCTCCAACAGATTCCACAACAGCAACAACTTCTGGGGCAGCAGTGGCCCCCACAACAGAAGCAGCAGGTACAACAGCAGCTACAGATGCCCACCCCAGTGTAGAAGAATTAACCAAAGCTGTCAAAGCAATGGAGCTACAGGCGGATGAAATAAGGAAAGCAAAAGAAAAACTGGCAGAGATAGATGCCAAATATGACCAATCAAAGATAACGGTAGCAGAACAGGGCAGACAGATTAAGGCTCAAAAAGATAAAATAAAGGCCCTGGAGAAGGAGCTCAATCTGGAAAATACTATGGCAGAAATTAAAAGAATCCTGTGGAATAAAATTACCCAAGCTATTATCAAACAGTGGAAATCCATTAAAACAATGCATGAGCATATGGATTTAATTGTACAAGCCCAGACAGATGTCCAGAGAGCCAAGACAGTGTTAGGAAACAGACCTGAGCAAGCTAGCCAATTGATAGAATTTTTGAACAGGCAAGACAAAGAGGAGCTGGCAGCCGTTGGAATCACCAACATAACAGAGGCCATCCTCATGGCTAAAAAGGTGCTAACTCTCAGAGGTTATGTACAGACGGCAGAAAGAAAAAGTTATGAGATACAGACTGAAGTTGAAGATTATAAACTCAGAATGGGAATGCTACAAGCAAGAGGACTGCCTAGCCTGCTGAGCAGCACAGGAAAATTAATCAGCAGAGATCAATTTACAAACAGGGTGGCCGCTTACATTGAAAATCAAATCACTGCATCCAGCAGTACTTCTGAGGAAACAGTTCCTCCAACAGGACAGAGCTTGTACACTAAGCTTGAAGGCTCATTTTTTGTTGAAAATGAGGTAAATCATTTATTTGAAACTCCTCCTAGTTTTTTCAGATATACAGAGCTTGACGAGACTCTAATTAAAATTCGGAGGCACCAAATGCCTAAGGAGGACTGGTGGCAGGCCATGCTCCAAATTTTGCCACGGTAGTTTCAAGACATTCGTCCACTGCCAGCTCAGCTCACCAGAAGACAAGTGTAAAAGGATTAATGTTTGAAAAGCATCCAAAAAGTGATTCATCACTAATGATGACAGCTCGCCACATTTTGAACAGCACGTCCCCATCCGACTCAGCAGCTCCCAAAGGCCAAAAGTATCTTCTGACAGAACATCAAGACGCCTTTATTTTGTATTCAATGCTGTAGTAAATTTCTGATAAAAATATCTCAAAGTTGGTGAGGATATTAAGTCTGAGATAACTAAGAACTCAGATATTTTTGTAAAAATCGAAGTATATATTCACCCCGCACATAAGCTTAAGGGGTTGTTGTTATTTTCATTTCGGAGATCTCACTTGCTGTAAATTTCTCAGAGAAATAATACAAAGGGTGAATGGAACTTCCAAAGCTTGGCGTACCTTGATGCATTGTGATGAATGGTGAATGTTGCAGGATTCCAGAGTGTTTCATAAAACAATAAGTCTTTCTTAAATCTCTGTGTTACATGTTTTCGAGTCTTTTGTTCTCTTTTATTGTTTAAATGTTTTACACTTAATAGCAAAGTAGAAGAATAGTTCCAGGATTTAATCACTGATTACCCTGAACTCAATCTGAGCTATTATCCATGTTTTCTTCAGATACAGTGAATGAAGCGTAATTCTTAACTGCTGCACTTTAAAACTATATCTTTTACAGTGATAGACATTCCCAGGAATTCAAGTTTGCTCCTGAGACATCTATCCGTTTCTCATATCTAGTTTGGTGGAAATACTTAAATACTCTAGTGAAAATTCTTAATTGCTTTCACTGGTTTTTTCACCTGTTTGTGTTATAAATCAAAAATTTTGTTGTATGAAGTATCCAAATGGCCCTGTAAGTTTCACCAATTCACCTCAAGGTTTCTAGACACCTACAGCTATAGACTCCATTGCCCAATGATATTTGACTCTTTGGACATTATATCACAAGACCTGAAAGAAAATCTTCAACCAAAACATAAACAAAACCTGTGCGTAATACCTAGCCTAAAACACTATCATAACAGATACAAATCATAAAGAGAGAGCCCTCTCTGATCACAATTTGGCTAGAAACGGTGATCAAAAGATTGGTTAGTGGTTACCCCGGCCGTATTCCCTTGGGAGTCATAGGGAACAACCTGGGTGTTAACAGTATATACATGTATATATACATATACATGTATATATACATGTATGTATATACATATGTATATATATACACATATACATATATATATACATGTATATATACATGTATATGTACATATATCTATATATATGTATATACACACACATATATACACACACACACATATATATACATATATATGTATACATATATATACAAATATATATATATATATATCTATATATCTATATATATATATATATATGTATATGTATATATATATATATATGTATGTATATATACATATATACGTATATATGTACATGTATATATATATGTATATGTATATATATACATATACATATATATGTATATATACATATATGTACATGTATATATATGTATATGTATGTATATATACATATATGTATATATACATACATATACATATACATACATATATATGTACCATATATGTAGATATACATACATATACATGTAGATATATATGTATATATGTAGATATACATAGATATACATATATGTATATGTATGTATATGTATATATATGTATATGTATATGTATGTATATGTATATGTATGTATATATACATATATGTATATATACATACATATACATATATGTATGTATATATATGTCGTATTGAGTATTTTTGCTGCATTAATACATGATGCGGTGGAAATTTATATGGATGATTTTACACTTTATGGTTGTGATTTTCAAGAAGCCCTGACTAACCTAGGCAAAGTATTGCACAAATGTATTGAAATGAACCTGTCTCTCATGCCATAAAAATGTGAATTCTTAATGAATCAAGGGACCATGCTAGGTCATTCAATATCTCAGCAAGGACTGCAGGTGGACCCGAACAAAATAACAATCATCCAAAGGGTCCCACCTCCACAAAAGAAGAGGGATGTCAGGAGTTCCTTGGGGTTAGCTGGATACTACCAAAGGTTCATAAAGGACTTCAGCAAGTTGGCCTCTCCTTTATTTGGGTTTTTGGCCAAAGATTCAAAGTTTATATGGTCAAAAAGTTGTCAAGATGCCTTAGACATTTTAAAGGGTAAGTTAACCATTGCACCAATTCTTCAAGGCCCAAACTAGGCCCTCCCTTTTCATATTCATGTTGATGCCTCACACAAAGCCATAAAAGCATCCTTAGGTCAGGTAGAGGAGAAATTGCCCTATGCCATCTATTTTATCAGTAAGAACCTGTCAAAGGTTGAGCTAGATTATACTGTGACCAAAAAGGAACTCCTGGCTATTGTGCATTCATTAAACAAATTTAGGCATTACATTACAGGCTACCAAACATTTGTGCATACTGACCACGCTGCAATCAAATATTTAATGAACAAACCAGATGTGAATGCTAGAATTATAAGATGGTTTCTTTTATTACAGCAGTTTGATCTAACTATTGTTGATAAGCCTGGTAAGGAAAATGTTATTGCAGACTTTCTATCTAGGATGAATTTGCCTGCAGGTGAAGAAGGAATGGTGGATGACCAGTTACCAAACAAGCATTTGTTTGCTATTTCAGTTCTCTCCCCATGGTTTGCTGATATAGCAAACTATTTGGTATCAGTACAGTTCCCACCAAACTTGCCCTCCAAAGAAGAGAGCAAGATAGTCAGGAAAAGCGCCCCATTCACCTGGATTGGGGGCAATCTTTTCAAACTTAGCCCAGATCAAATCTTGAGAAGGTGTGTAAGGGAAGATGAAGTTTTTGACATCCTTCTGACCTGTCATGATGGGCCTTGTGGAGGTCATTTTGTAGCAAAGAGGACAACATTCAAAGCGTTACAAGCAGGCTGTTATTGGCCCACTCTTCATCAGGATGTGAAAAAGTACATTAGTCAATGTGATTGGTGCTAGAGGATGGGAAAGCCTACTCCAAGAGATAAAATTCCCCTATAGCCTCAAGTGACTTTCAAGCCATTTGACAAGTGGGGAATGGACTTCATTGGGCCTATCAACCCTCATTCAAAGCAAAAACAATACATTATTGTGTGCACTGATTATTTGACTAAGTGGGATGAAACCAAGGTGATTAAGGCAACAACAGAAGAGAAGGTGGTTGAGTTCCTAAGGGAAAATGCATTCTACAAATTTGGGTACCCTAGAGAGTTAGTCATAGACCAAGGCATCCAATTTACCTCCAACATGATTGAAGAACTGCTCAGCTATCACAAAATCAAGCATAGGACTTCCACTCCTTATCATCCACAAGCTAATGGGCAAGTGGAGGTAACAAATAGGGCACTGGAGAGCATCTTAACCAAGGTAGTGAGCAACAACAGGAAGGATTGGGCAGAGAGACTAGTTGAGGCCACCTGGGCCTATAATACAATAGGGAAGACCACCACTAGATTTACACCTTATGAGCTGATCTATGGAAAAAAGTCTTTACTATCCATAGAGTTTGAATATAACACATTGAGGATGGCAACACAACTAGATTTGGATCTCAATCATGCATAGAAAGAAAGATTGTTCCATTTGAATGACTTGAATGAATTCAAAATGCAGGCCCTCCTACATACAAAGATAGTTTAGCTTCAGAGGAAGATCTGGCATGATAGACATATTAAGGAGAAGCAATTTCAAGAGGGCGATTGGGCATTGTTATATGATTCTAGGTATAAATACTTCAAGGGCAAGCTAAGGACAAGATGGCTCGGACCTTATGTGGTGAAAAGATGCCATGATAATGGTTCAGTGCAAATCAGAACTATAGATGAAGAAGCCATTCCATTGCTTGTTAATGGACACTATTTGAAAATGTACAAGAGACCTTTATCAAAGCAAGAGTTCATTGACAGTATCAATTAAACAGTGATGATAGTGGAACAAGTTCTAGCTCCTCCCTCATCAGGTCACTGATAAAAAATAAAAAAAGGACTTAGGTGAAAACCTCCATGAGGCACCTGAGTTCAATATTTGGGTTGAAAACCTCGTGAGGCAACCCAAGGATGAGAAAAAAATAGAAAGAAGAATAAAAATATCCCTGGGTGAAAACCTTCCTTGAGGCGGCTAGGGCAAACATCTAGGGTGAAAACCTCTTTGAGGCAGCCTAGGTGTTTTTCAAAAGAAAAAAAGAAAAAAAGAAAAAAGACATAATTGTTATTTACAGGTGGGCGATAAAGACAATCAAGGAGCAAAGAGAGGATCCAAAGGGGACCCTACCTCACATATATTCATCTCCTCCACTCCTTACCATGCATATCTCCATCAATTCCATTATTCTTTGTACTTCATTGCTTCTATTTAGGCGAAGACTGTGTTTTCTATAAGATCCCCCGAAAACCTACAGGGAGCAATCCGAGGGTGAATGGTAGGTTGGTTACGTCCTGTAGCAGCCTATCCCATAGAATATCAATCATCATCTACAGGTCTTCACAAGGATGATCTAGGAGCTCCAGATAGGAGACAATAGACAACAGAGGAGGAAGAAGAATGACCATGCAGAAAATAAACAACACATCACCTCTGATCTTTGACAACTGCAGCATGGCATCGAGACCACAGGTAAGTATCCCGCTCACTCACTCATATGCATAATTTGATCAAAAGTTGTAAGGGTTATGAGGTAGTTGGTTTATAAGTGAAAAGGTGGCCAGTTAACTTGGCCCCTTTAACAAAGCAGACAATCAGGTGGCAAAAAGGAAATTCTTTTTAATATCAAAAGAGAATGCAAGAGTCTAAAAAAAATGGTTTATTTTTTATGGCATTCGAATCCGATGTAAGGTGGGGCCTCGACCCATATTAAAGTTTGAGCAATAGCACAAGATTTAAGTAAGCATGGGTTTGAGAGGCAGATAAGGTGCTCTGCAGGGGAGAAATGAGCATGAGTTATAACTCAGGCTCAACCCCTGCAGTTGACCATGACGTCAAGGTGTTTGACCAAGATCTATGGCCTAAGATTACTGTGGGGGGGTTCAAGCCTAATGAACATCCCGTACACTCCCTACCCCCACAGCAGGCCACCCCAATCGCTCCACTCCATCTCATCTCCTCCACGTCATCTGCCACCCTCATTCATTACCGTCCACCTCATTCACCGTACCCCGTCACCTCATCTGCCATTCCATAGATACAGTGTTGTTTATGGCTACCATTTTAGGATGCTTGAAGAATTAAGATTTGGGGTAGAAACACCAGTTCACCAAAGACTCAGCATACCCTATTTCTTTATGCAATCACTCGTAGACTCCAACAACAAAGTAAAGGAAGGGAATTCCCAACAATTGTCTCACCATGGGTTGATCAGGATCCTCATTGAAGATGCCCTCCAACACCTTAGGATCCCTATAACATGATCAGTCTTCAGAGACTTACCAGCAGAGGATGACATCAAAACCCTCACCTATGATGTTAGTCCTTTTGTCAGTGAGGAGGAAAAATAAGAAGAAGAAAATACAGATCTAGATGAGGATGAGATGTATGAAGGAAAAACTAATACAGAGGAACATGATGAAGCAGGAGAAGAGAAGGAGGATGATTCTAAAAAAGAGGAGGAAACAAAGGAAGAAACTGATGGAGATGAGAAAGAGTAGTAAGAGGAAGAAGATAAGAAAAATAGAGAGGAAGAAGGAATTGAAACAGAAGGGGAAGAACACAAGGAGGAGTCACCTAGGGTGTCTCCAGAGGCCCCTAAGAAGGAGGCAGAAGCTGCTCTCACTGCTCTCAGAACCCCAGTTAAGCAAAAAGGGGAAAGAAGGAGGCAAACCCCTCTATATTTCAAAACAAGAAAGAGCACAAGAATCAAACAAGGAAAGCCACAAATATCAACAAAAATCCCTATTGAGATTGAAGATTCCCCTACACCAAGGGACAAAGAAGCAATAATGAGAGATCAACTTGAGAGGGAAAATGCATGGCTGAGAGGACAGATGCAGGAAAGGGAAAACTAACTAGCATGTATGGCCAGCCTCTCCTTGGAGGCCATCCAGTGTAGGATGCCAACTAAATCCTATGCTCTTTACATCAGAGAACAATGGCTGCAATTTCAGATTAAAACACTAGCACAAAGGGGCACCATTCCATTTCAAGACTACAGGTAGTTTATTGATATTTGTGATCAAAGTACACTAGAGGATAGGGCCAAAATGGCCGAGTTTTACTTGCACAACATGGCCCTCACAGACATGAATGTTTTGGATCCTAATGCCAAGCTAGGAGATCTAAAATTAATGGCTTTGGCATCATGGATGACCCATGAGGAGTCAAGGGCCACAGGGATGAAAAGAATATTGTCCAGAGAGAAAAATGAACCTCTTTTCATTGTAGCTGAACAATCAAATCCCATGGCCCTAATCAGCACCCATAATCTAATTGCAAATGATCCTCAGCTGTCACCTAGATATCTTGCTGCCCAAGAGCAAGAAATTTCACATTTGAGGATATGTTTAGGCTGCTAGGAGAAGATAGTATACATGCCTGCTTCAGGAGATGGAACACACTGCCACACAGCTTAAAGATCAGAGAATATCACTCCTCTCAAAGGTTGAGAGAAGCACTCAATAGGACACCTATGTATAAGCAATCAATGCAAAAGTTGAAGGTCAATTGGATAGGCCTAAAACTCAGTCCACCACTACTCCTAGGGATGCTAGAAGGGAGAAAAAAAGAAGAGGAAAAGAGGCAGTGGGAAGAAGTAGAAAGGAAAGCAGGCTTCTATGAACAAGAAGAAGAGACCATGGCAGAGGCATGGGATGTCGGAGAGGCTACCAAAGCCATGAAGGACATGGACATTGACTAAGTTGCTTAGAGGATGAGCAACACTTTCAGTAGGGGGGTGATGATGAGCCTCATCATTGAGTAATTATGGGCCTTAATTCACCTCCTAGCTTAGTCAAACCAACTATTCTCACAACATATTGCATACTTTTGATTATATTTTATTTATGAGATAAGCTAGAGTTGGATATTTTACTTTGTGGTCTAATGTACATTTAACATGGGATTAAAGGATAAAAGCAAGGAATTTTGGCAAAGACCTTGGTCAAAACTAGAATGGGACAAGGGAGAGGAATTATAGGAGGTAAATCCTCCTAATTTACTACCCCTCCATTCGAATATTCCTCCATCAACTCAGAGTGCAAACAACCAAATCATGAGGACTAGAAGGCAGCCGAATATGTGAAAGTCAAAGCACCAGTTTATCTCGAGTTTGGGAGCTGAGCCTCCCTAATTTTAAGGAAGTCATTGGAGACTTCAGTCGTGTAAGTAGAGAGGCCTAGGACCTCAGTAGGATTCGACTTTTTATTGTAAAACTTTACTCTATTTTTGAGTTGCAAGACTTGTGACAGTTTTTGATGTAATCAATTGTTTTGATAATAAGAATGAGTTTTGTTTTGAGCCAGCACTGAGTTAACTCAGAGGGCTGAAGCTCTTGGGTTAGGGCCCAACCATAACATCTAAGGCTCCTCTTTATTGTACATGTATGCTAGCGTAGATTCATGGTTTAATCATTCATTTGCTTAAGTAGTTGCATTTCCATTACAACAGTGTAGCACATAGATTCATGGTTTAATCGTTCATTTGCTTAAGTAGCTGCATTTCCATTACCACAGTGTAGTGTAGATTGGTTGTGTTTTAGTTTTCTTCCATTTATGCCTTCTTTCAATTAGTAGGTTAGAAAGGAGAAAAAGATCCCCATAAGGTTGTCAACAGGTGTCTCAGCCTCACCTCCTCCCTCTGTGACCACGACTTGAGGAAAAGACCCTTCAGAAACCCCAAAAACATAGATTTCTAGTTCTCGCATGAGCTTTGGAGTTTGTCATCTTGATTCAGTACTTGGTTCATTTCATCGTTATCTTTCTGTAATAATATCTCACTCGTATTCTCATTTCCTTCACCACTTTCTTCATACATAATATAGGCGGAAGCTAACAAATAACATCTTAATCAGATTATACCCGTAGATCTCCTTACCGTCTGATCCATAACAAAACCTGACCAATCGTTGTTAACCGTGTGTCTCATATTCATTTTAACGTTTGACTTTAGGTGCTCCAAATATCCACCGTCGATCTATTTTTCTTGATCCAACAACTATCGCGTCACCCAGTCGCCAAATAGCTTGGCCGATCTCCACCATTTATCAATCCCGCATGATCCAACGGCTATCACGCAATCTCGCGTGAATTATTTCATGACCGATACTCGACCGAGAGCACGTGAGAAAAGTGGTTTTCCCGTGCTACGTGTCATTCACTTAGGCTAATCGCGTAAAATTTAGAAATATAGCTTACAACCCTTAGGGCGCACGAGATACTGCTTACCACCTATATTCATTTCAATGTTTGACTTTAAGTGCTCCACATCTCCACCGTCGATCTATCTCACTTGATCTAACGGCTATCGCGTCACCTAATCGCTAACTAGCTTAGCCGATCTCCACCGTTGATCAATCTCGCATGATCCAATGGCTATCGCACAATCTCGCGTGAATTGTTGCACGACCGATATCCACCGGAGAGCACACGAGAAAAGTTGGTTTCTCGTGCTACGTGTCACTCCCTTAGGCTAGTCGCGCAAAAATTTAGGAATTCCACTTACAGCTTTGAGGGCGCACGAGAAACTGCTTACCACCTACGAAGACCACTCCATCATTTCGCACGTTTTTTTCCTTCTGTCACCACGTGACTTAATGTGATCCATCCATCTATTCACTTAATCCCCTATAATAAGATCTCTGCCATTCATCCCCTGTTAATCTTGTCCGTCCATCGATTCACTTAAACTCCGCGATAAGATCTTTGTCGCTCATCTTCTGTTAATCCTGTTCAACCATCTATTAACTCAATCTCCCGTGAAAAGATCTCCACCATTCATCTCCTGTTCATTGATCGATCCAATGGTTCCTATGCACTGCTACTTCATTACGTCCTCCCTTTGCTGATTTTGATCTTCGATTGCTTTTCCGCTCGACTCCTTCCTGAACTTTGTTTTGCATATCATTTAAATGCTCCCACTTCTGAGCTTCGATTTGGTTATTCATTCAGACTCTAACGCTATCCGATCATCGAAAAACCAAGAAAGTGAAAACATATTTAGTTTAGTTTCCTTTCTTACTCATTATTTTAGTTTGGTGCTCTTTACTTCTGTGACTTAGATAGAAGCATTAGGTCAGTGTTGATTTAGCAATTATGCTTAGCAAAGTTGTTTAAATGGTTAATTAGGATATGGTGTGATATTATCATTACATGTTGTCTTCTTCATTACTACAGTAGAGTATCTCTCTTAGAATAGATTTGCTCTTCTTCCATCAAAGAATCAAGCTTCTTCTGACTCTATAGAAGTCTGGCTTGGAACCCCTGGGGTCTCTCGCCAGATGAACAAGTGACAACAGGCAGGACCTTCACTTCTACTTGTGCATATAGCACTGTCACCTCCAAGTTTGTACGAACCTCGGGTTGATAAGTAAAGTTGGTAGCTGAGGAGTTGTAGCATCCTTGCTGCAATAATGGCGCTCATCAGGATCAAGAACCCTGTAAGACGTAAAGTAAAAACATATGGTGTATTGGTATACCTGAGAAGTCGTATGGACATACTTAATGATAAATTTTATCAAAGATGAATGGGAATATAAATCACTCGTGATTACAAAAAATATGTATAAATATGAGTTAATAGGAGTTATCTTGGGTGATTGGTAGGAATGGTCAGAATCCTTTGAACCAAATTAATCATTAACAAATGATATAGCAGACATCGATAATAATAACAATAAAAGATAAAACCCCATATGTGAACAATGTAACTCAAGTATAAATAAGTCCAAAATAGTAATAACTGGTTGGTACAAGTAAGTTGGATTTCATGACGAATAAAAAAAAACTAGTAAGGGAATTAATAAAAATTCTCACTTAAAAGTATCTTCATAAAGGGAGCCACAGAAAGACTCGTTACAATAGTGGAATAAATGGTACAAACCTTCAACATGGAGGTTTACAAAAGTTAGGTAATTAAGAATTTCTCTTATTTTAAAAAAAAGTAACATCGAAATGGAGGTAGGTTATGATAAAATATCATAATAACTTGTGATGGAAAAGAGATTAGTCTCATAATAGTGAAGTGAGCAGCATATCTAAGATTTTAAGTTGAAACTGACATGATAATAGTATTTGAGTTACTTCAAGGTACTGAATAAACACAGAAGCACCTCAAAACAGTGATGTTGATACTACTAAAGATATCAACTTTACACCAATTTTAGTAAATATAAAGTGAGAAAGATTAGATTAATTTTCAAGAATATGGAAATATACTAGGAGGGAAATTAAATGGCTCCAAATTTAGAGAAGGAATCTATATATCTTTTGAATTTCCTATACCTGATGGATATAGGGGGCTCTAGATTATTGTTACAAATTCGTAATATTGATTCATGGAATGATTTGCTAATTGGTTTATTTTATAATCGCCTCGTGAATGGAAAGGTTAAGTTTGATCAAAAGAAAGTTGACAAGAGAATTTTGATTGATTGAAATTACTATTAATTTTAATTCAATGTCTAAATCCTTGATCTGAGTTAGCATTGATGTTTATATTAAATACTCTGAGGAGCCTATTGTCCTAATGTGAATTGAAGGATTGATGGTGGATATAGGTATAAAATAAAATAAAAGTGATTAGAAATAGGAAGATAGCTTAGTAAGGTAACTAAGGAAATGTGGCATAAAATTTTAAGAAAAATTTAAAGCTATGATAAAAATAATGTTGGTATCCCATTGGCAGAAACATTACCTATGCATGTTCACATGCAAAGGCCAGCATGCCACCAGTCAATGTTACCGAGATAAGTACATTAAATAACTTCAAAATGAATTTTATAGACACAAATGTTGACTTGCTAAATAGTTTATTAAAATGAACATATGATGAAAAGCATTATGTTAGGATGACCATACTAACATGATGTGTTGAGGCAGTCAATGGGCACAAAAGATACAAGGGGGGTGAGGACCCCATGTATCCTCCAAACACCTTAATCAATAATTTGCATAATAGAAATGGATGTAAACCCCAAGAAGAGAATTGAGAGAAACTCATAAGTGAGGTGTGTCGAAAAATACTATTGTAAGGTTGGTGATGTAAATTTCATGTTATCTTCCGTTGATTTTAAGTATGTCGTGCTACCAGAGGTTATTCCCTTGAATTATCTTGTTCATTTAGACTTAATGCTCTACTGGGGAAACATCAGAAGGAAACGAATAAATAAATAAATCAATTTAAATATAATACCTTAATCAAGACTTTATATGAAACAACTGATGGATACTTAACGTGGACATGAATGAGTACACTTGAACAAAGGACAAAGATAATATCTACCATGGAAGTGGTAAGTTGAAGCAATTGTCTTAGAAATTTGATAATGTTTTTATTGTGGCATATTTGATATAATGAAATTTTGATGGTGTCTAAAGAAGATATCTTTCGTTGCAAGCCATCATGGGGACAAGGTAAGGTAAATATTCCTTAAATTTAAATAAAAAAATGTTGATAACAAGCATGATTATTGTGTGAGTGGTCTAATAACATAATTATATATTCCCACGTTGGGGAAAAACTATTGTTTATTACTATTCCACCAAACCTCACATGTCAATTATATTAAAATAATATGTTGTTATATGAAGTGAATAACATGTTGTGATCTAATATATAAGAAAATAAATATACTGGAGTAGCATAATGAGTGTGAGACAGTCAATACACACATTAGCACAAAAAGGGAGAAATCCCATGACTATACATGGAAGCCAAATCGTGTATAACTTATATCAACAACCTATAATACATGATGATAAAGGGGTCAAAATTGAAAGAATGTTGCAACGGGTACTCTTGGTTTGCGCTAAAATAAAATAGCAAAGAAACCCAAGATGGGCGTATCTAAGTTTACTTGGACAAAGTACACAACAATATAGACACCTTGAATATGGCAGGAAAATGAAGTTATCCTAAACTTTACTCAAGTGTGACTAATGCATATGTAACATTTAAAATTAAAACGGAAGCATAATAATGCTACCAAGTATAACAATACACTATTTGCACTTTGTCATAAAAGACAAGAATAGTAAATGGTTTCTGAAATACTATTAATATTATGTAATTAGTGCAGATGGAATTGTTGGTACTTCCATGATCTGAAATTTATAGTGGGACCACATGGTGGGGTCCTTGTTGATTGGCACAATCATTGGGTGAGAAAAAAGGATTTATTGTCATTGTTTATGAGTTTATAATAATGTTGTTAACTCTTATTATGTGCAAGTTGTTGAACATTGTTGGGTTGTGATACATGTTGATGGCCCTTGCTCAGTACAAAAATAACAATGATTGCTGGAAATTAATGGAATCCATAATGATTATGGATGTCGGTCGAGCTAGATGGAGTATTCCTGGTCGAACATCTACGCATTCTCGATTAGAGAGAAATTATGCTTCAAAAGCAAGCAATCACCCATGTTAAAGTGTAGAGGAATCACTTCAGCTGGAAGAGCCTACCTAGGAGGATGAGGATTTTAATGTTTCACTCGAGGGGGGGAAGATGTAATACCCCTCAGTGAATGGTAAATATTTTAATTTACTTCTACCAAAATGACTTGGAAAGTAATGGGCCATGTTGAAGGCCTAGGTATGAAAAGGTGATAAACATAAATGTTTATCTTTCTAAATTTAATTAATACATATTTGTTATGGTTAGCCATAATATTATAGGAAAAAGTGTTAAATGAGAGTTTCACTTACCAGACAGTGAGAAGAAATTTATTCCTCTCCCTAGAGATAAATAATCTTAGTTGGGAAAAGGGAGAAAAGAGGATGAGAGAGAATAAAACCTAAGGCAACCGTGTGAACTTGGTACCTGGTTGGAGGAAGTCTAAGAGAGGAGAATAAAGTTGTAAGCATGTGACCCTCAGATAGGACGTTATTGAGGGAGGCAGAACACTTCCAAGTAAGGGATTCTTGATTTGGTTGGTGAGTGGAATCCCATATAGTAGCCTGATGCTTTGTTGAATTCCTAGACTAAGACTTGGTAGGGTCAAGAAGAGTCATGGAACAAACCTATTATGGTCATTGTTCAGATAATTGTTATAGAAGTGAAAAATGGCTTCGGGGAGTTTTGGTAATGGATACGATAATCATTGGTTAGGTGGAGCACTCCTTTTCCTGGTGATTTTATGACTGGTTTAGACAATTAAGGAAATATATAAGTGGAAACTACTATGAGCATTTATATTACTTTCCTTTTAACCGGAGAATAAAAAAAATTGTAAGAGACCAATAATCAATTAATTAAAAAAATTGGGAAGAATTATATCTACTAGCACTAAGCAAAAAGGCGTGTTCAGGAATTACCAGCGTTTCCCTAGGTCTCTCAACAAGGGCTTCAGTTGTAAAGCCCATTCCTCCATCATGCAAGGGTTCGAATAAGCGGAGCTAGTATGAGAGGAAGGAGGTAGTTACTTTCGTAACTCCTCATTCCAAATCTACTATTGGAAATCAAACCATAATTTTCCCCATAGTCGGATGACTGTCAGCACAAAACCTTAGTGGTATAACTTTAAACGATCATCGTGTTTATACTTGGATCTCTAGAAGTTTCCAGCGAGACTCCCTAGCCAATACACTCTGGCCAACAATTGATAATAAACCAAATTCTATGATTGGGTTGGAGTGGTGCCCGACTATAGGTTTTATAAATATGTTTTCTCAAAGGACCTCCAAGGCCAAATAAAATTAATGATAATATTCCAAAGTCTATTCATCATCTAACCAAAAAAAATATAAACAATTTGTGGATTAAGTTATAACAAGTTAGTTTATAAATACAAAAATCATAGAAGATAAGATTAGTACCCATTTATTTAAAACCAACATGAGAATGATTAACAAAAGAGGTGTGGATACCCTCTAAAACATTATGTGTACCAAAACTTAAATTTCATAAATGTGTATTAGAGTTGAATTATTATCAAGAAACTTGGTTATATGTGTCATTTAAATCAAAAACAAAAATATGAGGTAATTGAGGTATGGGAGATGTTACATTGTTTTTCTTTATATAAATATAAAACTATATAATTTAATATGAACATTGAAATATTCTATTTATAACTAATAGTAAAATATGTTTTTGTTATTAGTATATTTTTGTTTTTATTATTACCGTCAACTAAACATAGAATAAATTATAAATCATGTAATATTAATTATGTTATTTTGATATGGCATTTGTCAATTCCATATTAAGTAATGAAGGAATTACATATCTCTTTAATATTAAAAAATAAATTATTGTTTTCTTTACTTTCAATTATTTTATCCCTATATAAAGAGGATGTAAAATTAAGGTGTAATTTAAAATATTTTGTTTATGACTGACAATGATTTTTTTATTATTACTATTTTTTTAATTCAATATTGTAAGCATTATTTTAATATTTTTAAATGTAATGTTTACGTGACAACATTTCACCATACTACATTATAAAGCACCTCTAGGGACAATAAATTTATTTTAAATTTTTATTTTATAATGAATTAAAAATTATTAAATATATATAAGTCATACTTTATAATTTTACTATATAACTTAATAATTATTAACAAATCTATATGTTACATTTTATTATTTTAATATATAAATTAATAATTATTAACAAATCTCTAAGTTAATGTATTTAACCATTATTATTGAAGACTTAAAAGGTACATTATTATCAGATGCGGAAATAGAAATGTTTTCAACCTCAAGAGAGAATATAATGGAGGTGAATTATAAATGTTCAAATTCATTTATCTATTATAATTTTTTGTTTGAGTAAACAAAATTGTGTAGGTAATTTTCAACTTTTTTTTGTTTGCTTAATTCTTTGTGAAATAAAACTACTTTAAGCTCAATGAAATTATCTAAATATTAGGAAAATGTAAAAGATAATCATCAATTTTTATGTGAATATATGTTGTAAAATAGTCGTGGCATAGATAATATTAAGGAAACCAAACTATTTTCAATACAAGACCAGAGTACTACGCAAAGATTTTGATGCATAACTGTACATATTTTATAAAACAAGATATTAAAAAGTGGAAAATCCAATAATCATAGACATTAATAATACATTAATCTATACATTAATAACATATTAATAATGCATTAATTTATCCATTACTCTTCTTAATGTAATATGGATCGCAAATGTGAGAATATATATATAATATTTTGTTAATAATATTTAAAATGTTACATGTCAACTCCATATTAAAAAAAAGAACGAATTATAAATGTTGTATATTAATGGAATAAAAATTCTCATATATATAATATATATTAAACTTTTTTTATTATCAATATCTTTTAAATGTTATATATCAACTTCATTTTAAGAATGCAATAAATACACATATCCCTTACAAAATATAAGAAAATTTAAAAAATTTGTTTTTCTTTATATAAACTTGATTTAAAACTATGTTATTTAATATGAACATTGACATAATTTATTTATGGCTAACGTAAAATATTTTTTTATTATTAGTATATTTTTGTTTTTATTATTACTTGAAAAACTAAAGATAAAATGAAATATATATCATGTAATATCAATTATACTATCTTGACATGGCATCTCTCAATTCCATATTAAGTAGCGAAGGAATTACATATCTCTTTAATATTAAAAAATAAAATAATTTTTTTCTTTACTTTCAATTACTTTATCCCATATAAAGTGGACTTAAAATTAAGTTGTAAAAGAAGAATTTTATTTATGGCTGACATTGATTTTTTTTTGTTATTACTATTTTTTTTAATTTATTATTGTAAATATTATTTTATTATCTTTAAATGTAAGGTTACGTGACAACATTTCCCCCAAGCTAAACTGTAGAGCCCTTTTCAAAATTTTGTTGAGGAAATTTTCTTCTTCTTTTGTTTGCTTAATCCTTTATGAAATAAAACTACTTTAAGATCACTTGAATTATTCAAATATTAGGACAATGTAAAAGATAAGCATTAATCTTTATGTGAATATATATTGTAAGATAGTCATGCCATAGATAACATTAAGGAAACCAAACAAATTTCAATATAGGACAATAGAAATAGGCAAAAGTTTGAAGCATAACCATACATATGTTATAAACAAGATATTAGAATGGAAAGTTAGTAATAATAGACATTAACAGTAATAAAGTTTTGTAGTATGGAGTGCACATGGTTTGTTTAGAATAATCTCTGCGGTGCTCACATAAGAATAATATTATACGGTGATATTATTCGGCCTCGGCGATATTAATTTTTTTTTATTTGCAGTCTTCGTGCCTCATAGATCACTCTATGATCTTTGCATAAGTTTTGAAGGGCATTGATCTATCACGTCTCGGATCTCTGTGGTCTCTGCGGTGCTCGAATACGAAGGTATGCCCGCCATCATAATATTCTACGGTGATATTCTTGGGCCTCGGCGATATTAATTGCAAACCTTTATAATCTGTCATGGTGGTCTCTGTGGTGCGAGTCTCAGCATTCAATCCCCCTTTAACAATCTCTGTCAGCTTTCAATCCATTATAATATTCTACTATGTGGATCTCGATGTATACTCTGCGGATCTCGACTTGTGAGAACATATCCATTCATGCCCTCGGTGCAACCCCATTCAAGCCCTCGATGCGACCTATACTCTGCAGATCTCGACTTGGGAACAATGTATACTCTGTGGATCTCGACTTGCATAAACACTTCTTTGAGGCTCTCGGTTTTCTTTGTGGTGCGCCCAGAAACCCTAACCCTCGGCCTATCAGTATAATTGGGAGCAACGTACATTCTGTTGTGGATTTGAGGATCTCGAATACAACCATTCATCTTTCCAGATCCAATCAGATCTGCAGTCTGATTTGCTGATATCAGGTGCACACTTTCCTTATCTTTTTCTAAATACATATCTGCTCATATATTTTCAAGTATGAATAATTCACCATAGCTACCAAATACTACCAAAGGTAGACCCAGCACAGTTACTCTACAGAGCCTTTATGAGTATATAGAGTCTTTAGAGAAACGTAGAGAAGAAAGAGAAGCCAAGCTAAAAACAGAGTTAGAAGCCATGTTGGAAAATAAATTCACATCTCTTGAAGACAAGATCCAAAAAAAAATAGAAAATAAAATAGAACTATTGGAGAATAAAATTGAGGCAATGGCAACTAGGTTGTAGGTTATAGAAAAACAAAACCAAGCTACTAACCAAACATCCGAGCAAGGAGATGCTCATACTTTAGAGAGTCTTAAAATGAAGGACATGATTAAAGAACTAGAAGAAAAAGTTAATAGTCGCCTCACCCTAAATAGTGTGGCAGATAAATTAGATATCAAACCAATTAAAGATGAAATGAAAAAATTGATAGAATTAGACCATGAGCGTAACAAAAGGGCCTTGAACCTTATAATCTTCGGTCTGAAAGAGGAGGAAGACGAGGATACTTTAGCCATAGCCCAGACAAAATTACATAATAGATTACAAATTGAAACAACGTGTCTCACAGAAGCAACAAGGTTGGGGAAATTAACTGAGAATAAAGGAAGGTTGATCTGAATAAAGGTGAGCTCTACTGACCATAAGTATGACATACTTAGTAAAACCTCAAGTCTAAAAGGAACAAGAATATTTATAAATGAAGATCTCATTCTAGAAGATCAAGCAGAATTAAGAAAGGAGGTTCAAAAGGTAAAAGAAGCTAGGAAGGAAGGAAAATGGGCAATAATCAGAAATAGAAAAGTCGTTATTCGAGATAGAAACCAAAAAGATAGTAATAAATAGCAATTCAACATGCTCCAAATTCTTTCTTGAAATTGTCGGGGCTTTCCATGGAACAAAGGCCCCAAGCTAAGTTGGATCTCGAATGATTTTGATATTATATTGCTTGTTGAAACTTTGGAGCATGAAGAATCTAAGGTTCCTAACATAGATGGCTTTGCACTATGTGTTGGCTAGTTGAATTGTTTATGAATTAAACATTCAAGTACCACATTAATTATCAACCAGGGAAAGTCTTTTTATTCCAAAGGCTACTGCGTACTGTATGTACTTAAATTCTAAAAGCATTGAAAAGCTGTAGTATACGTAATTCTTACGTTATGTCATTACAGTACTTGTTAAAATAAAAGCAATTAATTAAAACTACAAATCTGGAAAGAAAAGTGATGGATGCTCTGTTGGCAGAGGATGAGGACCCTATCCTCCAGGTGGGGACGTTCAGCACCTGCCCCTGTAATCAGATTACTAATGCACACTGCACTCTCATTCACCGGTGAGAAACAAACTCAAGTGATTAATGAAACAGAGTACTAGCAAAACATAAAATACCAGAGGTAATGCTATAAAATCCAAACAGAGTACCAGAAAGAAACTATTGCACACTTACACACTTGACAAGAAAGTAAATGGGTGAATCTTGTGAGGAAGGTGGGCCCAGTCCCTCTCACAAGATTCCCTAGGAACACGAAGACTGGATTAAGTGCTCAAAACAGTTTTATATTCATCTGCCAAAAAGATTGAATACAATAAAGTTCAGACTTGCTGATGTTCTCAAGATCTCCCCTTACAGACTGACCATAGACACTGACTAATCCCCTTTTTCATGTAGATGTCTCCTCTTTATAGAGGAGACATCTATTACAATAAAGTATTACAGCCCATTCAGTTAACCCATTCTATCAAAAATAAGAGTTTCAGAACGCTGTTACAACAGTATGATAATATGTTCTTTCTTGGGTTCTGGCTGTTACACAGCTGGTAACTGACTTCGACCGTCTTCTCGGGATCTTCACATTCCTTTGCCGTTTCCCCATGCTGTTCTTGATTTAGGCCATGCTGACTGTGTTCTTCTTTCTTTAGACCTCCGCTTGATTATGCCGCGTCAGGGTTCTTTAAATAGTTGCCATCTGTTATTCGCGACTGTTACAAAATAGCTTGCTTTAGGTAATTGCTATTGCTGACTGTAGCAACTACGGAGTTGCTGCTTCTGGTGTTGCAGCAACTGCGTAGTTGCTGTTTCTGGTGTTACAGCAACTGCGTAGTTGCTGTTTCTGGTGTTACAGCAACTATACATTATAATTCCTGCAAGCTTAAGGCAATTACTTGATAGTTTAGTCAACTTTTCCAAGGATAAATATAAAGATATTCACGAATATGCAATGAACAATTAAACATAGATATGCGGGAAGTTACTTCGTACCTTGGGGTAATTATGTCATTATAAAATAAAAGCTTTCAACCTATGACTGCAAAAGGATAATAATACGGCAAAAAGATAAGGTCAAAAATAGGTCAATTCTGAGTCCCAACATCCCCCCCAACTGAAGAGATTGCATGTCCCCATGCAATGGCTACTCTGAGTCTGAGTCGGAGAACTGGGACGAACAATGCAGATTACTAAGACAATAGCTGTAGGGAGTAGCATCAAACTTCTTCCTGAAACCACAAACAGTTTGTATATGCTTCCATGCTGCCGCTTCTTCCCTGTTAGATAGTCCAAACTGGCCCTTATACTGATCACCAGACAACCATAAAAGTGGAAATTTAAATTTATAACCCATCCAATTTTCAGCACAATGCTGCATGCATTCAACATACTGAGGTACCCTTGAGAGTGCTACCTGCAGATTTGATGGGTTATACGGGTGATATTCCTGCCTCTCTGTGGGGCAGTTTTCCCAAAACAGTTTATTTGCTTTAACAGCCAAGGATGCTTTAGTCTTTACATAACGTTGACAGTCTGTTAGGACCTCTGTTTGCAGTTTCATGATATGATCCTTCATATCAGGGTCGCTTACCATTTTTAGGTGTTGTGCAATGAAAGTGGCAGCGTTCTGTGGTTCAGCTCGAATCCACAAAAGACAATTCTGTTCGTTATGGTGAGCTGAGACAAAGGCATTCTGCCAGGTAAGTTGATTAGCCAAAAAGGAGATGAAGGCTCTCAGCTGTATGTCACCAACTACAGATATCATATTCATGTTCCTTTCTTCAGACATGGCCTCATTATGGAGGTATAGTTCACATAGCAGGTTTTGATTGTTTTTGGATGCCTCTACAAAGGTCTGCATAAACTGCTCTACTGTGACCACTTGATGAGGCCTCCCCTCTTTGACAGCCTTCAGCTGTATAAATGCAAGTCTTTCCCTAAAAAATGTAGCATAGTTAGAAGAGGGTTTCCTTGTGGCAAGCATTCTTTGACATAACTCAAACATCTGGGACAGTCTGGCTCTCAGTTCCTTGATTTCTTTATACTGGGCCCTACACTGTTCCAGTGCTTCCCAGTTCTTATAAGCATGATCAAACAAGGTCCCCTTTTGTTGTTCGAATGCTTTACCTTGAGACTGCTGATATTCTCTCCACCACTTACCTTTTAATGCCTGAAAACTCTCTGTTTCTGTACATGCATCACTAACAGTGGGGAGCTCTGTTTGTATACAGGCATCAACCAGGATCATCTGCTCTGTTGGAGTGGGCTGGGATGATCCAGCATCTCTCTCTTCATCTCTGACTAGAGTCTCTTCCTCTTGTTGTACTAATTCATTTTTCTCCAAGGTGATTTGGGTGGGCCAGGGTGAATCTGTCCCTTTTTCTTCGACTTCTCCTTGCTCCTTGGCAGTTTGACTGAGGCTGGACGAATTCAATTCTTCTTTATTCCCTTCTGAAACTATTTGTTCTTCCTCCATAATAATCTGGGTAGGCCGTGATGAGTCTGTATCTTTTTCTTCTTCTTCTAGCTCCTTGGAAACTTGAATAGGGCTAGGTGAGTCCAGTTTTTCTTCATTTTCTCCTGAAACTATTTCTTCTTCCTCCATAATACTCTGGGTAAGCCGGGGTGAGTCTGTACCTTTTTCCTCATTTTCTTCTATGTCTTCTTCTCGTTCCATAACACTTTCAGTGTTTCCTTCTTCATTTCCTGGTTCTTGTGTAGCTTCTTCTTCCATAGCAAATTGGGTAGGCCGGGATGAATCCTTGTTCTCCTCTTTCTTTTCTTCCTGCATAGTGTCAGCAAGCTCCTCTGTTTGTTCCTGTGCAGTCTCTGAAGAACTTACTGGTTCTTGTGTGTCAGTAAGCTCTTGGTCTTGTGCAGTTTCAGGTGAACTTACTGGTTCTTGTGTGTCAGTAAGTCCTTGATCTTGTGCAGTTTCAGGTGAACTTACTGGTTCTTGTGTGTCAGTAAGTCCTTGATCTTGTGCAGTTTCAGGTGAACTTACTGGTTCTTGTGTGTCAGTAAGTCCTTGATCTTGTGCAGTTTCAGGTGAACTTACTGGTTCTTGTGTGTCAGTAAGTCCTTGATCTTGGTCCTGCATCTTCTCTGGAGAGCCTGTTGGTTCTTGTGTGGCAACAGGTCTCTCTGTCTGCACTTCTTCTGAAGATCCTGTTGGTTCTTGTGTAGCAACAGGTCTGTCTATCTGCACTTCTTGTGAAGATCCTGTTGGTTCTTGTGTAGCAACAGGTCTGTCTGTCTGCACTTCTTCTAAAGGACCTGTTGGTTCTTGTGTGTCAACAGGTTTTTCTGCCTGCATTTCTTCTAAAGAACCCGTTGGTTCTTGTGTGTCAACAGGTTTTTCTATCTCAGTAGAGGATTGTGGGATTTCTATTTCTGCATCAGCAGGCTCCTTTGTTTCATCTACAGCAGCGGAGGCTTCCTTCATTGGTTCTTGTACTACCTTATATCCTGCCTGAGTATATATTTCACCACAATTTGTAGACATATATTCGTTATCTTTACTTTCCTCTGCTGCAGAAGCTACTCTTGCTAAAACATGCAGGCTGAATTCTTTCTGATATGCTTCCCTGACCCTTATTATCTCTTCCTGATAGTCCTGAACCTGAGATTTCAGAAACTCAATTTCTTCCTGTAGGGCAGGTATGGTAGGCTGATCCTGTGGGACAGTAGATTCCAGTGGGGGCAGAGGTTGTGCTTCGTCAATTTGATCAGTATTCCCCACAGGTGGTTCTTGTGTATCACCTGGGGTAGTGGTTGTTTCTTGTGTTGCAGCCACTTGGTCACTATCACTCTGGGTGTCGGCAGCTGGTTCTTGTGTATCAGCTATCTTAAGATATGATGTCATGAAGCTATGAACACTCTGCATTTCAGCCTCTGTGGGTGAGGGAGAGGAGTTTCGAGGAGTGGCTGGAGTGCGGGTTCTTAAAGCGATGGGTGGTGAACTGGAGGAATTAGGAGATTCAACTACTACCGATTTTCGTTTTGGTAGAGAAGCAGGGAATTGAGGTGTTTTTCTCTTCCTGCTAGCCTTTAATGTAGGGACAGTAGTCGGAGTAGTAGGTGCTTTGGTTGAAACCCTAGTTCTTCTTCTTTTTGCTGGGGTTTTCTTTTCCTGCTGCATTTTTCGTTTAAGCTGAGTAATTGGGATATTATCGTCGGAATCATCAGTAGAAATACTGAGTATGGGAGCGGAAGGATTGGTTCTTTTGGGAGATGTGGTTAATTCCGCTGCTGCTTGTTCATTCTCAGTAACGTGCAGGGGTGTTTGCTGGGGTTGTTCGGGAATATGCTCTGTTTGCTGAGGGTTTTCCAAAGGGATTTGTTCAGGCATGTCGTCCGTTTGCTGAGGAAGCTCTTGGTCTTGCTGAGGTGTGTCCTCAGCTTGACGAAGAGTTTCCTCTTCTTGATGAGGACCTTCATGCTCTGGCTGTGGAATTCCTTCCTCCGGATGGGGATTAATGGGGGGTGGAGGGTTGTTTAGAGCGAGGGCTCTGTTAATCAGCAATTGGGCTAAGCGATGATGTTTTAAGGAGAGAACTGGATGCTTCGCTTTCATAGCATATCGTGACATATTTTTGAGACAACCCAGCAAATAATATGGCATGTTCAATAATTGACCATTTCTTAAGTGATTTAACAGGACGAAGTCGTGCTGGTAAATTACCTGGTAATGACCTTCGCACGTCAGATATTGCTTGACGAATTCAACGACTTTTAGCCATGGTTGAGGTAACGACCGCAGTGCTACACCTCTGCCCTTGGTTTCTACTTCCTCGCCTGGTCGGAGAAAGTCTTGCTGTGCATTCAGAATCAGGTGCTTTCTGCTGAACCACCGTGTGCCATTGGCTGGTAGTCCGGTGACTTCAGCTATGATTTCTTCCGTGACTGGAACTTGAATTCCTTGGACGACAGAGAATCCTTCTGTCAAATTGCATGCGAATTCCAGGACTTGCTGCTCGTCAAAGTCCGGAAGTCCCCTGAAATACTCTATCCATCCAGCTTGCAAGAAAATTTGGTAAATTTCCGGAAAGAGTTCCAGGATTGCTGTCGTGCCAGGTTCATGAGTAATGAGGGTTCCTCCCATGGCTGTTGTCTCGGTGAATCTTCAGAATTCAGAGCCGAGCTACCGATTTCAACTCAGAGTATACATCGCAAATGGTAACATGCCGTGGCTTTTACATACGACCGGGAGAATTAAGGGTGGCGGTGGTTGGCGTGGTTTGTCATTATGAGAATTGCTTTGGTAATCCCCCCCCCTCCTACGTGTAAATGATATGATTGGGAATGCAATCATTTGATGGACCTATCAACTTTTCCGCATTATCTATTATTTAATGCTCATTCATAAACGTGCGTACCTTCGTATTTTACCTTTTTGATCGCTGCGTCAAAAAGTCTTTTCTTGTCTTCTGTCAAATTATAATAATTACCGCGGATCTGAAAGCATGGGAATATGGGTGATTTGTAATGATAATGACGGGAAGTGATAGTAAGGTGCTGTAATCATCACGAGAGGTGGTATATTTTATCAAGATTTGTTCGTGAGGGAATTTTGCTGGGAAGGATATTTCGTGATCGGGAAGCAATATCGTGGCACCGGGATTGGTGTTGCAGCAATGGAAGATTACCGTTGGAGCAACAGGGATTGGGAAAAAGACGTTTGTGAAAACGAGAAATGTGCCAGAGTAATGGACTAGTGTTGCAGCAATCAGGGAAATGGTGTTGCAACGACATGGATGGTGTTGCAGCAACGGGATGGTGTTGCAGCAACGGGAAGTGGTGTTGCAGCAACAGGGATGGTGTTGCAGCAACGGGAAATGGTGTTGGAGCAATAGGAATGGTGTTGCAGCAACGGGAAATGGTGTTGCAGCAACAGGGAGATGGTGTTGCAGCAACAGGGATAGTGTTGCAGCAACGAGAAATGGTGTTGCAGCAACAGGGATGGTGTTGCAGCAACGGGAATTCGGAGTCCACACAGTAATTCCTTTTGAGACTTTTTGTCCTCAGCTACTTCCCAAGCTAACACCTGCAAAATACTGAAATGTAATATCGCAATCCCTGGCAGGATTTATTAATTTCTAAAAAAGAATGTCTAACCTAAAAATTACATAAATAATAAAAACTCAAGTGCTTTGAGGGACAACAAGTTCCCCTGGAAAAGAATACTGTTTTATTGCCATGCAAGTGGCTTTAAAATCCTCTTTGGAAACCGGCCGCTGATATAACCGAAGTCGGTAGCCATTCACTAACAGTGGTGTTCTGCTTCCATCAAAAAGTCTAACTGTTCCATTTGGGAAAACAGTATCCACCTCGTACAACCCTAACCATCTTGTTCTCAGCTTCCCTTGAAAATTCTCGAAACGTGAATCATAAAGTAAAGCCCAGTTACCTTTCTGGAACTGCTTTTGCTTGATGGTTCTGTCATGCCATCTGCTTCTTTGTTGCTGTATCATAGTTGTTTGATGGACGACATCCAGTCTTTTCTCATCCAATTCCTGCAACTGCTGCAACCTGGCTGTCTGTGCATCAGTTAAATCAAGGTTAACAACTAAGGTAGTTCTTAAGGTTTTAATCTCAAACTCTACAGGAAAAATAGCATTCTTTCCAAAAACTAATTCATAGGGTGAAAATCCTGTTGTGTTTCTCCAAGTGGTTCTGTAGGCCCAAAGAGCCTCGGGCAAGCGCTGAAACCAGTCCCTTCTATTCTCCTTTATCGTTTTTGTTAAGATAGCTTCTATGACCTTGTTGGTGCTTTCCACTTGCCCATTTGCTTGGGGGTGGTATGTTGTGGTCATCTTATGCTTGATATGATATTTTTGGAGCGTATCTTTGAAGCCATGAGAATTGAAAGGAGGTCCTCCATCAGTGACTAATTCTCTGGG
The DNA here is from genome assembly GCA_031772625.1 of Pinus tabuliformis. Taxonomy (NCBI): domain Eukaryota; kingdom Viridiplantae; phylum Streptophyta; class Pinopsida; order Pinales; family Pinaceae; genus Pinus; species Pinus tabuliformis. The sequence continues at coordinate 1,287,594,668 of CM062819.1, forward strand.
TAGTCCAAATCTAACAAAGATTTCTTCAAATAAGAATGTTAGTACTGCTTCTTCATTAGCTTTAATGAGTGCTTTGGCCTCTACCCATTTAGTCATGTAATCTGTGCATACTAAAATATAAACTCTTTGATTAGATGGAGGATTAATGGGACCTACGAAATCTAATGCCCATTTCTCAAAGGGTTCGAGAGTTACCTGGGGATTGAGTGGCATTTCATCCCTATGGTTGGGCTCGCCCATTCTTTGACAGCTGTCACAAGCCTTCACATATTTTCTAGCATCTTTAAAAAGTGATGGCCAGTAATAACCCATTCTAAGTACCTTGTGAGCTGTTCTTTTATCTGCAAAATGTCCTCCACAAGGACCATCATGACAAGCTTTCAATATATCATAAATCTCATCTTCCCCAACGCACCTCCGGATTTCTTGATCTATTCCTATGTGGAACAGACACCCGCTTATCCAGCTGTACCTAGCACTTTGCTGGATGATCTTCCTTCTTTCCCTGTGTGATAGGTGTGATGGTAATTTTCCTGCAACTAGATAATTGGCAATGTTTGCATACCAGGGTGAGTGAGCAGATACTGCAAATAGATACTCATTAGGAAAAGAATCATCTACTGGAACATTTTCATCAGTTTTTAAACGAGAAAGAAAATCAGCAACTACATTTTCTTTTCCTGGCCTATCTACAATTGTGATATCAAATTCCTGTAATAGTAATAACCACCTGGTGACTCGAGCATTTGTAATTGATTTATTCATTAAATACTTGATGGCCGAGTGGTCAGTATGCACAAAGGTAGTATAGCCAGTAATATAATGCCGAATTTTATTAATAGCATAAATAACTGCTAAAAATTCTTTCTCAGTTACTGTATAATTTAGCTCAGCTGGTGTCATGTTTTTGCTGATGAAATAGATAGCATAGGGGAGATTGTTTTCTTCCTGACCCAGGACAGCTCCAATTGCCGTATCTGAGGCATCAGAGGAAATATGAAAGGGTAATGCCCAATCAGGTCCCCTCAAAATAGGAGCTGCGGACAACTGATGCTTAAGTTTATTGAATGCATTCTCACAGTCATCAGTCCACTTGAATTCAGCATTTTTCATTAATAATACAAACAGAGGAGAAGCTATTTTAGAAAAATCCTTAATGAATCTTCTGTAATATCCGGCATGTCCTAAAAAACTTCTCACCTCAGTTTGTGTTTTGGGGATAGGAAGGTTCTGAATCACCTGAATCTTAGCTGGGTCGACTTGAATTCCTAAAAATGAAATGAAATGACCTAATACAATACCCTGATTCATCATCATATGGCACTTTTCAGTGCTTAAAGCAAGGTGTGCTTCTATGCACCGCTTAAGTACTTTCTCAAGGTTTTGCAGAGCATCTTCAAAGGTCACTCCATAAGGAGTAAAGTCGTCCATGAATATTTCTAATGAATCGTTTAACATATCAGAAAAGATTCCTATCACCGCTCTTTGGAATGTTGCTGGAGCGTTGCATAGCCCAAATGGGAGTACTCTGTAAGCAAAGGTTCCCCATGGGCTAGTAAATGTTGTTTTGTCCTGGTCCTGGGGTGCAATCCTAATTTGGTTGTATCCACTAAACCCATCCAAGAATGAGAAGAATTTCTTACCTGCTAAATTATCCAATACTTGATCAATAAAAGGTAAAGGGAAATGATATTTCTGGGTTGCTTTATTTAATGATCTATAGTCTACACATACTCGCCATTTCCCATTCTTCTTTGGTACAATTACGAGTGGGGAAACCCACTCACTATCAGATATTGGATATATAAATCCTGCATTTAAAAGTTTTTGGAGTTCCTCCTTCACAATTTCTCTAAGGTTAGGGTTCATTCTTCGCTGGGGTTGACAGACTGGCCGGGATCCCTCCTTAATATAAATACGGTGAGTACATAATTCAGGGGAGATCCCTTTCATGTCTGTGTAGTCCCATGCAAATGCCTCTTTATTTGCTTGGAGTAACTTTATTAATCTCTGTTTTTCATCATCAGTCAAATCAGGATTTATATTTAGTGTTTTACCAGGTTCAATTTCAATTGTTGTGCTCTTGGAAGGGTTGCCTAATGCTGTCTGGCATAAGTTTTCATCTTTCATATTCTGCTGGGATTCAGGTTCTAAGATTGCAGCGAAGTGGTTAAATGTTTCTGGATTAACCGAAGAGGGTTCAGAAATAAAACTGCTAATTAGTTCATCTTCGGTGGAGTCTTTAAAAGTCAAAGCTTGTCCAATAGTTAATATCGGTTGGGTTTCCTCATCCTCATAGTCTACCCATACAGAATTGTCACTATTAATCATGGGTGTGGCATGAGGATAGAGGGTCAGCTGTTTAGTTTCTTGTCCATTGGAGATGGTCATTGATCCAGATCTACAGCTGATGAAAGCATCTGCTGTAGCCAACCAAGGTCTCCCTAGAATCAACGGATGACCCCCCCAGCTTTGTTTTAGTTTGTAACACCACAAAGTCAACCGGGTAATTCCAGGATTCTACAGAGATTATAAGGTCTTCAATGACCCCTTCAGGTTTAATCGTAGAACGGTCAGCTAATTCTAAAATAGTTGGAGTTTCCCTGATAAAGTTTTTTAGCTGGAGTAATTGCGCTGTTTCGAGTGTCATAATATTTATTGCAGCTCCTAAATCTACTAAGACTTTAGAGATAAAGGTTTTCCCGACCTGGACTGTTACTGTAGGGTGACCAGGGTCACCATACTTCACAGGATAATCTTTTTCAGTCATTAAGGCAGTTAATTCCCCCATCACATGAACTGTGAGGGGATCTTTAGCCTTCCTTCCAGGCTTTTTTATACAAATGTCTCTAATAGTTCTAGCATATATAGGAACATCCCTTAATGCTTGCAATAATGGGATTTTGACATACAAGTTCTGTAGCTCTCCTAAAAGGTTAAAGGTAGGTTGTTCAGGTGTTTTAGTGAGAGTCAGCCTTTCAGGGAATGGCGGATCTATTGTTTGATCATTATTGTTAGGTGCTGATTCTGCTGTTTCAGCACTATGGTTAGCTGGTTTCTCTTTTCTAGCCTCTTCTTTGTCAGAGTCCGTAATATCATCTATAATGGGTTCGACTATTCTCCCTGAGCGAAGGTGAATATCATTACATTGCAGGGGAGAGATAGGCTGATTTTGAATGTCAATAACTTGCAGGGCTTTATTATTATTTGGATTGGGGTTAGGTTGTACAGGCAGCTGTGGTCTCATTGCCTGGTTATTCGGAGGATTATTAGATGGTAAGGAAAGAGACTGTTGTTGTTGAGGAAATGGTATCTGTTGGGCTGCCCAGTTTGGATTCCATTGATTAAAGTACGGTTGCTGGGGAGCCCAAGGATTCCATATAGTAGGGTCAGGAAAAGGAAGATTTGGTTGCTGCATAAGTGGAAAATTCATTGCATTGAAGGGTGGGTAAAAAGGAGGATTATTATTCCAACGATTGAATGTTGTATTAGAGCACATACCTTGTCTTTGCGGCCATTGCCTCCTCTGTGTCATCAGGTACACTGCTTCAGCCTCTTCTTCAGTTGTCTGCAGTGCTGCTTTGATTCCAGGCAGAGAGGGGCATTGCTGTGTTTCATGGTCCTTCTCGCAGATTGTGCATATAGGTATCTTATCCAGTGGGCATTCTCTGAGTGGATGTTTTTCTCTGCATTTTGAACAGAAAATTGCCAGAGAAGCTTCTGCTTCTGCCTGTTTCTTCTTAACCTGCAGAGCATCAATTTGTGAAGCAAAAGAACTTAGCATCTCAGTTTTAAATTCTTCTAATAAGTTACCTATCTCAGCTCTTGTTGCTCCTCCACTGGCTGACTTCTGAACTCTTGAATACACATTATCTCTGCTTTTTGATCTACCTGATGCTCCCCTTGAACACCTCATGCAGAGCTTAATAATTTCATCAAAGGGGTCTTTGGAAATGTCCCCTTTCCCAAGCATGTTCAACATGTCCAGGCAGTCATCTCTTACCCCTTTCAGTAGTATGGTCTTCAAAATATCTTTACTCATATTAGGATGATCAGACCGCTGCAGATTATACTGTAATCTTTCCACGAAATCTTCCAAATTCTCGTCCTCTTTCTGGACCATTTTAAACAATTCTTCCTTCCTTTCTCTTGTCCGGCAGTAGTCTTGATACTTGGCCAGAAATCCCTCTTTCATCTGGTCCCAGGTGGTGATTTCCTGAGCTCCTAAGCTCATAAACCACCTCAACGCATTCCCTTTTAGTGTTGCTGGAAACAATTTCAGCTTCTGATTAGGACTTATGTAATCATAGCTTCTACACAGTATGTCGAATTCAAAGAGAAATTCGTCCGGGTCTTCAGAGGATAACCCATGAAAGTTGGGTAATGCCGAGAGTGGAATGTTTTTCATAGGGGTTGTTCCTCTCGGGAGCTCCCCAATAGGGAATTCCAGGGTAGAGAGCGAGTTTTCCCCTCTTCCTTCTGTTCTGTTATCCTCCATTGGTCTTTTTCCTGAATCACTTGCTTTATCTTCTGTGTCTTCTGTTTCTTCAGGTTCTTCTACCGGTTCCTCAGTGTATTCTGGTGCTTCGAGCTTCCTTTCAGGTCCTATTACTTCCTCCGTCTGTTGGTATGTTTGTGAGGAGTATTGGATCTGAGGTCTCCGGGAACTCGTCCTCTGTGATGTTTCGGCCTTAGAGATGATTTCGTCGATATAAGTCTTTCTTCCTCCTTTTCTGCCTGCAAAATTAGGTTTCTTGCGTCCTCTCATACACCTGTTATTTTCACAAAGAAACCATTAATGCTTTTAGAAATCTTTAGTTGCCTTCCCCGGCAGCGGCGCCAAAATGTTGGCTAGTTGAATTGTTTATGAATTAAACATTCAAGTACCACATTAATTGTCAACCAGGGAAAGTCTTTTTATTCCAAAGGCTACTGCATACTGTATGTACTTAAATTCTAAAAGCATTGAAAAGCTGTAGTATACGTAATTCTTACGCTATGTCATTACAGTACTTGTTAAAATAAAAGCAATTAATTAAAACTACAAATCTGGAAAGCAAAGTGATGGATGCTCTGTTGGCAGAGGATCAGGACCCTATCCTCCAGGTGGGGACGTTCAACACCTGCCCCTGTAATCAGATTACTAATGCACACTGCACTCTCATTCACCGGTGAGAAACAAACTCAAGTGATTAATGAAACAGAGTACTAGCAAAACAGAAAATACCAGAGGTAATGCTATAAAATCCAAACAGAGTACCAGAAAGAAACTATTGCACACTTACACACTTGACAAGAAAGTAAATGGGTGAATGTTGTGAGGAAGGTGGGCCCAGTCCCTCTCACAAGATTCCCCAGGAACACGAAGACTGGATTAAGTGCTCAAAACAGTTTTATATTCATCTGCCAAAAAGATTTGAATACAATAAAGTTCAGACTTGCTGATGTTCTCAAGATCTCCCCTTACAGACTGACCATAGACACTGACTAATCCCCTTTCTCATGTAGATGTCTCCTCTTTATAGAGGAGACATCTATTACAATAAAGTATTACAGCCCATTCAGTTAACCCATTCTATCAAAAATAAGAGTTTCAGAACGCTGTTACAACAGTATGATAATATGTTCTTTCTTGGGTTCTGGCTGTTACACAGTTGGTAACTGACTTCGACCGTCTTCTCGGGATCTTCACATTCCTTTGCCGTTTCCCCATGCTGTTCCTGATTTAGGCCATGCTGACTGTGTTCTTCTTGCTTTAGACCTCCGCTTGATTATGCCGCGTCAGGGTTCTTTAAATAGTTGCCATCTGTTATTCGCGGCTGTTACAAAATAGCTTGATTTAGGTAATTGCTGTTGCTGACTGTAGCAACTACGGAGTTGCTGCTTCTAGTGTTGCAGCAATTGCGTAGTTGCTGTTTCTGGTGTTACAGCAACTACGTAGTTGTTGTTTCTGGTGTTACAGCAACTACGTAGTTGCTGTTTCTGGTGTTACAACAACTATACATTATAATTCCTGCAAGCTTAAGGCAATTACTTGACAGTTTAGTCAGCTTTTCCAAGGATAAATATAAAGATATTCACGAATATGCAATGAACAATTAAACATAGATATGCGGGAAGTTACTTCGTACCTTGGGGTAATTATGTCATTATAAAATAAAAGCTTTCAACCTATGACTGCAAAAGGATAATAATACGGCAAAAAGATAAGGTCAAAAATAGGTCAATTCTGAGTCCCAACACTATGGTCTACCTAGAACAAGCGATCCTCCTGTAGAGGCATTGGGGGTATAGCTTGTTACATTAAGAATAACATCTTCCCCCATGCTAGGATTTATAAAAACGACCCTTACAACCAATATGGTTGGATAGAAATTACTGACATTAATGATGAAAAGACCTACATAGCAATTTGTTATTCCCCCCCATCAATAATAACTTCTATAAGAAAAAGAGTCTAGATAAAAATAGTCCTTACAATGGTTTAGAGAATGATATTTCTAGCCTAAGGAATTAAGGTAATATCCTTTTAATGGGTAACTTTAATGCTTGAACTTCAAGCAACCAAGCTATTCTTTTAAGAAATCATTCAACCCTAATCCTCTTTAGTTAGATGAAGACCTTACTCTGGCTAGCTGGTACAAAAGGAGCTCTGAAGACCTCAGGGAGAATTTGTTTAGGTCGGAGATAGTCAAGCTCTGTAGTGCTCAGGATCTCATAATTTGCAACAGTCTAAATAAGTGGCCCAATTCTAGCCAGATGACATGCATCCATGGGCTTAGTAGCAGTGTGGTAGACTATGTTATTTCCAATCTCCCTTTATACAACAAAATAATAAATTTTGACATCTTAAACGACCACGAGCCTGACTATGATCATAGGCCTTTACTTATAACTCTCAATTTTTTCATGCATAGAGATCCCATAGAAGATAATCCTTATAGATAAAAGAACTTAATCTTTGATAGAAATAAAAATGATCTCTTTCTAAAGGAATTAAAAACTAATTTGCTGCCTTTATCTAGTATAGACAACATAGAATACCTCTATCATAATTTTACTACAACCCTCTCATATTCTATTACCAAGTTCTCAATTGAAGTTTCAAGCAATAAAATAAACAGCAAAACCAACCCATGGTATGAAAAAGATTGCAAAAGTACGACGAGAGCAATTAAGGAAGCTCTTGATGAATCTCTTAAAATTGGCAAGATAAAAATATACAGTTCCCTAACTAAAAGGAAAAAACACACTATATTCGTAAAAGATAAGAGAATCTCTTACACCTCTCTAAGGTAGCTCCTGAGAAATTCTGGAGGCAGACTCTAACTAGGAAAACTCAAGATAATAATAGAATTGCTTTACACGACTGGATTTCCTATCTTAAAAAGCTTTACGAATCTCCAAATGTCATGAATAACTTTGAAACCCTGCTCACAATGAAAGAAGTTTTCTCATTAGAAGACATTGATTTTGGGGTTAAATGCCTGGAAAAAGGGAAAGATAAGGACATTAAAGGTTACCAAGCAGAAATCTTAAAAATTGGAGGTCCTGTCCTTATCCCCCACATCCACAAGCTTTTCAATCAAGCGTTCAAGCAAGGGTTCCCTAAGCCTTGGACTCAGAGCCTCATTATCCCTATTTTTAAAAGTGGGGATGCAAATAACCCCTCTAACTATCGGACAATTATGATCAACCCTCTCTTAGCCAAGTTATATAGTATTATTTTGGAAAAGAAGTTGAGCATATGGCTTGAAAGTAAAGGTAAGCAGGCTAAAGGCCAAGAGGGTTTTAGAAGGAAGCACTCAACAACGGACCACCTTGTTACGCTTAGGATCATTGTGGAGGAATTCCGCAATGATAAATCAAATCTCTTTTGTTGCTTTGTGGACTTTAGAAAGGCTTTCGATACGGTTCCTAAAAACAACCTATGGAATAGATTAGAAGAGCTAAAGGTTCCTTTCGAGTTGAGAACTTTCGCTATAAGGTTATATGAGAATGTAATTTCCAAGTTAAAGAGCAATGAGGGGTGGTCGAAAGATATTAAGTGTAATATCGAAGTTAAACAAGGTTGCCCCCTCTCCCCTACCCAATTTGGCATTTACATTAACAAGCTAGAAGGTTGTTTAGAGGAAGTAGGATTTGCTGGCACGATCTTAGCTGGGATAGTCATTATCCTTCTTCTCTATACTGACAATATTTTTCTTCTTGCAAGGTGCCCATCTAATCTTGATAAGCAACTTAGAATTCTTAAGGATTTCTGCTCTACCATGGGCATGACTGTTAACACTGACAAAAAAAAAGTTATGATTATCAAATCCAAGAAGGACACTTACACTAATTTTATGTATGAAAATAGTAACTTGGAGGAAGTGTCTTCCTACAAGTACCTAGGAATTGATATTCATCACAAGCTCAATTGGAACTATAGCATTGAGAAAAGGATTAATGGAGGGTGGAAAGCTTATTTTGGTCTTGAAAATAATTGTAAAACGGAAAACCTCGCAATGTGGGATAGAAAGAAGTTCCTCTTTGAAACTTTAGTCACTCCTATTATCTTATATGGGTGTGAGGTTTGGGGTGGTAGCATCTCTAGAGAATCCTGGAGAAAGATTGAACAAATCCAGAAGTGCTTTCTAATGTATAACCTCAAAATTAAAAGCAATACACCCTATCCTATTCTCCTTATAGAAGTGGGTCTTTCCCCTATCGAGAGCCTAGCTATGACTAGGCTTCTATTGTACAAGCACAAACTCAATAACATAGGAGACCATAGACTTCCTAAGCTAGCTTTAAATTCCAGCCAAAACCACCTAAGGCTCAAACGAGGTTGGTATAAAGACACCAGGGCCTGATTAAACCATTGGGAGATCGACGAGAATGTTTCATTGCAAAACATATAACATTAAAAATATGGTTACTTCTAAGTTCAAAAGAAAATGTGGTGTGAGAAAGATTTAACATCTAAAAGAAAATTAAGATATTATAAGGAGTCCATCAACCCCACCCTAGAAGATCGAAAGTATCTCTTGGTTTTAATAAGCACAAAGAAGAAAATTAATATAGCCAAGATTAGAATGAACTCTCATGAGCTCCATAGTGAAACGGGTAGTTGGGTGGTTCCTAAAACACCATGGATGGAAAGGATCTGCCATCTCTATGAGAATATGAACATCGACGATGAAAATCACTTCCTCTTAGAGTGCCCCACGTACAACCACATTAGATCTCAATTTCACAATATTTGTTGCAATACTGACCTTCCTAGCCTTCTTCGATGCCAAAATTATAGTGAGCTTGAGAGGCTTCTCTCCAAGCTTTTTGAGCATAGGAATAAAACCTTAAATCAAACTAAATAATTCGCTTTCTTTAGGTTTGATAGACCAAAGTTTGGTCTCAGTGGACGTTAACCATCATCATCAACATCAATAATACATTAATCTACACATTAGGATGACATTAATAATACATTAATTTACCCATTAAAACATTGATATATATATATATATATATATATATATATATAATTTTTTTGTTATTAATATTTATAATGTTACATATTAATTTCATATTAAAAAATGAATGCATTACAAATCTCCCAAAAGAATCTATTAATGGAATAAGAATTCTCTTTATATATAATATTTATTAAACCTTTTTTGTTATCAATATTTTGTAAATGTTATATATCAACTCCAATTTCAAAGAGTAATAAATAACGCATATCACTTACAAGTAAAAATATAATAAATTTTATAATTTAAATTAATTTATTTTTCTTTATATAAATTTGAGATAAAACCATATTATTTAATATGAATATTGAAATATTTTTTATTATTAGTGTATTTTTTATTATTGGTCAACTAAACATAAAATGAATTATATATTATGTAATATCAATTATATTATTTTGACATGGCATATGTCAATTCCATATTAAGTAGTGAACACTGAAGGAATTACACATCTCTTTAATATTAAAAAGTAAATTAATTTTTTTCTTTTCTTTCAATCACTTTATCCCTATATAAAGTGGATATAAAATTAAGGTGTAAATTGAAATATTTTATTTATGGTCCACGTTGATTTTTTTGTTATTACTATTTTTTTTTAATTTATTATTGTAAGTATTATTTTATTATTTTTAAATGTAATGTTACATGACAACATTTCTTTCATACTAGACTGTAAAATATCTCTTGGCTCAATAATTTTACTTTAAATTTTTGTTTTACAATACGTTAGCAATTATTAAATATATATAAGTTATACTTTAATTCTAATATATAAGTTGATAATTATTATCAAATCTATAAGTTACTAATGTATTTAACAATTATTAACTATATATAAGTTATACTTTACTTCTAATATATAAGTTGATAATTATTATCAAATCTATAAGTTACTAATGTGAATATATAATATAAAATTGTCATGATATAACGGACACCAAACAATTTTTAAAGAAGTAAATATTTGATGCATATCTATTTATTTTATAAAATAAAATATTAAAATGTAGAAAAGTTAACAATCATGGAAATTAATAATACATTTATCTACACATTAATAATACATTAATTTATCCATTAATATATTGACAACCTATATATATATATATATATATATTCTTAAAAAAACTCAATGTAAAAACAAAAATTTACTAAAATATTATTTTTAACGTCCACTTATTTTATTGATTTGAGTTACCAATAAATTACAAAAACTAATTTTTGATATTCCTGAAAATTGAATGAGGATGAAAACAAGAAAGGAAGGCAAGCTTTGGCTTTCTTCATCTAAGAGGTTTACTCTATGAAGCATGTTATATATATATATAGATTCTGTGTGGTGTCTCTCAACCAAATATAAGTGCAGTGGCCAAAAAGATCCACTAAAAAACGAAACATCCACTAAAAAATGAATCATGGTGTTTTCCTTCACAATTCCTTTGTTATGTTTCTGTGCGGTGTTTGTCTTGGTAGCCAAGACAACAGCCAAACTGAAAACAGTGGCCACAATGGCCGAAAAGATCCACCGAAAATAATGACCAAAAAATCCATTGAAAAATGAACCATCACATAAATCATGGTGTTTTCGTTCATAATGCCTTTGGATTTCTCATTCGTCTACCGACATTTTGGATGGCTTGTGGGTGGTACAAATGAAATTCCTTATTTGGATGCACAAAAGTATAGTTTGGTTATGTTAATTTCCTTGGGAGGTATTGCAAAGTTCTTATGCATCCTCTTGAAAATCTTTGTTGTTTAGTTTATGCACAGTAAAAGTTAAGTAGTTTTATGATTTTGTTGAGAGAAATTATACTAATTTTTGCACATAACAAGAGAAGCAAATATGTAGTTTCTTTTAGAAACAAATTACATGTGATTCTTGTGTGTTAAAAGATAAGTAGCTTTATCATTTCTTTGGGATAAATTACACAAGATTCTTTCTAAGTATCCAAGATGTCCTCAAATGCATGATACATCTAAAGTTCTTGAGGAGATTGTTATTATATAATTTTCTTGGCAAAGAAAATATATTACTACATTTAGATAAAGATTGTTATTACTATATATAGGAAAAGATTGTTATTATATTATTTACAACATTAAAAGATAAATAACCTTTCTTGTCTTTATATAACATTGCATATGCCTTTTATGTGAGAAAAGATAGGATGAATGCACTTTTCTTAAAAAAATGGATTTCATACTGGTGTATGAAATAATAACAAATCTAAACATTGCATATGTCTTTTATGTAAGAAAAGATAGGATGTGTGCTCTTTTCTTAAAAAAGGGATTTCGTACTGGTGTATGAAATAATAACAAATCCAAGTCATTTTCTTGGAAGGGAATATAGTTTAAGGAGGGTAATTTGTGAAATATTCTCATGGGTACTGGAGTTGTTTTGAAAAATAATACTTAGTTATGAGAAAATATAAAAACCTATGCATAGATGAAATGCACAAAGATAGACATTGAGAGGAAATCGGAGGGAATATGCATGGAGATAGGGTTTAGAGCAGGAAGCAACAAGAGGAACGAACTGATAACAATGGAGGGGCCAGGAGGAGGGAGTTCCACTCCCTCCTACAGCAACGTTGTATCGAATAGAAGCAGGGAAACATGTTTGAACGGATTCAGGAAACCCTTGGAGGCGGAAAAAAAAAAAGACTCAAAAGAACCGGAAAGCAGCAAAGCTAATGAACAGGAAGAAACTCACGGGGCAGTCAGAAGGGAGGAGAGACCAGAGGACAGCAGTCAGAAAAATGTGTACAAATCGGCAGCAGGACCCTGTAAGCCCAAGACTGCCATCAAACCCCAGGTGGTTCTGAATGATCCTGCACTGTAGGAGCACAGAGATCACATGGCGACTTATGCTATTATATGCAAGTTTATGGGTATATGGCCCACAGAGAAGAATATATACATATGGATAAGAAACAACTGGAAACCAAAGGGAGACATAACTTTGCATCTAGGATCCAAGGGTTTCTTCATAGTGGTTTTCAACAGCCTAGAGGACAAAGACAGAGTTTTTGAAGGAGGACCCTATTTCTATGCTGCTGCAGGACTATATATGCGACCCTGGGTAATGAACTTTGTCCCAGAGTGAGAAACGTTCACATCGGTCCCGGTATGGATAAGACTTTACTCCCTACCTCTAGATTATTAGATGCTTGAATCCTTGAAAGCTATAGGAAATAAATTAGGACATTTTCTAAAAATCTCAGGCGAAACTCTGCAAGGAAAATATACATCCTTCGCACGAATATGTGTGGAAATGGATCTATCGGGAGCACTCCCTGATGAAGTTGTCATAGTTTATGATGAGGAATGGGTACAGGCAGTGGACTATGAACATTTCCCTTTTAGATGTTGGAAATGTCATGAACATGGACACCTTTTTAAAGACTGCCCACAAAACAAGAGGGAGGATAATCTGAGGACCAAAACAGGTAAAGATCCTAAAAGATTCACCAAGTTGGGAGGCAAAGGGAAAGGAGGAGGAAGAAAGTACCAGAAAAAACAGAGTGAAAACAAACTAGAAAGTCGCAACAGTTTGGAAATTTTAGAAGAAGAAGGGGGGAACATTGAAAAGGTTGTTACTCTAGAAAACCACCCCATAGAGAAGGAAAAGGAGGACATCATGGAAATAATATAGGAAAACAACGAACAATAGGAAACCATACCAAACAACATGGAACTAAGCAGGGACTAAGAGATGACCCCTAGTGAAGTTGGGACAGAGGACCAAGAACTACATGAGATTCTTGAGAGGGAGAATCTTGATCTAGAGAAATTCTTAAACCAGGGAACCAACAAAGGGATAGATTCCCTACCATACGAGGAGTTTGATAGAGTACAACAGTTTTTCCTATGGAGATCTCAGAAAAAAGCCTCAGGAATCAAAAGAAGCCATGAAAGCCAGAACCATGGAGGGGTCAAATCAATGGAGGAAATATCAGGACACTCAGCCAAAAACCCAGGCAGAAAAAGAGGAAGAAAGAGACAAAATGAGCTACTAATAGAGTGTGGAAAGCTCATGATCAACTCAGGTAAGATGAAAGATCTCACCAGTTACTCATTCAAAAACCCATCATTATGAAGCTCACAACCTAGAATATCAGGGGTCTAGGAAGTAAAAGGAAACAGAGGAATCTCAACAACAGATTAAAAGAAGAAAACCCAGATATGGTGTTCATATAGGAAACAAAATGTTCAATAGATAAAGTCCATAAGATACATAACAAATGGCTCAATAAATATGAGTACCTAGAAGTTAAAGCCAATAACACAGTGGGAGGGATTCTTACTCTTTGGAATCCTCAGAAATTTGGCATTTTGGATGTGGAAGCATCCAGGAACTATCTTTCAATGGTTATCCAACCTTTGGGTGACAAGGAAATCTATATGGTTACAAATTTCTATGGTCCTCAAAATTCTGAAGATAAACTCAAGCTTCTCACCTCACTTGAGGAGCTTAGGGAGAGACACCCAACAATACCCTAGATTCTGGGTGGAGATTTCAACATGATCAAATCTCTTACGGAAAAAAAGGAGGAACTAGAGTATTGGGAAAAGATTCTATTGCCTTCCAGAACTTCCTCATCAACCTGAGGCTAGTGGACTTAGAAATAGAAAATGGAACGTTCACATGGAACAATAAAAGGGGAGGAGCTTCCAAAGTTGCCTCAAAACTAGATAGATTCCTCATCTCGGAGAACCTCTTCCTCTCTGGGCCTAACTTGAGTGCTTTTATCCTTCCTTTTGGAGGGTGAGACCACTGGCTGATTCAACTAGAAGCTTCTTTTATTGGCACTCCAAGGAACAAACCTTTCAGGTTCGAAAATGTTTGGCTCACTCATCCTAACTTCATCTCCAACATTGATAAGTGGTGGAAGGAAGATTTACCTGTTCAAGGCACAAAAATGTTCATTCTGCAATAGAGACTCAAGCACATTAGGGTCAAACTCAAAGATTGGAACAAAAGTGAGTTTGGCAATATTTTTAAAGCCAAAAGAGAAGTGGAACAAAAGCTTTAGAAAATAAACCAAATTCTTATCAAGGAAGGCTTCACTGAGGATAGGAAATTGCAAGCTGACTCTCTCCAATAGGAATGGGACACCAGATGTCACCAGGAAGAAATATTCTGGAGGCAGAAATCAAGAGTGCAATGGCTTAAAGAAGGAGAAAGAAATACAAGGTTTTTTCACAAATCAACCATGGAACATTAGGCTCATAATCGAATCACAAAGCTCATAGATCCGCCGGGGAGAGAGCTTAGCACACACAAAGATATGGAATCCATTCTGGTACAACATTTTAAAAATATAGCTGAGGAGCCTATCTTAAACAGATTGCTAGCTATTAAAAAATTTACGCAGCATATTCCAAAACTGGTGACCAGGGAAGATAATTATAATCTCAATAGACCAGTGACAGAAGAAGAGATAAAAGAAGTAATAAATGAGATGCACAATGGGAAAGCTCCTGGACCGGATGGTTTCAACATTGACTTCTTCAAGGCAAGCTGGGAAATAGTCAAACATGACATTCTAGAGGTGGTAGAGGACTCAAGAATTTCAAAAACAATCCTAAAAGCGCTAAATACCTCCTTCATAGCCCTCATTCCTAAACAGGATAAAGCAATGACTCCAGATCGATTCAGACCCATAGCCCTCTGTAATGTAATATACAAAATCATCTCCAAAGTTATTGCAAACAGACTCAAGCCCCTTCTACCAACTCTTGTATCAGAGGAGCAAACTGGATATGTGGAAGGAAGGCAAATACTCAATAACATCATTCAAGCTCATGAAATAGTGCACTCTCTCAAGAATAATAAGCAAGCAGGGATGATCATTCAACTAGACCTAGTGAAAGCTTATGACAAACTAAGTTGGTTATACATCAAAGAAGTTCTAATAGCATATGGCTTTGACCAGAATTGGATAAGATGGGTCATGGCTTTGGTAACATCTACTAGCTTTTCTATCCTTCTCAATGGCTCTCCTTCCAAATCCTTTCAGCCCTCGAGAGGTCTTAGGCAAGGAGATCCGCTTTCTCCCTTTCTCTTTATTCTTATGATGGAAGGATTAGGCAAAGTGATCACTTCTGCCAAAAGGGATGGCACAATCTAGGGTCTCAAGCTCACCCAGGAAGGAGACTTGCTGACTCATCAACAATTTGTAGATGACACCATGTTACAGGGCATACCAACGGTCAAAGAAGCCAAAGCTTACAAACAAATTCTGCAAGATTTTTCTTTGGCAACTGGTACAGAGGTAAGTCTCTCAAAATCTAAAGTTTTTTTTTTCAATACAAATATTTCCATTCAGAGAAACCTCTCCAGAATTCTCGGCTTTCAGAGAGACCATCTCCCCTCCAAATATCTGGGAATACCTCTCACTGACAAACCTCAAAGCAAGGAAGTTTGGGAGCCTTTGACCAATAAACTGAAGGACAAAATCTGCAAATGGACAAGTAGATCTTTAAATCTAGTTGGCAGGCTCATTCTCACAAAGGCATTCCTACAATCTATTCCAATATATATGTTTTTAGCTCTTCCTGTCCCTAGAGGAGTAGCCCAAAAAATCAGGAACATGCAAAGAGATTTTCTTTGGGGAAAAGGTGAGGAAAAAAATAAATGGGTTCTGGTAGCCTGGGACAAACTTTGCATGCCCAAACCTCATGGGGGTCTAGGTCTCCATGACCCGGAAACTCTCAAAAACGTTTTGGGGCCAAGCTTTGGTGGAGATGGCTGAAGGAAGCAAGAAACCCATGGGCCAAGCTCTGGAAACAGAAATATACAAAGGACTGGCAAGAATGGGACTTGATCAGAATGACATGACATATCTGGGGCTCCCATATTTGGAATAATGCTTGGGAGAACAGAGCTTTAGTTCAGAAACATAGCTTCTGGGAGATTGGAAATGGGAACCTTACCTAGTTTTGGGAGGATAATTGGAAGTAGGAACCCAACTTAAGTCAAGAAGGACTGGGTATTCTCAAAGAGGAAACTGTCAACAAAGGACTAAAAAAGGTCAGTGACTTTTGGGATAAGGCAAGGAATAGTGACAAATGGAGAACATGGAAAGTACCAGTTTATAGTGAAGAGTCTCCTCTGAAGACCCAGGCATAAGCTCTTGCTACAATCCTGGAAAAGAGGAAAATTTTGATCTCAACATTCACAAATCAACTTAGATGGGGAAGAAGCAATGAGGGCAACTTCAACCTCAAAGAAGCCAAATAAATTGTCACTGGTTACAATTTTACAAACCCGGATAAAATTTGGAAGGATCTATGGAAGCACCCTCACTAGATGAAAATCAAGCTCTTCATGTGGATGGTTCATCACAAAAAGATTCTGACTTGGGAAAATCTTAGAAAGAAAGGTTTTGTGGGACCATCCAGATGCCAGTTATGTGGTATCCAGGAAGAAACGAGGGATCACCTTCTTAGCCTCTGTACCTTCACCGCAACCTTATGGAACTAGGTTGCCTCTATCTTCAGACAAACTGACAGAGACCAAAATGACATCTCCAAAACCTTAAAGAATTGGAGGAAAAAAATTTCTAAGAATGAGACTATCAACATAGCCTGGACATTGATTCCAGGCTTTCTAATCTGGAATGTCTGGAAAGAACGTAACAACAGAATTTTCAAGGATAAATCTAGCCCACCCCAAAACATAATAACTCAGCTCCTAAGGCAACTCAAAGAAACTATTATTACCATTCAGAAGCAACCTCCTGGGAATCCTCCATCTCAACAGGAGGCTCGCATTCTTCTTCTTTTGGGCCTTCAGAAGCTGGTCCCCCAGGGCATAATCTGGATTGCAACACATGCTACAATGAGGCAGGACTATTGACAACCCCCCCTGGATACTTGAAATTCAATACAGGCGGAGCCTCTAAAGGAAAGTCAGGGGATGCGGGGTATGGAGGTGCTATACGAGATGACAAGGGGAATATAATAGTCATCTTTCACAGTCATTTAGGGAATGCTACCAACAACATGGTAGAACTAATGGCCATAGAGTAGTGCTTAGAGATTCTGAGAGATCTCAACATGACGAACTCCATAATAGAAGTTGATTTTGAATTAACAATCAATTCTATAAAAAAAATAGCAAATGGCTCTGCTCCAGAGAAAATCTCAAACCACTGGAGACTTTTGCAGGTATATCGTCGTATTCAATCGCATCTAAGAATCCTGAGAACTCTAAGTTTTGTACATGTGCGCAGAAATGCCAACAAATTAGCGGACAGGCTGGCAAATGAAGGGGTGCTCTATAAGAATGATCACAATATTTACAAGTGGGAACTTACACCCACAGGGAATTTGCGAGAGGAATGCCACAGTCTGGCGTGCGCAGACAATGAGCATTATCACAGTATGAGGGAGAAGCAACAATTGGACAATGAAGTGGATGGTGGACTAGGGTTCATCTAGCTTTAGTTCTCAGAATCGGCGCGACGGAAGCTTTCTATTGGATGGCAGGATGCAGAGCAAGAGTGGTTTCCGTTCTCAAAGGAATCAAAGGTCAAGCGGTTTCGTGGTTTATCAGGCGCTTCCAAGACCCCAAGCGGTTTTTCATGGTTTGCCTCCGATGCCATTCATCAATCACCACGTGGAAATGGGCGGAGAGAGAAAACCACCTATATTGAGCGGGTTATCCTCGAGCTTCTTCTCCGCCCGACATTCTCCTCATCCGTTTGACTCGGTGGGTGAAGATCTACGGCCTTAATTCATCGAGCTAGTTGGAGGAGTTATCCTTCGTGCTTTTCGTGTTCATCGTGGTGGCTCCTAGGTTTCGGATGTCAAAGTTGCATGGGATTTATCCCCCTAAATGGACCCGATAGAACCATTGATTTGGGTTAATTTTCCTTTCATGTCCGTGGGTTTGGTCAATTTGTCAGCTTTTTGTGGAATTGAACCCTGATTTTTGAGGTTTGGTGGTCTCCGACTGCTCCCGTTGACTTTGGCCGGGACTTGTAACATAATTTTGTAAATTTTTAAGCCATTGAATGAGAAAGAAAGACTCTTGCCTTAGCAAAAAAAAGAAATGCAAAGAGATAATATAAGTCATAGGAATCTTCTTTGGAAAGAATAGGTTTTTCTTATGCGTGAAAGAGAAGTTAATTGTTTTAATTACTTTGCAAGAGTTTGCAAAAGTTACATGTTTTGGTGAGTAAAAAGGTAAATGATTTGTGTGTTTCATATTGGATAGTTTGATTTAATTGCATGGTTTAATGCATAAAAGGTTACCATTATTATTATCTTAGTTCTTATGCCCAAAAGAAAGGTTGATTATGATACTTTCTTGAAAACAAATGCATGAGAACTTTGTTATGATACTTTCTTGGAAACAAATGCATAATAAATTTGTACATAAATGATAGAGAAACTATGTTGGGTTCTTGAAAATAACTATGTGAAAAGAACACATATGCAGAAGCATAGAAACAATAGTTGATTACATGTATGAAGATATAACTATTGTGTTAGATATTTTAAAGAGAAACATGGATTTGTGTGCAGAAAAGAATAAGTATTATGGAAAGTAAAACAAGTAGTTACTTGGAATAAATGTACTAGCTTTCCTTTGTAAAATACATATATTCGCATGCAAGAAATAATGACTAACACATTAGTTCTAGTTTAGAGCAATGCATGTCTTTGTGCATACAACAAATTTTATAAATAGCTCTATCTTGGAAAAGATGCTTTTCGAAAAGGGACTTACATTTGCATGCATGATAATAATGTCTATCATGTTAGCTTCCCCTTAGAAGGGAACATCTATTGTATTGGAAAGATTACTTAGTTACATGCACAAAGAAGAAGCTAAGGTGCATGAAAAACAAAGATAAGTTTCTAGTATCCTTTAAGTGAAATGGATGGTTACAGTGGTTTCCTTTGGATATGAATGTGTGCTGGTGCGAGAATGATCATAGTAATGGGGTAATTATTTTGACATGCTTGATAATTATTTGTTTATAAATGCACAATGTTGTTAGAAGAATCATGTTGTGATATTATATTTGCATCTCATGTACGCACATGAATAGATGTTAAAAGATCGCTTTTAAAGAATGATTATTGGTTGTTTAATACTTTAACTAATCCATGTTACCAAAGATTGTTGACGAAAATAATGACAAGAAAAGATGGTGATTTGTGCAAAAGACAAATTATGTTTAACATTGTGGTAGATAAGAACTATTGGTCCATGCTGATGAGTACAAGTTGCCCACTGATGGAACAATCATGCCACAAGAATGTAGAGAGTGTTGATATGTGGGTAAATGGTTTCATGACAGTTGTAATAGCTTTTAGCTAGGCATGTGGTATTTTAATTATATTTCATTGTAATATCTGATAACAATGGATAAGGGATGGACTCCCTTATAATCCATTGAGTGAGGGGTGAACACCCTCACGAGCATTTAATAATAAAATTAAGTGTTTTCTAGTTTTCACCCTACGGGTTTTCCAGGGTATATTAGTTTGGTGATGTTGATTCCTTACATAATGTGATGTTGATAATGTCAAGTACGTGATTAATTAATGTGGTTGAAGGAATCATGAAATGGATGCAAGGTTACAACATACAGTTTATGTTAACATACTACAAGAGCGGTTGTTAATGGTTATGCAACATATTATTCCTCTACTAAAGTTACTTTATGTAATAATGAACACTATATCTAATGGTTAATGAGGAATGTGGAATAGTGATTTGGATAATTATCTATGGGTAGTTTGTGTAAAAAAAATATAACTCCCTGCATTTTCATGTGAGGTTACCGAGGTATATATATATATTTTTGTTATTAATATTTAATATGTTACATTTCAATTCCGTACTTAAAAAAATGAATGAATTACAAATCTCCCTAAAGAATCTATTAATGCAATAAGAATTCTCTTTTTATATATATATACATATATATAACTTCTTTTCGTTATCAATATTTTTTTAATGTTATATATCAACTCCATTTTAAGAATGCAACGTATATCCCTTACAAGTGAAAATATAACAAAAATTAAATTTAAATTATTTTTTTCTTTATATAAACTTGATATAAAACTACACTAAAATATTTTATTTATGGCTAATAGTAAAATATTTTTTTGTTATTGGTATATTTTTGTTTTTATTATTACTTGTCAACTAAATATATAATTAATTGTGTATCATGTAATATCAATTATATTATTTTTACATGGCATCTGTCAATTCCATATTAAGTAGTGAAGGAATTACATATCTCTTTAATATTAAAAAGTAAATTAATTTTTTTGTTACTTTCAATTACTTTATCCCTATATAGAGTGGATGTAAAATTAAGGTGTAAATTGAAGTATTTTATTTATGGAGAACATTGATTTTTTTTGTTATTACTATATTTTAAATTTACTATTGTAAACATTCCCCCCATACTAAACTGTAGAGTACCTCTAGGCACAATAATTGTTATTTTATATAAGTTATATTTTATAATTCTAATATATAAGTTGATAATTATTAACAAATCTATAAGTTACTAATATATTTAACAATTATTAATGAAGACTTAAAAGGTACATTATTATAAGATGTAGAAGTAGAAATGTTTTCAACTTCAAGAGAGAATATAATGGATATGAATTCTAACTCTTTAAGTCATTTATGTTTTTTTTTTAAGTAATCAAATTTTTGTTGAGGTAATGTTCAAGTTTTTTGTTTGCTTCATCCTTTATGAAATTAAAGTACTTTAAGATCACTGAAATTGTCCAAATATTAGGAAAATGTAAAAGATAATCATCAATCTTTATGTGAATATATATTGTAAAATGGTCACGAGATAGATAACATTAAGGAAACCAATCAATTTCCAATACAGGACAAGAGTAAGAGACAAACGTTTGATCCATAACCATACATATAAAATGTAGAAAAGCCAATAATTATGGACATTAATAATAAATTAATTTACACATTAATAATGCATTAACATTAAAAAGACATTAATAATACATTAGTTTTCTCATTAACACATTGACAACATATTAACAATAATTAAGCTATTCATTAACATATGTAAACTATGGTTGGCTATGGTTAACGTGGTCAAACATAGTCATCAAGGGCATTAAAGTCAACCATAATCAACATAGGTTGATGGTGAACCATAGTCACCATAGGCATCATATTCTATTTAGAGGTAAAAAATGATAAACTAAGGTCAACCACAGTCAAATGTTAGGTAAAATTGACTTGGGGAAAGAGTCAAAGTTAATCGAGTCAACATTAATGGTTTTGGGCCCATGGATTTTTTGGTTTCCCATGGTTTTATGCCTATGGATTATATATAATGGAGCCTTTAAAATGTTGTTAAGAACTCTATTGTAATCGGCCAAGAAATGTTAGTGGTGAAGGCTCACTTGGCCAACCTGGTTGGGTTTTAATGGACTACCGTTACTTGGGGTTTTCCCCGTAGTTTGTTTTTTCCTATGGTAAACATGGTGTTATGTTGAATGTTTTATTTTCGTTTCTATTAGTAATTTTAACTTTTCCTCCAGTAAATTTGTTTCTCTCTGATAAAATTTCTACATTTGGTATCAAAGTTTAAGGTGGATATATCAAAGGAGTTTTGCCTTCAGGGGGTTACCTATGTTTCCAAGGGTTTATAAGACCTAGTAAATATGATGACCATACTAGACCAAAATGATATCGACAGGCTTGTGATTTTTGTGCCACGGGAGCACATGGAGGAACATGTGAGCAGTTGAGAATGCGATGGATGTGATTGACTACCACGAAATGATGGACGGGGTCAGCCACTTGAATTGAACATAGGATGATGTTATTAAATGCATATCATGAGAGGAAGGGCTTCAATGAACCTATGTAGTAAATTGTGGACTTGCAAGGGGCTAGCGTGAGGCCGTATGAACAAAGTCGTTGCCAAGGTTTTGGGAGATCTCCACTTTTTTTACATTCTTTGGATATCAACATTTTTTTATTTATATTGCAAAAGAGAGTCGGAGTTTTACACTTATGAAAAATGAAAGGTGGTTTTAGGAGGATAATGGGGGTTTCACTCAACTAATGATTGTAGAGGGAAGTAGTGCTCAAGATTGTGATGGAGCTCATGAGAATATGCATGGTTATGCAGCGACATTTGTTTATGGATGCTCATTTATGGGTTGCATGACAGTAGTTTTTGGGTTGCACAATGGTATTTTTTGGGTTGCACAAGGCTAGTTTTTGGGTTGCACAACAGTAGTTTTTGGGCTACATAATGGTAGTTTCCAATCGATTTATATGGCATAGAAATCCATAAATAGATCATTGAGGGATTTATTATTGAATACTACTAGAAGAAGAGTGTGGCCATTATAGAGAAGCTCTTATGAGTTTGGGCTCCCTTGGGCAACCACTACCCACAATGTGTCAAACCCTTTGTGCAAAACAAAAATTTGGCCAAAGTGAAAGCTCAGGTAATGGGTACTCAAGAGTTTTTGGCTTAGGATATGGCTTTTGTGATAGCATAAGTCATACGGAATCCCATGGAGGGTTGTGCAATGAAGGAAGAGGATAGTGGGGTGAATCATTACAAATGTTTATGGTGATTCAAAGGCACAACATCTTTGTTACTTCTTGTTACAAGACATGTAACATCGTGGGAAAGAAGGCACTAACATCCATTTTATAAACATTGGTGTAATAGTAAAAGTGTCCTCAGACACAAATTTTATTAATAAGAAAAAGAAAAAATACATGAAATCTACAAGATCTTACACACAATCACTCAACACTCTTGTAAGAAGAGAAAAATAAACTCTAAATAAGCTTGTTTCCTAAAATAGTTTAGTTATGGATCACTTATTTCATTTACAAGTGTCCATTTACATTTAATGCATTTCTAACAATACTCCTAACAAATTTCCTAATTTAATTCCTAAAGAATGGGACTTTTGTAGATGTTATAACAAATAGATATTCTAAGACGACTTTAGGACTCTAAATAATTAATCTAAGAAAACTCTAAATAATTAAATATTATTTTTTGTACTTTGGATCATATATCTAACATACGGTCCCCCTTTGATCCAAAATTATATTATAACAGATACCGAGTTCTTCCCTAAACTTAGTAAATTTTATCCCACCAAATGGTTTTCGTGAAAATATATGATATTTGGTCTTCTAAAGTTGATGACATCCTTTACGATGAGTGTCCTCATGTAACGATACTTTGTGTCCACATGCTTTGGTTTTCAGTGGAAAAATGGATTTTTTTTGCAAGTTTTATGGATGACTAGAAATCAATGAATAAAGATGTGGCTTCATCTTGAGGAACTCCTAAATCCTGGAAAACTCTGTACAACCAAACAATCTCACATGTTTCTTCCCATGCTAATATGTATTTTGCTTCTACTGAAGAAGATTCCACTGTGGCTTTCTTCTTGCAACTCCAAGAAATTGTTGTCGACCCCATGTTGATCAAATAATATGATGTTGATGCCTGATCATCAATACTCCCAACAAAATCCACATCTGAATGACCACCAAGTACAAAATTCTTAGTATGTTTTAAAAGAAGACCAAAATATTTCATTCCTTGGATATATCTAAGAACCCATTTCGTTGCATTTCAGTGGTTGTCCCTTGATTCAGGCATAAGCCATGAGATAATACTAACTACATAAGATAAATCTGGACAAGTGGTTGTTAGATAGTTTAGGTTTCCAATCAATTGTCTATAAGTAATACTGTCTACCAATTCCCCCCTTTCAAATTTTGAAATTTTTAAGTTTTGCTCCTTTGGGGTGAGAACTAACTTGCAATATTACATTCCAAATCTTTTGAGTAGTTCATATGCATACTTGCTTTGACTGATGGAAATATTGTTTGGATGTTGGAATACTTCAACTCCAAGATAGTAGTGAAGTAATCCCATATCATTCATCTTGATCCATCCTGTAACTCCTTCTTGAGTTGCACAATATGATCATTGTTGTTCCTAGTAATGATCAAGTCATCCATATACATAACTCAAATCAACATATTTTTACCAGTTTAAGCACATATAAGGTATCATCTGATTCATTGCACTTGAACCCAACCTTGTGAAGGTACTCATCCATTTTTGCATACCAATTTCATCGATCTTGTTTCAACCCATATAAAGAATCTATTAATTTGCATACATTATGTTCTTGTCCTTCGATCTCAAAACCTAAAGGTTGATTCATATACACTTCTTCCTAAAAGTCTCCATTGAGGAAGGCACTTTTGATATCCATTTGATGTAATTTCCATCCTTTTTGAGCTAATAATGCTAGCACTAATTGAACGGTGTTCCATTTTGTTGTAAGCACAAATGTTTCCTCATAGTCAATTCCTTCTTGTTGTGCAAAACCTTGGCAAAAAGTCTTGCCTTGTACTTGTCAATTTCTTCATCTGGCTTAATTTGGTAAACCCATTTGCATCTGATGGGTTTCACATTTTCAAGATAATCAACAAGTTTCCAAGTGTTATTTTCCATCACTGACTTGTATTTTTCAACCATTTCCTTTTTCCATTCAACACGTTTTACTACCTCTTTGTATGCGGAGGGCTCAGTAAAATCATTTGTTATTAAGGAAAAAAAATTCATTTCTATGTCAACTTCTTGTTCCTATTTTTTTCTATTCATATGGCCTTACATCCTTCAAAATTTGAATGGCCCATTTAAGCAGTTTATGTTTATTTGTTTGTGGATCTAAATAATCACCATCATTATAGAGCGGATTGATATAAAGAAATACCTTCTTTGATCATCAAAAGTCTCAGTTGGTGGAGAGTCATTGTCGAAAGAACTATTGCTACAAGATCCAAATGTACTTCCAGAGGATCCAGATGATCCAAAAGAATCAAGTGAACTGGATGAACCATTTTATGATGAAGGTCATTCAATCTCATACCAATGTTGTGTACTTGGTTGATTTTACATTTTTATTTTCTTTTTATCTCCCTTAGTTTCCAATTTATGTAGAAGTATTTTTATCTTTGTGGCACTCTTGACTTCTGTTTCATCAAATATAACATCCCTACTAAAAATAAACTTTTCATTGGATAGAAGACGGTATCCCTTCCTTTTATCAGAATATCCTATGAATGTGAACTTCAAACCTCATGAATTGAGCTTAGTTCACTTTTCTTTTAAAACTAAGGCATAACGCACTGAACCAAAAACTTTAAGATGTTTTACTTGAGTTTTGAAGCCAAACCATGCTTCATACGATGCAATTCCATCCAACGAAGAAGTGGGAGGCATGTTCCTTAAGTAGAATGTTGCACGTATTGCTTCTGCCCAGCATGAAGGACTTAAATTTTTTAAAGTTAGCATGGATCTTTCCATTCCTAACAAGGTGTGATTCATTATTTCCGTTACTTCATTATGTTGTGAAGTGTATACATTTTTAAATTATCTTTTAATACCATTGTCCCTGCAATAAGTTTGGAATTAGTTGGAAGTGAATTCCCCTCCATTATTTGTCCTGAGAGTGCCAATTTTCTCTTTAACTTCATTTTCAACCAGTTGGCAAAAATTCTTGAACTTTTCAAATGTTTCTAACTTTTGTTTCAAAAAATAAACCCATACATTCTACTAAAATCATTAATGAAGAGTAAAAAATATCTACAACCTCCTATAGAAGTATAGACCAAACATTCAAAATTAGTTTTTCTTCAGTTCCAGGAAGAGAAACTTCTACTACACCTTTCCATAAGGAGTGTGTCAAATATCATCTACTAGAAATATTGAATTGAGTTAACACTATTGAAAAGTCCAAAAGAAGTCATGTCAAAAAGCCATATGTTGTGTAGCTCTTGTATCTAGTACCCAAACATCTTCATAATCACTTTTAAGATATGTGGAGACCTGTAATTTTGTTGATTATGACCTTTGAAGTGTAGTGAATACATATTTTGAGCCATCATCTTCTTGATCATTAGAAAATTGTGCCAAATGTTGTTGAAAGTTTGGAATTTTTTCAATAGAATTTTAACAATCTTTAGCATAATGACCAACTTTGTTACATCGTTTACAAACAACTTAGTTGAAATATTTTCCTCTACCTTGACTTTTTCTTTTGCCTTTGCTTTGTTTTATACCTTGATTTTTTCCTCTGCCTTGACTTTTCTCTCTACCTTGATTGTTGCCTCTACTAGAACTGTTTCCTTTTCTGAAATGGTTGCCTCTATCTTGACTTCGACCATGACCTTGTCCTCTGTATGCTCCTTGATTTTGATTGTTGTTTCTTCTGTTATTCATTTGAATTCCTCTACCTCTGGAAATTTCAGTTGAATATTTACAAGTGCTAACTTCTATAAAGAAGACATCTCCTCTAACTTGTTTCTTCTTTCCAAAAGTTTTGTCATGTTGAGATAACATTTCACATAATTCATCAAATTTTAATTTATCTAGCTTTCTAAAGTTTCCAAGAAATGTGCATATGAAGAGGGTAAACCAATAATCAAAATAGTAGTCATGAAGCTATAATCTACTTCTTGAAATATATCCTTTATTATTTCATGTTGAATGTTCTTAAGTCTAGAAATGTGCTCAAGTACATCTCCCCATTCTGCCAATTTCTTTTGAAGTAGCTTTAATTGAAGATCAACTCTCTTTAATTCTGGTTATGTATCAAATAAATCTTTAAATACTTTTCAAGCGGACCATGCATCAAAAGCATTTTCTATATGAGCATACATTTCATCATTAACTGAAGATTTAATTAATGCTAATGCTTTTGCATTTTTTATCCCCCATTTAGTTAGTGAGTCTATATCTCTAGGTTTGTTTGGTTTTACATCACCATCACACAAATTTTTTGGTAGTTCATCGTAGATCAAACTGCTTTCTATGTGTTTTTTCCATGTTTTATAATTCATTGAGCCTTCAAGTTTGTTAGACTTGGAAAATAAATTTACCAGCTTGTATATTGTAAAATTAAATGTATGCGCCAAGATAGATCATGCGCCACACAAAAATACAAGACAACCCATCACGCATTGTGCCACAATATAAAAAATGATTTATCATGGCTTGGCCTTGACCCTCATATAGTTGTTTGGAAAATAAAAATTGACTGAGCCTTGTACTTGGCTCTAATCAATTTCTTAAGGTTTTACAATGAAACTTTCAAAATTTAAATTTTACAATGGTTTTGTAGTTTTTTTGTTTTGACTCTAACAATTTTACTTTTCAAACCCCCTCCAAATAAAGCATTACTTTGAATTACAACAATGATCTCCTCTTTAAAAAAGACACTTATCATGCAAAAAAACATATTACAAATCACTTATCACTCTAAATATCACAAAATATTACACCTTATCACTCCAAAATTAGACCTTATCACTCCATATTTACTTTTAAACTTCCATTAAAAAGAAATCTTATAAATCTTATGAAAACACTTTATAAAAAGTGAATGGATGTTTGGAACTTTAAATTTTGTGCATGTAAAAACTATGAAGCTCACCATACATCATGTGTTTATGCATGTAATTTGTTGGAGTGATCAATTACACACCATACATATGAAAACCCACCATACCATGCACTATTGCACCATTTGTTGTCAAACTCACCATACGCATGGAATTCTTTAGAATTTTTTTGGTGCACAGTCCTTTACACAGAACCAGGCATATCCTCTATGTATATTCCTTTACACATAGTCCACGTATGTCCTCCATGCTGGCTAAAATTGGCACAAGGATATCCACGGTGGCTACACATTGTTGGCTAATCTACATAGCAATCTCCACACAGGTGTTACAGATATCCACACTAGATGATCTCCCTAAACATCATATTTTTTTCCACGGTGTCCCTTTTGTTGGTTCAGATTTTTTTTAGAGCACTTCCACTCAGCTTTGATTTTCGTTGTCTACAGAGGTCACAAATTTTCCCAAAAGATTATTTTTCACTAGAATCTGGCGATTTTTTTTCAAAAAACCTGATCATGGTAGTGTTTGAATTGATTTTTTTTTATGGTGGAAATGGATTCAACACCATCAAAAACCCTTGGGGGCACCCAAAATCCTTAAGTTTAATAGCTATAACCCAGATTTCCCAAAAAAATTGCCATATTTTGGCAAAAATCATGTCACAATTTCCCCTAATTTCCAGGTGAATTTGTGGCCTCGAAAGACTACTCTACTATGGTTTTCTCCACTCACAGAACCTAGGCTCTTATTAGCTCATAGAAACAGAAAATAAGCAAATAACTCATAGAGCAAGTATAGGTCTTTCGAATAAATTGCAAAGGCCATACGCTTTAATTCATACTAGAGTTGTGAAAAGACAAACACAACAGAAATTGATCCATACGATGTTGTGACAAGAAGAATAAGAAGGTAACTACAAATTGGATCTGTCTTCTCTCAGCTAATCTTGAATTAAGTGACATAATAATAATAATAATAATAATAATAACAAATAGATCTAAAGTCTAGCTAGTTCTTCTCCCAAATATAATAGATTCAATATAGTAGAAAGTTTTAAAAACCAGGAATTACAAAAATATCTGCAAAATTATTTTCCTTAATAAAAGCAGAAATTTGTATACGAATCAGCATATAATCAATTTGATGGAGTTTTCAAAAAACTTGCAGAGCTAGAATATTATCTGATATCACAATAATAGCATAAGTGTCTTCATACATAATTTTTATTAATAAGGAAAAGAAAATTTACATGAAACCTACAAGAGATTACACACAATCACTCAACACTCTTGCAACAAGAGAAAAACAAGCTTTAAATAATCTTATGTCCTAAAATAATTTAGTTATCTATCACTTATTTCATTTACAAGTGTCCATCTACATTTAATGCATTTCTAACAATACTCACTAGTACAAAATGACTAATTAGTTACTAAAAAACAACTAAAATTTTCATATAAACGACCATTTTTCAGTCAATGACCAATAGTAGCTAATTTACAATATCTTATAACGCGACCAACTTTTAGTCATTTTTAGCTTAGTCATTAATTGGTTTCCTCAATTTTACCATCTAGTAGTATATTTAGTCATAAATTTGGTCATTAATTTTTCATTGGTTTAGTCATTAATTGTCGCAATTAATGACCAAATATATAACAAAATATATTACTATATGAATCCTCGAGAAAACCAATTAATGACCAAAATGTTGGTCGTGTTATAAGATACTATAAATTAGCTACTAATAGTCATATATATGCAAATTTTAGTCATTATTTAAAACCAATTAATGACCAAAGAAATGTGACTAAATTTTAGTCGTGTTATAAGATGTTGTAAATTAGTTAATAATAGTCGTATATATGCAAAATTCATTCATCATTTAATAATAAAAATTTCATCATTTACGATAGGCATTTATCTTTTTTTGGTATTTTCATATTCATTATATAAACGACTGATTTAGTAGTTTCTATTCATTTAATTTAATTTCATTCATAATCATTATAACGACTGATTTAGTCATATATTCATTTTATTCGTGTTCATCATTAATTAATATAAACTACTAATTTAGTAGTTTTAAATTGATTTTATGTGTTTATTATTAATCACCATGCGACTAAATTTTAAGAAAATGTCATACAATGTGCATGTTTATCTAATATGATAACACAAAGCTACATATGTTAATTACAAGACTAAATAATATCAAGTGAAAATAAAAATAATTTCAACCATATAAATTTTATTATATAAAATATCAAGTATTACAATATGAGTTTCCAATTTAATATGGGTTGGGCTACAATTTACACATGAGATATTGTTTCATCATTTCAAAACATTATCATTGTGTTGCCAAAGCATTGCAAGTGATTTCACCAACTCTGAAGGCTTGACCATCAGTCTCTATGAGTGTGTCTTATGCAAGATATTGGCTCTAAGGGTATCACTAGACAGATTCTCTTCTCTCTCTCATTTTGCATTTGTCTCTCCAGTGTTATTGTTCTCCTCTTTCTTCAATTGTTGTTTCGTACTATCAATATTGAGTTCCTCTCCTAGAAATGAAAGAAGATACAATGCAGAGTATAAGACATGAAAGACAATGAATACTTGAATATAAAATAAATTAGACTATAAAATATTTATATGACATATACCTCAACATTCGATAGTGGCCACTATGTGGCTAGATGGCATGTATAAACAAAGCAAATAAAATGTCACAATATAAAATGGAATTGGAGGGGGATTCATCATGCGTGATAGGATTTTTTGTGTGTGCACACATCATATTGTTCACTTCTAATTGTATAAAAAACAAAGAGTATGCATAATGACATGTAGTGACATGTGGGTGTCTATTTGACTCAATGATATGCTTGATTTTTTAACCCATTCCAATCCTACCATAATTAAATTAAGAGAGACAAGGACATAAGAAGGACTATCAATAAATGAAATTAGAGACTTTAGAATGCAACTCAATTGTACCTAAATGTAACGATAAGTATTTGCAGCTTCCTGGTCACCAATGAGCATCAAATCACACTGTGAAAAATTCCTTGCATTATGATAATTTGGTTGCACCTGCACTAATCCTCTGTAGTAGTCCCTTGACTTGCCTATAGATATAATTTTAGAAACAATCCTACTCCTACAATTCTTCCCTATATGGATCATCTTTGATAGTTATTTTTCAAGGCAACATAATAGAACTCTCCAATTGCATCATCACCTTTCAAAACAATTCTTGAGTATTTCTAGGTGATTGTTGAACCAGTCTCTACTCAGGTCCATGAAATCCTTGATTTGTCTCCATCGCACAAACCTCTTTTCATAATAAAATTATAAATCCCACATCTGCATTCCTCGTCCCCGACATACCAATTCTTTACAGTGGAATACTTTATCATTGCTCCCTTGGTGCAATAGAGATCCACTACTGTGGCATGGAGATGATTGGTGTCATAAAATGGTACAGTTCATCCTTCAATATATGTCACAGAACTCCTCTCACCTCACATAACTCCTCTCATCTACAAAAATAAGAGTCCTCTCAAATGTCTGGTCTC
Organism: Pinus tabuliformis; assembly: GCA_031772625.1. Lineage (NCBI taxonomy): Eukaryota > Viridiplantae > Streptophyta > Pinopsida > Pinales > Pinaceae > Pinus > Pinus tabuliformis. Next base: position 1,287,626,263 of record CM062819.1, read on the forward strand.
CATCTCATTCATCCTGAAATAAGTGGATATTTCCATGGGTGAAAAAGTGTGCTTGGAGATTTAATAGAAGGAGTTATCAATAAAAAAATAAAAATACAATGCAACATAATAGTTATCAGCAGGAGCAACAACCCTGCCAAGCTACTTCCTAACTAGATAAAGATACTCCTGAATTACCTCTTATAATGAACAAAAGATAACCTCAACTACCTATAGAGTCTACCTATGCATGGTAGAAATGAAAACATTTTCGAAAACAACATCTACAACAACGTTGGTCAATCTCTTCTTCTAGTCAACGACATGCCCAACTTTTGAAAAGTATCAAGCAGGTCAACATCCACCTCATCCAGGCTCCTCTTCTTCTTCTACTCTTTATGTTTAGGTTCAGAATAATACCAAAAGTCTTCGAAATTGATGGGTGGGTAAAATATATAAGACCATTGAGTTCTTCCAATTTTTACTCATTATCTGTAAAAATTGAATCTAACTTGCAAAAGTCATTCAGGTTCCTTCTTTTTAGCTAAAATTAACCTAAGCTTTGGAGAGTTGTAAGGTTTAATCGATCTAAGTATATTCTACTTTAAATATAGTAACATAGTTTAAAAATGTAGGCATTGAAATTAGAATCTAAGGATGAAGCAAAAAAGATTTTATGTTCATGATTACAAGAAATTTTAACTTCATGTAACAAAGTTTGAGGAAGGTCTAGCATTTGCATCCTACTAGAAAATTTTCTGGCATCACTTGATCCCTTTTAATTTGGGCATGGTAGAGTCCATTATAGAAACAATCAACCACTAAAAAAAGGTGAAAAGAAAAAAAATAAAATTTCATGCATTCTGACCCTAGAAAAGTTAGGGAGGATCGAACTAATCTGTACAATAAGGACATGCAAAATGCTTCCTTGTCCATTGTCTTTTGATGAATTATTGGCCGCAATCAAGATCTGCATTATCATAATCATTAAACCCTTTGTACAATAAGGACATGAAAAATGCTTACTTGTGCATTGTCTTTTGATGAATTGTTGGCCACAATCAAGATCTGCATCATAATCATTAAACTCTCAACTCTAGATAAAATTTATGATTTGATCATATAAACCCTCAAAATTATTTACCCATAAGAACAAAAATCATCTTTAGTAAAAAGGAAGAACATAGTCCAAATTCATATCCATGTACAAATTACCAAAATATCATAATCATTAAATCCTCAACTCTAGATAAAATTTATGCTTTGATCATATAAACCCTTGAAATTATTTACCCATAAGAACAAAAATCCTCTTTAGTAAAAAGGAAGAACAGAGTCCAAATTCATACCCATGTACAAATTACCAAAATATCCACGCCGAATGACCTTGCCCTTATCAAAATCATTAAACCCTCAACTCTAGATAAAATTTATGCTTTGATCATATAAACCCTCAAAATTATTTACCCATACAAACAAAAATCCTCTTTAGTAAAAAGGAAGAACAGAGTCCAAATTCATACCCATGTACAAATTACCAAAATATCATAATCATTAAACCCTCAACTCTAGATAAAATTTATGCTTTGATCATATAAACCCTCGAAATTATTTACCCATAAGAACAAAAATCCTCTTTAGTAAAAAGGAAGAACAGAGTCCAAATTCATACCCATGTAAAAATTACCAAAATATCCATGCTGAATGACCTTTCCCTTATCAAAATCATTAAACCCTCAACTCTAGATAAAATTTATGTTGGCATTATGATGAATGTGTTGTACTTGATGGCAACCCACTTGTAGCAGAACATCTCACTTATATATAGCTAGATGAATCTACAGAAGAAATATCAGATGTGAAAGAATACATGACAGCTCAAAGGAATCAGTTCAGATGTAATGTACAATGACAGCTCATTAAGATGACAGTTCTCAGTATGGAAAGTTAACTTTGCCATCAAGTCCAAAGGGGGAGATTGTTGGCATTATGATACAAGTGTTGTCCTTGATGGAAACTTACTAAGATGACAGATCACAGCTCAAGCTCACAGAATGAAGAAAAAGAGATATACGTAGGTTACCCTTGATAAAGCTGCGTATACACGCGGGTTAGCCGACCAAAAGGTGCGTATACGTATACACACACTTTCATGCAAGGGAAGGCGCGTACATTGGGCTTTGGTCCGTGGTATTTGGACCATGGTATTGTGATCCATGGTATTGGTCCAAGGTATCTTGTCCGACGTGTTGACCCCAGGTATTTGGTCCATGGTATTGATTCTAAGTGGTTTTGGACCATGGTATTGAGTAAGGCCTAAGACTATAAAAGGAGGAGAAGATCATTAGGAAAAAGGCACTCAGAAAAGTCTTGAATATCTAATGAAGTATGAGATCTAGTATGCAGGGTTCATAATGCTTTGCTTGATCTGAGCTAAGGAGGAATCTCAGCGGCTGATGGAGAAAAAGATCTAAGGATAGATTGGGATCTAATGGCTTGGAACGAATCATCTCTATATAGTTTGATCACACTTATTCTAGATCTATATACTGACGCATGTAATGTTCTATAAATATTATGATCTTGGTAAAAATCAAGTTTGGAATAGCTGCAAATCATGAATGAATATCTATAGATGTATACACTGGTTGACTATGATAAAAGTGTGTACATACCTAGGATAGATACATCTAAGTAGTGTATACCATATGAACTATGATGTTTGAAGTTACAGGTGGTTCTAGTTGTTGATGAGTTCTGATGACTGTTTACCGGTGTCAATATTCTGCATATTCAGATTGGTTGATTCTGTTTAGCTTCAATATTGATGGATGAGATCTATAATGGATAAGGATCATAATGACTTATCTCTATGTGATCTGATGGACTAGATCTAGTTGCTAACATACGTATTATCCTTGTATATGTAATGATCTGGGTATGTCTGAAGTCAGGAAGAGCAGCGAATTTATAAGTAAGTAATCGATGACATATACGTTGGTTCTCTTTGGTGAAGTTGTGTATATACACTAGTTCGGCTCTTCCAAGTAGCGTATGCACTCTGATACATGATTTTTGATGGTACAGTTGGCTCTGAATATTGTTGCAGAGTTCTATGTTCTGCTCTATGTTCTGGTGACTGCATTTTGTTGATAGGGTTCAGTGATTCGGTATTGGGTGATTCAGAGATTGATGATGCAAGTGGTGATTGATTTTTTGCTTCAATGATATTGATGGGTTCAGTATGAAAATTGGATGAAATGTGGCCTTCAGATTATGATGTTGTGTTCCATGAGTATCCAGCCTGAAAATTTATGAAACGTGGTACCTGGAGGAAGAAAGAGAAGGTTGTATCCTTCTGTAGGTCGGCACCTATGTACTAGTACATCAGCTAGTACAAGAGCTAAGGGGGTCGTAACTCCTTTCCAGGAGCAGCTGGAAAATGAGTGAAGGTTGGAGCCTTCAGTAGGCCGACGCCTACGTACTAGTAAAATGATCAGCTATTGCAAGAGCTAAGGGGGTTGTAGCTCCCTTCCAGGAGAAGATGGAGAATGAGAGGAGGTTGTAACCTTCTACAGGTAGAAGCCTACGTATTGGTATAAGGCTGCACCAATACATAAATATTGTAAAAAGAAGTTTCTTATTAAAATAAGATAGAGATGAATTGCAGCAAGTGGTTTTCACCCACATTGGGTTTCCACCTTACATCATGGTGTTCATGTGTGCTTCTTGTGTGTGATGATCTGTTCTATTTTACTGCACATGTTTACTGTTCATATGGTTAATAAATTTATGATGCACTAACTAAAGATCAACATTTAATGGATTAATTGAATCATAAGTTTACTGGATATACGCTAGTTGCAGTAGACACAGTTGCGTGTACACACAGGTTCCCTTAACTGAAGTAGCATATATGAATCTGAGTATGGAAATGAAAAAGTGTTTGATTTAATAATACTGATTCACCCCCCCTCTCAGTATTATTTCCAACAATTTATGCTTTGATCATATAAACCCTCGAAATTATTTACCCATACAAACAAAAATCCTCTTTAGAAAAAAAGAATAACAGAGTCAAAATTCATACCCATGTACAAATTACCAAAATATCCACGCCAAGTGACCTTTCCCTTCCTCCATCTAATGGTTGATGCTCTCCTAAGGTGTTTCCCATGCAAACTCCATCTGGGGTTCGAATCCCATGAACTTTCCCTTCCTCCATCTAATGGTTAATGCTCTCCTAAGGTGTTTCCCATGCAAACTCCATCTGGGGTTCGAATCCCATGAAATCCATAGATCACGTTGATGGTCTTCCTTCTTCTGGAATTTCCACGCAGATACAGACAAAGTATAGAAACATACAGTGTACAATGTGATGTTGTAATCTATGAATATTTTATTTGAACCCAATGCTAAACTGGAAATGAAAAAGAAAAGAAATATTTATAATAGAAAAAATAAAATAAATATATAAATTTAAATTGGGTTAAATGATTTATTTTTAATAAGAATTTGTTATTTTGCCTAAGATGCTAAATTAAAAAGAAGAAGAAGAAGTTAAAAATGATATTGGGATGACTGTAAACATTTAAATATGACCTCAATTAATAATAAAAAGTTAAATTAATAAAAATAATAAAATTTAATTTGTTATATTTTGATTTTGTTATTAACTTGTGAATAGGCTTTGCTACAATACCTTGGCTTATCAATACTACAAGTCCAAAAGCATAACTTATTTCACAACCAAAATATTTTACAACAATATGACAAGATTCTTAACCTTGGATATTCACCCCCACATTATGGTAGATATTATTAACTTGTAAAAAATAGCTTTTGTTACAATACCATGGGTCAATACCATGGATTATCAATACCACATGCCCAAAAAACATAAATTATTTCACAATCAAATATTTTATAATAATATGACAAGATTGTTAACCATAGATATTCACCCTCACTTTACCACACATATTAACTTGTAAATGTGCTTTGTTACAATACCATGGGCCAATACCATGGCTTATCAATACCACATGTCAAAAAACCATAACTTATTTCATAGTAAAATTATTTTATTTTAATTTAATTTTACAACGTTTTTTAATTGAATCTAAAAGGGAAAATGTTACAATTTGAGATATATCTAAACCCTCTATCCTCACGACTACTAAAAATATTCCCATAGAAATTAAATTAAGGTTTCAATAAAATTAAGCTAAGATGGATCTATACCCGTTCTATATATATATATATATATATAATCGACCTAAGATGGATCTTAGCTAAGGATCCAAAATATGAGAGCAAGAAAATTGACTAATTATAATAGATTAAATATAGTGCATGTTTTCTTAAAGTTTTTCATTATTTTATTTTATTTTCTTTGACATGATTGATCCAAAATATAGGTTTAATATTCTACAACCAATACCATGTGCCAATACCATTTCTTATCAATACTACAAGTCCAAAAACCATAACTTATTTCACAACTAAAATATTTTACAACAATATGATAAGATTCTTATTATCCACCCCCACATTACGGTAGATATTATTAACTTGTAAAAAATAGCCTTTGTTACAATACCATGGGTCAATACCATGGATTATCAATACCACATGCCCAAAAAACATAAATTATTTCACAATCAAAATATTTTATAACAATATGACAAGATTGTTAACCATGGATATTCACCCTCACTTTACCATGGATATTAACTTGTAAATCGGCTTTGTTACAATACCATGGGCCAATACCATGGCTTATCAATACCACATGCCAAAAAACCATAACTTATTTCATAGTAAAAATATTTTATTTTAATTTAATTTTACAACATTTTTTTAATTGAATCTAAAAGGGAAAATGTTACAATTTGAGATATATCTAAACCCTCTATCCTCACATCCTCACGACTACTGAAAATATTCCCACAGAAATTAAAATAAGGTCTTACCGAAGTTAAGATGGATCCATGTTGATTCTTAACAGTTAAGATGGATCTATGTTGATTCTTTATATATATATATATAAAGAATCAACATAGATCCATCTTAACTTAATTTTATTAAAACCTTATTTTAATTTCTGTGGGAATATTTTCAGTAGTCGTGAGGATGTGAGGATAGAGGGTTTAGATATATCTCAAATTGTAACATTTTCTCTTTTAGATTCAATTAAAAAAATGTTGTAAAATTAAATTAAAATAAAATATTTTTACTATGAAATAAGTTATGGTTTTTTGGCATGTGGTATTGATAAGCCATGGTATTGGCCCATGGTATTGTAACAAAGCGGATTTACAAGTTAATATCCATGGTAAAGTGAGGGTGAATATCCATATATATATATATATATATATATATATATATATATATATATATATATATATATATATATATATATATATATATATATAACCGGCATCAATCCATCATAGCTAAGGAACCGGCATCAATCCATCATAGCTAAGGATCCAAGGGATGAGAGCAAGGAAATTGACTAATTATAATATAGTGCATGATTTTTTAAAGTTTTTCATTATTTTATTTTCTTTGACATGATTGATCCAAAATATAGGTTTAATATTTTACAACCAATTAAGTTTTTCTAATTTAGATAATTTCTTAAACACAATACAATGTGATCAAATTTAAGAGAGAGTTGGGGAGGGGGTGCAGAGAGGGAGCGATACAGTGAAAAAGTTGGAGGATAGAGAGAGAGAAAGAGAGGGTGATGGGGGGGAGAGAGGGAGCAAGAGGAAGGAAGAGAGAGGAGAGAGAGAGAGAGAGATGGAGTTGGAGTGGGAGAGAGAGAGGGAGGAAAGAACAAAGACATAGAGAGATAGAGGTGGAGAGAGAGAAGAGTGAGAAGGGAGAGATGGAGAGAGAGTGAGGGAGAGAGGAGAGGAGGGAAGAGAAAGAAGAGGAGAGGATAGAGATAGGGAGTGAAGGGGAAGAGAGAGAGATGGAGAAGGAAGGGAAGAGGGGAGATGATGATAGAGTTGGACGGAAGAGAGAGAGAGAGAGAGAGAGAGAGTGATTCAGGGGGGAGAGATAGAGGGAGGTGGGAGATAAGGGATAGAGAGGAAGGAATATAGATATGAAGAGAGAGAGATGGAATTGGAGGGGATAGGAGAGGGAGGGAACAAGAAAAACATAGAGGGAGAGAGGTGGAGAGAGAGAGGGGGTGACAAGGGAGTCATGGAGAGAGAGTGAGGAAGAGAGGAGAGCGGGAGGGAATAGAGAGAAGGATATAGATAGAGAGGGAGAGATGGGGAAGAGAGAGATAGACAGAGAAGGGGAAGAGAGAGATAGACAGAGAAAGGGAAGAGAGGGAGAGAGAGTGTGTGTATGTTTCTAGGGTGATATAGAGAGAGGTAATAACAAAGAGACACAAATACAAATATAGCTATTATATAGTATTATATAACCAACCTAGACCTATATTAACCCTATAAATATCAAGTGTCAAGAGGGATACAATCTCTCGAGGTGAAAACAGTTCCTCAAGTTTTGCACTAGAAAAAAAAGTTTGCACCTCGAGAGATTGGACCCCTCTCAACGCTCGATAGATTCGAGGTTAAGATGGATGTAGGTCGGTTAATATGAAATTAAAGTATTTTTTATTTGATATTATAGTCTTAAAAATTAAAATTTCCCTTTAAATTAATTTCAAAATAGAACTAGACCCAATTAGATTCAATGAATAGATTTTTAAAAAATACATAAATAAATTTTTTTATTAAAAAATATATGTTTAAAATTACAAATTATCGGAGATAGATAGTGCAAAGTTGGATCACCTATACACCATGTGAGGATGAAGAAGTGTTTAAGGAAGGATAACCTTTCAACCAATATTTAACAACCTTTCAATCCCCTATCACTTGTAAGTTTAGATTGCTTCACACAATTAAGATGACTAATATAAAAAACTGATTAATATTATTATAGTACTTGTTAGGTAGTTGTATTTTTGTTCTTAGACTAAATTAGTCATTCATGTTAGTCATTTTTGGTTGTATTACTTATTAGCTAGTCACATATGTTAACCCGCGACTAAATTAGTGATTTATGTTAGTCATTTTTAGTTTGGTCACTTAAGATTGCTCATTTTTTATAGTATTTCACTTGGACAAGCTGTGGTGACTAACATTTTTAGTCACCTAGTCACTAATTGCTCATTTTCTACTAGTGACTCCTAACAAATTTCCTTATTTAATTCCTAAAGAAGGACACTTTTCTAGATGTCATATTTATTATAACAAATAGATATTCCAAGAAGACTCTAAATAATTAATCTAAGAAAACTCTAAATAATTAAATATTAATTAATGCACTTTGGATCATATATCTAGAAATGTTAAAGGTCATGACAGACCTCATTTGAGAATTCTTTCATGAAAATAATATCTGCCAGTTGTCAGCATGTGGAGATACCATGATTTTAAAGAGTGTTTGATTAAAAATGTGAGGTTGTCAACCCGTGGAGATACAATAGTTTTAGACAGTGTTGGATTTAAAATTTGAGGTGGGTGGCAAGGAATGATACCTTGAATGAGTTTAGATGGAAACAACATGTAATAGCCCTGGTAAAAATTCCATGTAATAAAAGTTAATAAAGGCAAAATAATAACCACAGTTGATGGGACACTTAGTCCAAGTTGAATTTTGGGCAAGAAATCCTAGTGTGGGTGTTCATTTGGTTATTAATGGTTAAGGAAATTGGAAAAGGAAATGCGTAAGGCTTTGGAAAGGTAAAATGGCATTTTTGGCACATTATTTATGAAAATAATAGAAATTAGGAGAAAATGGAGGTGAAAGGTCACAGGTTGCATGTGAGGAGGAAAATGAAGGAAAATAATGGAAAATTAAGAAAATAGAGGTTTTATTCATAAAAAGGCTTATGAGGATCAGTTGGTAACCTTTTTTCAGTTTAGTTTTGGAGCTCTCTCATTATTCTCTCTCTCTCATACTCTTGGATACTTAGATTTTTCTTGAATCACTCTTGGAGGGTGTTGCGTACTTGGATTGTTTTGGAGAAAGAAGGAAAAGGAAGAGCAAGCAAGAGGACATTGGGATTAGCAATTATAGAAAAAATTTCTTGCGGGTACTGAGTTGCATGTATGTTTTCCTCATTGGTTTTGGAATGCATGGCATATGCATGTGTTTTGTTGGTTGTGATATATCATTGGCAGGGAGGATGGTCGGGATTGGCAGTGGATTTGCTAGCCTTTCCATTTCCTAGATAGCCATGGTGATTGTGGATTTGTTTTCCTTGTTTTTTTTGTTGGTTCTCATGTTTCCTTAGCTTGGGTTAAGCTATTAGTCCTGGAATCCCCGGTTGGACAAATTATCTCAAAGCCCTGTTATAATAGCTTGGGTTGAGTTACTAGTCCTGGAAACCTTGGTTAGACAAATGACCTGAAAGCCCTTGGTGGGTTGAGTTACTAGTCTTGGAAGCCTTGGTTGGACAAACACTCTGGAAGCCTAGTAAAAGTTGTGGGTTGAGTTACTAGTCCTAAAATCCTTGGTTGGACAAATTCTCTAGAGCCCTGGAAGGCTTGGATAGAGACCAATATGATGATGGTTTTGTGATGTCAGACTGTGAGGTGGAATTGTTGTTTGATGGGTTGAGGTGGATGGCCTCTAGAAGCTCTTTGACGTGTTCTATGAGATCCCACATTCATGCTTGGAATATGGCGTGGGGGTGAATGGTTGAAGAGATATTTTGCTCAACCATTCTACAGTTTGGTGGAATGTGGAAGTCCCATCCTGGGTTTGGATTTTGCATCGTCAATATGAGGTTATTTCTCCTTGTAATTCTATGAGTATTATATTGGTTATATATGGTTTATATGGCTATGATCTCATTGGTATTTCTACTACTATTATGTTGGTTATGTATGTGTTTTATGACAGTAGCTATGTATGGCTCTCATCATGTTTTTACTTTTAAATGAAGAAGCAATGTATCTATGACCTTATGAATGAAATGGAAGTTAAGGTGTTGAGGCATCAATGCCTCTTAGTGATTCTTAGCTAAGTATGAGACCCCTATGCTTAGATCTTTTATTTACACTTGTATATTACATATTCGTGACATGTTTGACGAAATGCCTATCATGGCTAGTAGGGGTCCCGTCAAGGCCTTGTTAAAGTCATTGCATTTGTACTGTCATTTTTCTATAATTTTATTGTTCTGAAGATGTAATTCAATTATGGGTAGTGACCTAGGCTCTGGGCCTGAAAAAGAGGCTCAAATCCCAAGGATGCTGGCACAACACTATGAAAAATATTCCCTGGATGCTGGCTTGCAGGCCTGTGAGAGTGTCCAAAGGTCCCTCAACACTGGCATGCCCATAGCATGAGAGCGTCCAGAGATCAAGTGGTCTAAAATCCGAGTGGGACCCAAGGGTTGGTTGGCAAAAAGGTTGGATTGGTTCCTAAGGGTCCTAATCTTGATGTTGAATGTTTGTATGGTGTGTTTATGTCGGTTCCACTTCCTTAACGTGACTTAGGAGGTCAAATCATATCATAGTGGCCTCTCATCACATGTTTACCCCGGATGGTCGGTTGCTTGGGTAGATGTGGGAGTAGGGTGTTACAAACTGGTATCAGATCATGGTGCACCCCTCAGACTAGATGGGTTGTCTGTGTTTTTCATGCATTCATGTCGGTTGCATGTATGTCTCTTATAATTGTATTCCATGTGCTTGTTGCATTTGCCTGGTGTTGATCATAGTTGTAGTGATGTTGTCATGTGGAATTTGATGGTGTTGTTGTGGGATGCATTGTCATGAGTGTATGACTGGTTACATGTCGTTATGTGTCACTTACATGTATGCTTGTTTACATGTATCATTCTTGTAGGTTTTGTTACAAGCATTGTTCGTTTATGCTTGATTACATGTGTTTATGCATGTGTGTGGTTGGTTACATATTTCTTATGCATGTTAATGTTTGCATGTGGTCAATTGTATAGTGATGAGTGGTTGTTGCCATGCATGAGGTTGTGGTATGCGTTGTTGATAAGCTCATGCATTCGTGACTGGACCCTAGCTACAATGATGGTTTCATGTATATATGCTTATGTGTTATATGATGTCATGATTATGTTATACATGTATCTCTTTGATTTGTTTATCTTGTAGACAAGGTATACTCCCCAAACTACACTAAGGTACGTTGGTTTATTGTGATTTGGTTTAGGTGACATGATATAACTTGCAAGAAGAAATATCGAATGGATAGCAAGATGGTAGACTACAAAGACTCTCCCTATGAATCAGATGAGTAGTATGGTGTTGAGAACTCTTCCAATTTGGCAGATACACTAAGAAGGTTAAAGGAAGAAATAAGGATTTGTAAGGCAGATAATGACAGAATCATATAGGCATAAGAGAAGCTAGCAAAGCTAAATGCAATGATACTTCAAAGCTTGTCAGATTTGCAGCAACAGGTACCACTTCGGATCAACCATGAGCAGGAGGAAAAAACTAATGGGGCATATGGTTGTAGGTCGCATGGTGGTAACAGGTTAGATAGAGATGACACTAGTAGTGTTGGTATATTGTTGGACACTCTAGATAGGAGAGTGGATAGACACAGTTACCATTCTAGTTCTGGTTTTGACAGACATGATGATCGATATCGTTATCATCCGTACAAGAGGAGTGATAGGGGATACTTTCTAGATGATTTTAAGAAAGAAAATCCACCAACATTTGATGGAGAGATGAAGAAATCATAGGATGCAGAGGCATGGTTTCTTGTTATGAATAATTTATTTAGGTTGCATGAATATTTAGAGAACATGAAAGCCAGAGTAGCTACATTCAGTCTCAAAGGTAAAGAAGTCATTTTGTGGGAAGATGTGAAAAATGTCATAGGTATACAAGAGGAGGACTTGACTTGGAATGAGTTTGAGTGGATATTCAAGAGGAAGTACCTATCATATAGATACTTTGATGATAGGACAAAGGAATTCTATGAACTAAATATGGGATCTATGACAGATGATGAGTACACTAGCAATCTCTTGGAGCTACTGAGGTATGTGCCTTACCTTAAGGAGGAGAAGGCCAAGATTCAAAGATTCAGCCTAGATCATTGGAGGAGTCCATCTAAAAGCTAAAGAATTTATATGTACAATCGAAGTGCAAATCTAAGACTAAATTAGACTGGAAAGGCAATGCAAAGAACAAATGAAAATGGGACAAGAAGGAAGTAAGACCACAGGATTCAGGTAATAAAGAGAATGTTGCACCACCTAATAGGTTCAATGCATCTGACAGAGGATAGAGACATCAATCTGAGGAGCAGAACAAGGATGTAGGATGGAAGCCTATAGAGTGTTGGACTTGTGGCAAAGATCATTACAGGAGAGATTGTCCGCAGAATCAGGGTGGTAGGCCTCAGATATATAGTGAACAGGATGCACATACTATTGGGATGTTGGGGTCAGAGTGTTCCTTGTATTTATGCAGCATTAGATAAAAACAAGCAGACCATTAGGCATCTATCATTGAGATGGATGGTAAGATTTGTGATCAAGTTATTTCTATTTTGATTGACCCATGTCTAATTATAGCTATGTTAGTCCTAACTTGGTAGATAAGTGTGGTTTGAGTAAGGGATTATATGCAGAATCTTGGCTAGTGTATTTGGCTACAGGTACAAAGAAGCGAGTTCATCATTGGGTAAGAGCATCATGGAAAATTTTAGGGGCTAATATTCGCATGTTGGCTAATTTTACATGATTTTTCCAAAAAAAAGGTTCGCCAATTTCCATTTTTTATAAAAATGATTAACCCAAATTTTATAATATAAAATTATTTTACCTTCAGAATCACCAAAATTATATAGAGAGTATATATAAAATCATTATAAATTTGAATAATTTTACAAATACATCGATAGACATTTTATAGTTTGAATATTAGGGACTAGTGCGATTTGCCAATGTTTTTAAACTTGAAGATAATTTTCCATCCTTAAATATTTCCTTGAAGAGCATATGCATTTGATTTGAATGGTAAGCCTACCACAACACATTTGAATGTATTATTGTACGGATCATATAGTATAATGTTGGTCATGGATTAGTTGTACCTTCATAGAACTAAGGTGGATTGCTATGACAAGGACATTGAGTGCTTGGATGAAAATGCGTAACCAAGATTTTTACAGGGAAAGAAGAAAGCCACATCAGTTAGGATGGTAACAACTATGTAGGCAAAACACAATTGAAGAAAAGGGTGTGTGTTATTTGTAGTAAACATTTCTAGTGATAAGGGTATGGAAATAGAGGATGCAGATGTTTTGAGCAGGTACCCAGTTTTATAGTAGTTCAAGGATGTATTTCCTAAGGACATTTCAGAGTTTCCACCTCACAGGGAGGTAGAATTTTCTATTGATTTGGTGCCAAAGGAAGCTCTAGCATCAAAAGAGCCTTACGAGATGAGCACACTTGAGTTGGTATAGTTGAAGCTACAATTGAAGGAAATGTTTTAAAAGGGATACATTAGGCCAAGTGTATCACCATGGGATGCACTGGTATTCTTTTTGAAGAAGAAGGATGGTACTCTCAGATTATGCATTGACTACAGGCAGTTGAACAAACTGACCATCAAGAACAGGTATTTGTTACCGAGGATTGATGACTTATTCGATCAGTTGAAGGGAGTAGAAGTGTTCTCGAATATTGATCTGAGATTCAGATATCATCAAGTATGCATGAAAGAGGAGGACATTTACAAGATAACTTTCTAGACCAGGTATGGGAATTATGAGTTTGTTGTAGTTCCATTTGCTTAACTAATTCTCCAGGTACATTTATGTTCTTGATGAATAGTGTGTTGTGTCCGTATTTGGATAAGTTTGTTATTGTGTTCATTGATGACATATTGGTATATTCTAAAAATGAGGAAGGGCATGTCAAGCATTTAGCAACAATGTTGAGGTTGCTAAGAGAGCGTTAGTTGTATGATAAGCTCATCAAGTGTAGTTTCTTTCAGATTGAGGTACACTACTTGGGGCATGTTGTCTCCAACGAGGGCATTGTAGTAGACCTAGAAAAGATAAGTGCCATCATGGAGTGGTTAGCTCCTAGGAATGAAAATGAGGTGAGATATTTCATGGGGTTGGCGGGCTATTATAGGAGGTTCATCAAGAACTTCTCACAGATTTCTTATCCTATCACATCATTATAGAGGAAAGGTATGAAGTTCGAATGGAAAAGGGTGTGTGAGGCTAGTTTTGAGCAGCTTAAAAATTTGTTGACACATGCACCAATGTTAAATATTGTAGATCTGGACAAAGAGTTTGTAGTATGCATGGATTCTTGAAAGAAAGGACTTGGTGGAGTCCTTATGCAGGATGGATAGGTGGTATGCTATGATTCACGAAAATTGAATGAGCACGAGAAGAACTACCCCACACATGATCTTGAGTTGGTAGTGATTATACATGCATTGAAGATGAGGAGACATTATCTTTTGGGCAGGAGGCTTACATTGATGAGTGACCACTGTGGTTTGCGGTATCTATTTGACCAAATGAATCTGAATGGTAGGCAGGCTCGGTGGTTGGCTACAATCAGTGAGTTCGATTTTGAGATAAGGTACATCAAAGGTAAAGAGAATAGAGTGGAAAATTATCTTAGCATGTGGATACAGGTAAATCACTTAGCAGTTATGAGCTCCTATTGGATAGACTTACAAGATAGGATCTTGTAGGCAAGTCAGTAGGATGTCATAAATATGGAGATTATGCATAGGTTGCAGTAAAGTACTGGTACAGGTACAGGTACATGTGATAGTATAGGTATAGGTACATGTGATAGTATAGGTACAAGCCTAGGTGCACAGGATGTGGACTTCCTTACAACAGATGGTTGGTTAAGTTCAAAGATAGGATATATGTGCCAGATAGTAGTGAGCTGAAGAAGTTGATCTTGAGGGAGTTTCATGTGAAACCATATTTGGGTCACCCAGGTTATCAGAAGACACTGACAATAGTGAAGAGATTTTATTATTGGCTAAATCTGAAAAGGGATATAATAGATTTTGTGGCTAGGTGTTTTGATTGTCAACGTGTGAAGGAAGAGTGTAAACACCTCGGTGGACTGCTACAGTAGATTGCGATTCCATAATGGAAATGGGAAGTCATTTCCATGCACTACATCACAGGTTTGCTGAGGACAGTGAGACATTATGATTCCATCATGGTTATTATGGTCAAGTTGACAATGTTTGCACATTTCATTCCAGTGAAGTCTATATTCTCAGCTAGCGATGTAGCACAGGTTTTCATCATAGATGTGGTCAAATTGCATGGTGTTTTGAAGAAGATTGTGTCAAATTTTGATTCGAAGTTCACTTCGAAGTTTTGGAAGGAGTTATTTGCAGGTTTGGGCACAAAGTTGGCCTTCAATACAACTTATCATCTGCAAACAGATGGATAGATAGAGAGGGTCAACGGGATATTGGAGGACTTCTTGAGGATGTATGTGATGCATCAATAGTGAAAGTGGGAAGAGTACCTTCCACTGGTAGAGTTCGCTTACAACAATGGGTATCAGGAATCTTTGAGGATGAGTCTATTTGAGGCATTGTATGGGTAGAGTTACAATACTCCTATTAGTTGAAGTGATCCAGTTAATAGGGCGTTGATTGGAATAGACATGTTGGCAGAAATGGAACATGAAATGCAGGTGATCAAGAAGAATCTAAAGGCAACACAGGATAGGCAGAAGAGTTATGCAGATCAGAACAGGTTGTTCAAGGAGTTTCGAGTTGGGGAATAGGTGTACTTGAGCATCAAACTGAAGAAGATCTCCTTACGGATTAGATCATGTGCCAAGCTGGCACCATGGTTTTGTGGACCCTTCAGTATTATTGAGAGGATTGGGCCAATAGCCTATCGACTTGCACTATTGCCGATAGTGAAATTCCATGATGTTTTCCATATGTCATTGCTTAAGAATTATGTTAGAGATGTCGATCATGTGATTGACTGGTCTGTATTGTAGGTGGAACCACATGGAGAATTCCAGTCGGAGCCTCAGTGTATATTGTAGAAAAAGGTGCTCATGCTCTGAAACTGAGCAATCGAGCACGTTAAGGTGCAATGGAAGCACTTTGTGATCCAGGTGGATATTGGTGGCCACCTACCTATTCCACTTGCACCCCCATTGTTGTTTATTTTCAATTTCCTTAATTGTACCACAATTTACTATTTTTTGCAGTTTTTTTGGTCCTAAACTTCCAGAGCCATTTTAAGGGACTAAAAGATGTTTTTAGGGAAAAGGGAGAAACTAGAAAAGTCTCAGTTTGATTTAATAGTTTGTTTTCAGCCTCATTCGAGATCTTCAAAATGAGGTATTATGATAGCCAAACGAAGATCGTATGCCAAAGGTACGACCTCTAGAAGTTGATGTACCAATTTACCCAAACGGGGCCCACAATTTTGGCGCTTCATCTCCTAGTGTTAGGCTTTTGGATGTTTAGGGTTTTCCATTATTTCTCAATAATAAATAGGCCTTTGAGCCTCATTGTAACTCAATACAGAGGCATGTAGCCACCACATCTCTTCTTAGAGATAAGCTACCATTGCTCGAGCTAGTTTATTTTTATTTCTATATGTAAGCATATTTTAGTTCTTTGATATTAATGAATTGAAGTTTTATTTCTGCTGCTTCTTTGTGTATATGGGTATTTATGTATTTTGTTGTGTTATTGAATAAGTCTACATCAGTGGTATCAAAGTGGTTTTCTTTTTCTCTTTTTTTCTTTGCATGTCCCCGATGAGGTCAGAGTATAAGGAGTTAGGGCTTGATCTGGTTGAACCTTTGCAAGACTAGCCTCACAAAACCCGACGGACTGCCATAGCAGAAGAAAAGAAAGATGAGGGGGTAGGAGATCCTTACAAAATACTACTCAAGGAATACATCGAGTGACAGAGGAACACGATGATGGATAACTTTGCCCAAATCCTTCAATGGCTACCCACAGGCGACACATCTTCATCCAGTAGCCACTCTAGAGGCGCCACTCCTTTTAAGGTATAAGTTAACTTTGATATTCCCATATTTGAGGGCCAAATAGATGCAGAGGTCATAGATAAATGGTTAAATCTTTTGGAAGGATACTTTTCATTTCATGACTTTTCCAATAGGGAAACGATTACTTTTTCACTTCTCAAAGACACCCTACATGACAAGGACTGGTGGGAAACCTTTTGTGAACAAAAGGACGAGAGAGATTGCTCACTGTTTTCATCCACACCTACTTGGAATTCTTTCTGAGATGCCATCAAGGAACAATATTCCCTTTCGGGAGCTATGAAGATAAATACATAAAGTGAACCACTCTACGGAAGGGAAGGGACCAAGATGTGTCAGATTTTACAAATGTTTTCCATACCCTTCGCACGAAGCTAGGTATCAAGGATTCTGAGTGGTGTTTGGTACGTAAGTACCGCGGCTGTCTGCACAATTACATCCAGGATGAGATGGAGTTCCCATACATCTCCTCGCTCGACACAACGTACCAATACACTATCAAGATTGAACAGAAGTTTAAACATAAGAAATGAGACTTTGGATCTGTGAATCTAAAGCAAGGGAAAAGGATCCTCCAAAGCACAAATAAAAGGACAAAGCCAAGGCAGGGCAACCCAGGACAACCCACCGAAGTCACAAGAAAAGAACGACACCACGAAGACAAAGAAGGATACGAGAAAATCGTGTGAGTTCCATAAGAGCTCCACTCACAACATAAGTAAGTGTTGGGACAAGCAGTCACTGGTGGCCAAGCTAAAGGGTTTCGAATCGGACGCATGTTCCAACTTTGAGTCAGAACACGATAAGGGGAATGACAAATGGAAACAGATCATTGACACAGAGCCTAGTGCCACTATGGCCACCACTAAGATCCAGAAGAATGAGCCTGAAGATCTAGAGGAGGGGGGACGCCTCTTCCACTCACAAATGTGGGTGAACAGTTCTTTGTTGCAGTTCATTGTTGACAATGGGAGCCAAAGAACCTCATTTTAGCAAAGGTCATGAAGAGGTTGGGCAAACTGACTACGGCACATCCAGATTCGTACACCATCGGGTGGCTTCACCAAGAATGAGATATCTGCATCAGCCAGCAGTGTCACCTTCCCTACAACATCAAGCCCTTCACAAATGAGGTATTATGTGATTTTTCTCCTCTTGAAGTTTGTCATGTATTATTAGAAAAACCATACCTATGGAGGCAGCATGTTATATATGATTCTAGACCTCGCTCTATGATTGTTACTTTGGGCGATAATTTGTACAGGATACCAGAGGTAGCCCTTCCTACCGCCATCTCTTTAATAACTGCAAATCAATACAATAAGATCATTTCCAAAACTAGGAAAAAAAATTCCTTATGATTCGCCTTCAGAGAAAGAAGAAGGTTGTGGCCACGACTTACAGACAGGGCTCCTCCTTACAGCAGCAACAGATGGACAAGGTTGTGGAGGAGTAGAGGGATGTTTTCACCTCACCTAAAAGGGTACCTTTGCACTGTCAGGTCAAGCACTCCATCGATCTAACCCTGGGCACGTCGCTACCCAATGGACAAATCTATCGATGCTCTGTTATGGAGAATGATGAGATCAAGAGGCAGATTCAGGAATTGTCGTAGAAATGGCACATCAAGCCAATCTCATCACCTTGCAGGGGCTCAATTGTATTGGTACAAAAGAAGGAGGGGACCTGGAGACTCTGTATTGACTATCAGGTGCTGAACAAGATCATTGTCTGAAATAGGTACTCAATCCCAATAATTGATGACCATCTAGACCAGCTTAAAGGGGATAAATATTTCAGTAATATTGACTTGAAGTTCTATTATCACCAAATGCCTATCAAATCCTCTGATGTGTGGAAGACTTCATTCAAATCAAAGGAGGGAATTTTCAAATGGTTGGTCATGTCTTTCGAGTTGACAAATGCCCCCGCAACATTCATGATATTAATGGACAACATCTTACGATCCTTCACCAATGCATTCATGGTAGTGTACTTAGATGACATCTTGATCTTCATCCAGAGTTGGGAAAAGCACCTCCACCATATTCGAAAGGGCCTTCAAACCCTGCAACAACACAAGTTGTGCAATAATTTGAAGAATTGCACTTTTGTCATGACCCAAACTTAATATCTGGGGTACACCATTAATGAGTAGGGTGTGCATGTGGACCCAACCAAGATACAAGTCATTCGAGATTGTCCAACCCCAACCACTCTAACAGAGCTCCACAACTTTCTAGGTCTTGCCAATTTCTATCGCAGGTTCATGTTGGGGTTCTATCATATCACTTGGCTTTTAAGTCAAGTCACCAAGGACTAAGCAAAAGATAAGTTATTTTGGTCTAAATCCCAACAAAAGGCGTTTTTCGATGATCAGGTGCTCAAAATTAGGCTCAAAATTCAAAGTGTCATAATCTCTATAATCTTAGCTTTAGATCAAAGAGCTCATCTTCCTTATTCCAAGGGTGTAAACGGAACTTGAATCTGAGCTCGTATGAAGAAGTTAGAGCAATTCAAAGTTCAGGTTTGACTTGGACACATGGCAAGAAGAGATGATGTGGCAGGGCTCTTCAGTGAATGGGGAAGCGCCAAGTGGCAGGCTTCCATTGACCCCCGCATTTCACAAATCACATGTCAGAGGTGGGTTTCCATTAAAAATCAGCCCCGAAACAAGCCACAGTGTGATGCGATAATCACAATTGCACATCGCAATAGGGCAGGCGGAAAGGCATTAAAGAATCAGCCCCAACAATTGAGATAAGATGATTGGCCCCAGAGTAGGGAAGGGTTGTGATGCGATAATCATAATCGCACACCATAGAAAATAGATTCCCGCATATATAATATAGTCAGTAATCTATTGATCACGAATTGCGAAAGGATCTGGGATGCGATGAGTTTATGAGTTTCGGTTAATAGTTTCGTCGGGTCGGCCATATCGCAATCGCACATTGCCCCACCACGTTCACAAACCATAAGACTGTCGGTTCTCGTTGATTGTAATTTTTGATGGGATAGTCGGTGCCGATAGATTATGGACCACTGTGCGGCAAAATTTTCACTCAGTTAGCGCTTTTTGGAGCTAATTTTTAGGATCATGCCGGATTTGGAGCAATTTGTGGAGTGAACAGTGGGAAAGCTAGGAGAGGTCATAACTTCTTTATTTTTCCACCAAATTGGATGCAAAAAGAGGCTAGATGGCCATTTTTGAATATTCTAGACTTATTAGAGCAGGTTTTAGAGGCATTTGAGCATTGTAAACACATCGTTTTACATTTTTGATCACAATAGAGAGGCCCAAGCCATTGGAAGTTGGACCAAGGAGACGTAGCCCAAGAGGGGTGAACTCCTTTATCATGTTCTTGTTGTAATGTGTTTTTTATGATGTCCTATACATGTTTATGATGTTGTTCAATCTCTTATTTATGTTAAAGTTCTCGTAAAATTAACATAAAAACTCATCATTTCACTTGCAAAAATTCATAAATCCTTAAGCACAATGAAAGAATTTTGTTTCTAATCTGAGGAGGATCTTAGGACAACAATCTAATATTCTAAATCAGATCATTTTGGTACCAGAGAATTAAGTTTTCTTTTTGAAAGAAGGATTTAATTGTTTGCAAGTTTATGTCATGCTTACAATGTTAAAACTCAAAATAGGAGAAGGGAAGCCGGTTGGAAGCCCTGAAGTTGGGTCAAGGGGAAGGAGAGAAAGGTTTCCACAATCTCCAACACCAGTTTGGCCTCGAGTTGTAGTTGAGACTCCAGAGATCATGTCTCATGAAGGATAACCTACAAACATGACAGAAGATGAGAAGACCTTCAAAAAGTTTTTCTTTAATATGATAGAGATGGTGAAGGTCCTCTATGAAGAGAGGAATACCAAGCTACAAGGGGAAAGTTCCAAACCTCCCAAAGGAGAAGGATCTTTAGGAGGAGGTAATGGAAATGGAGACAAACCTCCACCCTCTCTACCATCTTCTTCGTCTTCTTCTTCACAAGCATCTTCACTCTTTTCCACTAACACAACCCTTACTCATACTCATCATGATACTTCAAAAGGAACTGGTAAATCACCTTTTTCAAAACTTGATGTTAAATTTTAGTTGCACATATATAATGGTGAAGTAAATGTAGAGAAGCTTGATAATTGGATTTGTCAGTTGGAGGTCTATTGTAGGATTCAAAACCTTCAAGAGGATGACATAAAGATTCAGTTAGCTTCCTTTAGAATGGAGGTTGCAACACTGGTATGGTGGGAATCAAAGACCCAAGAGGAGATTAAAAAATACGGTAAGATCTAAATTTCTTGGAATGATTCATTTTTGCAATCAAAATACAATTCTACCCTCTAGCTTATATGCAGAAAGCCGTCATGAATTGGCAGAACTTTATACAACTTAAAGGTGAAAATGTGCAATATTACACCCAAGAATTCAGAAAAAGGTCTTTGATGTTAGGTGTAGATTTTCAATCAAAAGACACATTTTTGAAGTACATAGGGGGTTTACACAATTACCTTAGGCATACTATCTTAATTTTTAATCTCAATAATCTAGATGATGTGTGTGTGCAAGCCACTCATCTTGAGGCAAGAGGGAAAAACGCTCCAGAAGAAGGTAGTAAAAAATCCATTTAAGGGTAAAGAGAAACAAAAGGGTTTCAATGGAATGAAAAATGCATCAATTAAAAAGGAAGAAGAGAAAACAATATGTAAAAATTGTTCCAGAGAGGGTCACGATAAAGTTCAGTGTTGGAAGCTTCATCCCGAAATGAAGCCAAATAAATTCAACAACAAAGGAAAAGAAAAGACAGCTTTCATCATTCAAGATGATTTGGGATCCAATTTGGGTGATGAAACTAAAATTACGGCCATGGGGATAAAAGGAAAAGATCCCATTGCTAGCACTAGTATATCAAATTGTCACACTATTACTCCAAATGAAGAAACAAGGATTGAATTATTTCATGTGAGATTAATCTCAAAACATACAAAAATCGGCACACTTTTTGATAGTGAGTCTCAAGCTAATTTGGTATCTGATGACTAGTTAAGAAACTTAATATTAAAACAATTTTACATCCCAAGCCATATCCATTGGTTTGGATATGCAAGTACACAAACTTAGATGTTACAAGAAATTCTATTCTTTTGTTTGCAATCACAACAAACTTCATTGACGAAGTTGAATTAGATGTTGTGCCACTTGATATATCAGGAATTGTTTTGGGTAGTCCTTGCCTTTATGATAGAAAATAAATATTTTATCGTCATGAAAACAAGTACCACTTGTTCAAAGATGATGTGGAGTATATTGTGAGAGCTCATTGCAAGAAACTAAATCTTTCATTAGTTAATGTAGGGCAAATGAAAAGTCTAGTGAGTTCAAGCAAGAATTTGGTGCTTCATATGATCAAACCCAATGTTGATGTTGATTATGAGGCGTTTGATGGTTTTAATTCAAATTAGAAAACTGATTTGGTTGATGTTTCTAACCATGATGATGAGGTGTTTCAGGGACCAAAGGGATTACCTCCCAAGAGGAGAATCCAACATGAAATACAGTTGCAGAAAAAGTGTCTTCTTCCTAACATTGGCATGTACATGATGTCAGTAATGGAAAGCGTGGAAATTAAGACGCAAATCTAGGGATTGTTGAATAAAAGTATCATTCAAACTTCTCCTTTACCATGTGGTGCACCTCTTGGTTTGGCACCCAAGAAAAATGGTAAGAATTTCATTGAATGGGATCCAAGAAGTGGTTTTCATTAAAGTAGAGTTGTTGAAGGAGATATATGGAAGACGACATTCAAAACCAAGCAAGGTTTGTTTGAATGTCTTATTATGCTTTTCCATGCTCCTACTACTTTCCTGCATATGAAGCAAGACATATTGAAGTCATTTCTAGACATGATAGTCTACTGGGATGACATTTTCATTTTCAGAAAATTTCATTATGAACATGTCATGTGTGAGAAAAAAATACTTGATGTCATATGTCAAGAAAATTTGTTTTTGAAGATGTCAAAGTATGTGTTGGATAAAACTTCTTTGATGTACTTGAGCCATGAAATTGGTTCTTCCAAACGTGATACTATAATTCCAGTGAGTGGGATCTGGGGAAGCTACAGATCTGTCACTTTGGGATTCGTTCCAGTAGTTTGCTTGGCTGTAACAATCTATGGTGGTATTGATGCCATTCACTCCGAAGCAGGTGAAAGAATTATACATCCTCATGAAGCCGCAAACGCCTTTGATCTGCTTGCATTTTATGCAGGCAAGCTCAAGATAGTCATCTGGATAAGAGGTTTTTTGGGAGTAGCCCAATGTTGGAGGAGAGATTTTGTTAATTTTTCTTCTATTGTAGCTCATTTGTATTCATTGGCAGTTGTGCAAAAGGTCTTCTAGTGGGGAGACAAACAACGAGAGACATTTGATGCTTTAAAATAAAAGCTCAGTTCAACCTTTATACTTACTCTTCTAAACTTGAAAAAGTCATTTAAGTTTAAGTTGATGTATGCAACTATGCCATGGGCGCAGTCTTTATGTAATGTGGTAAGCCCCTTTCTTTTCATTCAGAAATTTTTAATGGTTAAGTGTTTAATTTCCAGCGACAAAGGCACTTCCATTGGATGGGTTTTATTCTACTATTCCACTCAGTCAAAAGGTATGAGAAAGGTATAAGTGACAAGTTTCTTGATGTACTTTCTAGGCCTATAGTTTGTATAACTGCTTTCCTCAAGCATCATTTTGTTTTACATGAAAGTTATGTTAAGAAGAATACATATTTTCAACATGTACATTCAAGCTTGAGTCAAAGGAATCAAGTGGAGGAATTTGTTTACCATTTGCATCATAATGTATTGTATCATATTGGTAAGAAAGATGTTGCTACTAACAGTAGCATGGAAAAATCCAAAGAGTTCATTGAATGACTCCAAATGGTACATCAAACAGTGCAAGAACAACTTGAAAAGGGCAAAGGCAAGTACATAACAAGGGACAATAAGCATCGTGTAGATCACAAGTTCCAACTCAGTAATAAATGGATCAAGATTGGAAAGGTGAGGTAATTTTACCCTCACTTGCTCGACAATTGAAGGTGATCATTTGGGGTCCAAAAGGATTCTAGTGGGGAGGAGTGATTAGGTTTTCAAAATTAGGCTCAAAATTCAAAGTGTTAGAACCTCTATAAACTTAGCTTTAGATCGAGGAGCTCATCATCCTAATTCCAATGGTGCGAATGGAACTCAAATCTGAGCTCGTATGAAGAAGTTAGAGCAAGTCAAAGTTTAGTTCTGACTTGGATAGATGGTAGGAAAAGATGGTGTGGAAAGGATCTTCAGTGAATGGGGAAGCGCCAAGTGGCAGGTCGCCATTAGCCCCCACATTTCACAAATTGCATGTCGTAGGTGGGTCAACATTAAAAATTGGCCCCGAAACAACCCAGGGTGCGATGCAATAATCGCAATCGCACATCACAATAGGGCAGGAGGAAAGGCATTAAAGAATCAGCCTTGACAGTTGCGATAATGATCGGCCCTCGAGCAGGGAAGGGTTATGATGCGATAATTGCAATCACACACCACAGAGAGTCCCGCATATATAAGACCCTCGGTACTCTACCGATTGTGAATTGCAAAAGGATCCCAAATGAGATAAGTTTATGAGTTACGGTTAATAGTTTCGTCGGGTCTTCCATATCGCAATCACACATCGCCCGCCATGTTCACAAACCGTAAGCCCGCCAGTTCTTGCTGCTTGCAATTTGTGATTGGACAATCACTACCAACAGATTATGGACCACCAGGTGGAAAAATTTTTGTTCAGTTAACACTTTTTGGAGCTAATTTGTAGAATCATCCCGGATTTGGAGCAATTTGTGGATTGAATTGTGGGAAAACTAGGAGGTCATAACTTCTTAAGTTTTCCACCAAATTGGATGAAAAAAGAGGCTAGATGACCATTTTTGAATATTATGGACTGATTGGAGTAGGTTTCAGAGGAATTTGAGAATTTTAAATACATATTTTTACATTTTTGAGTATAATAGAGAGGCCCAAGCCATTGGAAGCTGGACCAAGGAGATGTAGGCCAAGACGAGTGAACTCCTTTATCATGTTCCTATTGTAATATGTTTTTTATTATGTTCTGTACATGCTTATGCTGTTGTTCAGTCTCTTATTTATGTTAAATTTCTCATAAAATTAACATAAACACTCATCATTTCACATGCAAAAATTCATAAATCCTTAAGCACAATGAAATCATTTTGTTTCTAATCTAAGGAGGATCTTAGCACAACAATCTAATATCCTAAATCAGATCAGTCGAGTTGAAGCATTGCCTCTTCTCTACACTAGTGCTCATATTACCAGACCTGCAACAACCATTTGAGATCGAGATAGATGCCTTTGATTATGCTTTTGATGCAGTTCTTACTCAGCAAAGTCATCCAATGGCATATCATAGTGAGACATTTTTAGACACAACCCAAAAGTATCCCACCTATGAAAAAGAGATGTATTCCATTGTACAGGCCTGCCAAAAATGGAAGCATTACATTCTAGGGAAGGAAACGGTCATCCACACAAACCAATAACCCATGCAGTCCATACAGACACAAGGGAAGTTGCAGAATGATCGCCATCGGAAATGTTCCACATACCTGGAACAGTTCCATTTGAACATTAAGTACGAGAAGGGAAACAACAACAATGATGCAGATTGCCTCAACGGACCACCAGTCATGGCGCTGACCACTATGCTCGACTCTTGTGTGCACAATATTGCGGGGTGGCCGCATCCTTACAAGAGTGATCCAAAATTCAACAGCACATACCACACACTCCTGGAAGGTAATCAAGTTCCAAATTTCCACCTCTGAGATGCACTCTACGGCCACCTGGGACACATCTATGTTCCTTCAAGCGAGCATGCCAAGATGATTTGAGAGGCACACTACAGTCGGGTCGCTAGACATTTCGGGGTAGAGAAAATAGTGGTAGTGCTGCAAAAGTATTTTTATTGGTCGAACCTTTGATGGGATGTTGGGAAGTACATAAGATCTTGAACTACCTGAGCCATTGCCAAACCGACCATAAAACCTGCTATATAACTATATTATTTAATATGAACATTGAAATATTTTATTTATGGCTAATAGTAAAATATTTTTTGTTATTAGTATATTTTTTCTTTTATTGACAATGATTGTTTTTGTTATTACTATTTTTTTAAATTTTCTATTGTAAATATTATCTTATTATCTTTAAATTTAATGTTACATGACAATATTTCCCCATACTGTAGAGCACTTCTCGACACAATAATTTTAATTTTTTTTTTTTATAATAAGTTGACAATTATTAAATATATATAACTTATACTTTAAAATTTTAATATATAAGTTGACAATTATTAACAAATCTATTAGTTACTAATATATTTAACAATTATTAATGAAGACTTAAAAGTTATATTATTATAAGATGCAGAAGTAGAAATGTTTTCAACTTCAAAAGAGAATATAACGGATACGAATTATAAATGTTCAAATTCATTTATATATTATCAATTTTTGTTTGAGTAATCAAATTTTTGTTCAAGTAATTTTCATCTTCTTTTGTTTGCCCTATCCTTTATGACATAAAAGTACTTTAAGATATTAGGAAAATGTAAAAGACAATCAATAATATTTATGTGAATATATATTGTAAAATGATCATGAGATAGATATCATTAAGGAAACAAAATAATTTTCAATATAGGACAAGAGCAAGAGCAAGAGGCAAAGGTTTGATGCAAAACCATTAATATTTTATAAAACAATATATTAAAATGTGGAAAAGCCAATAATAATGGATATAAATAATATATTAATCTACACATTAAGAAATATAATAATTTTTTATTTTATTTTATTTAAATTAATTTGTTTGTAATACCCCTCAATGAACAAAAAATATTTTAATTTACTTCTACTAAAATGACTTGGTAAAGAGTGGGCCATGTTGAAGGCATGGGTATGAATAAGTGATAAACATAAATGTTTATATTTCTAAATTCAATCAATAAATATTTCTTATTGATAGCCATAAAATTACGGGAAAAAGTGCTAAATGAGAGATTCACTTACCAGGTAGTTAGAAGATAGTTATTCCTTTCCCTAAAGATAAATAATCTCAGTTGGGAAAAGGGGGCCAAGAGGTTGAGAGGGCAGAAAATTTGAGGCAACCTTATGAATTTGGTATTGAGTTGGAGGAGGTGCAAGAGAGGATAATAAAGTTGTAAGCTTGTGACCTTTAGACAAGACGTTGTTGAGGGACGTAGGATGCTGCCAAGTAATGGATTTGTGAGCTAGTTGACCAATTGTATCCCAGAATATAGCCAATGCTTAGTTGAATTCCTATACTAAGACCCGGTAGGGGTCAAGAAGATTCTTGGAACAAACTTGTTATGGTCACTATTCAGATAATTATTCTGGAAGTGAAAATTGGCTCGGGGAAGGTTTTGGTAGTGGATACCATACTCATTGGTTGGGTGGAGCACTCCTTTTCCTGATGATTTTGTGGTTGGTCCAAATAATTAAGGAAATATATAGGTGGAAACTACTTTGAGTATCTATATTACTCTTTTTTTCCTTGAATTGATATACATTATGTAATTTATCGAGGACTTTTTTTCTACATTTCTTTGTATGACTGTGTAATTTATTGAGGAATTATGTTCTAAAGTTCTGAATAAACTATGTAACTAGTTGAGAAATAATGTATGTTTTTTTTTTTTTTTTTTTTTTTTTTTTTTTTTTTTATGTTTAAGAGTGAGAATGTGGGGTTTAGGTTAGTTCCAGGCGAGAGCCAACAATGGTCATCCAGCCCAGAAAAATCCTAACCATATAAATTAAATATTTAGATAAAGATAGGTTCTGAAAACATATCCTACCTAACCCCAAGTTAAAAACCAAAATACTTTTAATCACTCTTATTTAAAAGAAAGGAAAACTAAAATTTTCTCTTTGATAGACTGTGAGATATCACAAAAATTATGGATGGAAAAACCCTAGTATCAAATGAAATAAAAGAACAATGGGGAGATGGGAAATCATGCGATTGGTTGAATACCAGAGAAAGACGATGTACACCTAGTATATAGTGAAATAAATTCATTGCAAACTAAGTGTTATCATATTCAGTTAAGAAAAAAAGTATGTGAGTAGTCTTCTTACAACAACCAAAAAAACACAAGAGACTATTTTAATCTATGATCGATTACAGTCCCACATTGTAATTATAATAAGTGAAAACAAACAACCAACATCATGTGCATAAAACACTTAAGCCCCAAAAGAACTGTTGTAATTAAAACCTAAGTTATAATTTTAGAATATATAGTCAATAGAGGGTTCTAAAAACTACAGTTGTTTCTCTAATAATAAAAATCCATTCAAGTTATATGTGTGTGTGAAATGTACATAATACCGAAGAGATATAATCGGAAATCATTGGATATTACATAAAATATATAGTACAACTATTGAACCCAAGGGATTATTAATCCTGTGAAAAAACTCTATCCAGAGCTTAGATGTTATACAAGATTAGGGCCTCAGTGACAACCCTATTGTATATATTAAGGAAAAAATAAATATGGATAACTAAATGAGACAAGTTAATGATGTGGGTTAGGGTTTGGTTGCCAACAGGGACCTGTAGTATGAAGAAAAAAAAAGTTAGCAAAAGGAACCTAGAACCCTTGCCAAAGAAATTGAATTTTATGCACAGGGGATGGCATCTGATCGAAAACAAACTTGTAAATATAAAAAAATATGGGTTAGTGTCGAAGAGGTAAGATTTATCAAAGTAATAACACACTAATAAAATGGACCAGTAAAAATAAATAAATAAATAAAAATTACCTAAGCCATGCCTGGAAGGTGGCCAAAACCTATTACAGACTCTGCAAGGAGAGTGAAGAAGGGAAAATTAGAATTAAGATTTATAAAATTCAAACAAGAAACCTACCAAGTTATATAATAAACCAGTTTGGTCTTCAGAGCTCATACCCGACAATAAGTGCTAAACATTTTCGTTCTCCCTCACCATAGACCGCCATGGAAAAACACTGAATAAACATTACTCCAATGGGTGCTCGAAAGCTTGAGAACAAAAAAAATTGTAAGAGACCAATAATCAATTAACAAAAAAATACTAGGAGTAATTATATCTACTAGCACTGAGCAAAAATGCATGTTTAGGAATTACTAGTGTTGCCCTAGGTCTCTTGAAAATGGTTTCAAATACAGAGCACATTCCTCCAACATGAAAGGGTTCAAATGAGAGGAGGTGACATGAGAGGAAGGAGGTAGGTACTTTCATAACTCCCCATTCCAAATCTACCACTAGAAATCAAACCCTAATTTTCCCTGTCAGATGATTGCAAACACAAAACCTAAGTGGTATAACTCAGAATGCTAATTATGTTTACGCTTAGAGCTCTACATGTTTCTGGCGAGACTCCCTAGCTAATACACTATGGTCAACGATTGATAACAAACAAAGTCTATGATTGGGTTGGAGTGGCGCTCGACCATATGTTTTATAAATATGTTTTCTCAAATGACCTCCAAGGCCAAGAAACATTAAAGATATTATTCCAAAGTCTATTCACCATGTAACCAAAAAAATATAAACTATTTGTGGGTTAATTTCATTGAAAATTTTAGGTGCTATTATTTGTAGGTGGGCTAATTTTCCATGCTCTTTCCAAAAAACGATTCGCCAATTTCCATATTTTTCTAAAATGATTTGCCCAAATTTTATAGTACATCATTATTTTACCTTAAAAATTGCCAAAATATTATATCGACTAATATAAAATCATTGGAAATCTAAATATTTCTAGGAAATATCACCAAAAATTTTACAATTTGCATATTAGGGACTAGTAAGATTCACCAAGATTTATAAACATTAAAAATAAACTTCCATCCTTAAAAATTTCCCTGGTTAAGTTATAACAAGTTAGTTTATAAATACAATAATGACATAAGGTAGGATTAGTACCCATTTATTTTAACCAATATGAGAATGATTAATAAAGGAGGTGTGGATACCCTCTAAAACATTATGTTTACCAAAAATTAAATTTCATAAGTATGTATTAAAGTTGAGTTATTGTCAGGAAATTTGGTTATATGTGTCAATTGAATATTAAAAAAAAATGGTGGGCTAATTGAGGCATGGGAGATGTTACAAGTGGTTTTAGAGCTGAAGAGTTCAGCACTTTGGCCTATTTTAAGGGAAAATAGTAACAAATTGTGCTATGTTTCGCAAAAAAGAAGAATTGAGAATATGGAAACCCTGCTTACAAGACCCAGTTCTACACCCTTACCTAAATCAAATCTTGAAAATGTGGGTGCAGCTAGGTGAATAACCCCAACCCATATCCACTATGTTATTTTAAAGCAGTGCAGAATGGGGGAAAAATTCACTAATTAAGAGTTGGAAACGAATAATAAATGAGAAACCAAATAAATTTATACGTTAAAAAGACAAGGAAAAATAAGTGAAGAATATTGTCCATGAGTACATTGAAATAAATTACATTATGCAACTTAAGTTATTAAAATACTAATCAAATTATTGTTGAGGTACAAGAACTAATACGCTGGACACCTAGGAGAACAAACAATTGTTTGAAAGATTTATTTCATAACACGTGATAATAATTTAGTAAATCATATCCTATCACTATTGGATAGTGAGAAGAGAGAGAAGTTCATGATATGTAACAACGAGGAAGTGTGTGCATATACAAATCAAAAGATATATACATGAGTAAACTGCATACAGTGACATTTCCTATACTATAGAAGGCAGGGGGTTGCATGTGAAATCACCTTGAAAAGTTTGGGATTATTTGTATGATGATTTCCTATTAATAGTTGCAAGACCTTTTTGTTAATTTGCACAGAATATTATTTCGTAAGAATCCTTTTTTTTTTTTTTTTTTTTCGGGAAAGAGAAAGGTATGAAAAAGGGGTTAAAGGTACTATTGATACCAAAGTAAGTAACATTTAGTTGTTACACCAGATAAGTTGGAAAATTAATTACTTGATTGGTATAAACTACCTCCTTGCACCTATACTCGATGTTAGCCAAGAACTTTGTTAAGAAAGTGAGTGAAGCAAATCCTTGAGGGTAAAAATAAACTTTTGAATCCTAACAAGCCGAAAAAGGAAATAGGCTCTAGAAACATGGTGAATCACTTACAATTTAAGTGCATTAGATGTTAAAAAAGAAACAACTGAGAATATACACATAATAAAGTGTATATAGAAATTAGGGATCAAGAACCATGTAAGATGTAAAGTAAAAACATATGGTGTATTGGTATACCTGAGAAGTCATATTGACATACTTAATGATAACTTTTGTCAAAGTTGAATGGGAATATAAATCGCTCATGATTACAAAAAATCTGTATAAATATGACTTAATTGGAGTTATCTTGGATGATTGGTAGGAATGTGCAGAATCCTTTGCACCAAATTAAGCATTAATAAATGGTATAGAAGAGATCGATAATAATAACAATAAAAGATAAAAGCGAACAATGTAACTCAATTATAAATAAGTCCAAAATAGTAATAACTCGTTGGTACAAGTAAGTTGGATTTCATGACGGATAAAAACAAACTAGTAAGGGAATTAATAAAAATTCTCACTTAAAAGTATCTTCATAAAGGGAGCCATAGAAAGACTCATTACAACAGTGGAATAAATGGTACAAACCATCAACATGGACGTTTACAAAATTCAAGTAATTAAAAATTACTCTTATTTAAAAAAAAAGTAACATTGAAATGGAGGTAGGTTATGATAAAATATCATAATAGCTTGTGATGGAAAAGAGATTAGACTCGGAATAGTGAAGTGAGCGTCATATATGAGATTTTAAGTTTAAATTGACATGATAATAGTATTTGAGTTACTTCAAGGTACTAAATAAACACAGAAGCACCTCAAAATAGTGATGTTGATACTAGGAAAGATATCAACTTTATACTAATTTTAGTAAGTATAAAGTGAGCAAGATTATATTCATTTTCAAGAATATGGAAATATACCAGGAGGGAAATTAAATGGCTCCAAATTTAGAGAAGGAATCAAGATAGTGTTTTAATTTCATGTACCTGATGGATGTAGGGGGCTCCAGATTGTTGTTACAAATTTGTAATATTGATCCATGGAATGATTTGCTAATTGGTTTATTTTATAATCGCCTCGTGAATGGAAGGGTTAAGTTTGATTGAAATCAAGATGACGAGAATTTTGATTGATTGAAATTACTTTTAATTTTAATTCATTGTCTAAAGCCTTGATCTGAGTTGGTACTGCTAGATAAATAGGAATAAATGCAAGATAGATTCTATGAGAAATCTAGCAGAACTGTAGAATATATATATATATATATGACAATGGATGTCTATATTAAATACTCTAAGGAGTCTGTTGTCCTAATGTGAATTGAAGGAATAATGGTGGATATAGGTATAAAATAAAATAAAAGTGATTAGAAATAGGGAGATAGATTAGTAAGGTAACTAAGGAAATGTGGCATAAAAGTTTAAGAAGAATTTAAAGCTATGATAAAAATAATGTTGGTAGCCCATTGGCAAAAACATTACCTATGCATGTTCACATGGAAAGGCTAGCATGCCACCATTCAATGTAAACTAGATAAGTAACTTAAATAACTTGAAAATGACTTTTATAGACATAAATGTTGACTTGTTAAATAGTTTATTAAAATTAACATATGCTCAAAACCATTATGTTAGGATCACCGTACTAACATGATGTGTTGAGGTAGTCGATAGGCACAAAAGATACAAGGGGGCTGAGGACCCCATATATCCTCCAAACACCTTAATCAATAATTTTCATAATAGAAATGGATGTAAACCCCAAAAAGAGAATAGAGTGAAACTCATAAGTGAGGTGTGTCGAAAAAATACTATTATAAGATTGGTGATGTAAATTTCATGTTATCATTCGTTGATTTTAATTATGTCGTGCTACTTCAGGTTACACCCTTGAATTGTCTTGTTCATTTAGACTTAATGCTCTAATCGAGAAACATCAGAAGGAAAAGAATAATTAAATAAATAAATCGGTTTAAATATAATACCTTGATCAAGACTTTATATGAAACAACTGACGGATACTTAACGTGGACATGAATGAGTCCACTTAAACAAAGGATAAAGATAATATCTATCATGGAAGTGGTATGTTGAATTAATTGTCTTAGAAATTTGATAATGTTTTGATTGTGGCATATTTGATATAATGAAATTTTGATGGTGTCTAAAGAACATATCATTGGTTCCAAGCCATCATGGGGACAAGGTAAGGTAAATATTCCTTAAATTTAAATAAAAAAATGTTGATAACAAAAATAATTACTATGTGAGTGGTCTAATAACATAATTATATATTCCCATGTTGGGGCAAAACTATTGTTTATTAATATTCCACCAAACCTCACATGTCAATTATATTAAAATAATATGTTGTTATATGAATTGAATAACATGTTGTGATCTAATATATAAGAAAATAAATATACGAGAGTAACATAATGAGTGTGAGACAGTCAATACGCGCATGAGCGCAAAAAGGGAGAAATCCCATGACTATACATGGAAGCCAAATTGTGTATAACTTATATCAACAACCTATAATACATGATGACAAAGGGGGCCAAAATTGAAATAATGTTGCAAAGGGGACTCTTGGTTGGCGCTAAAATAAAATAGAAAAGCGACCCAAGATGGGCATAGCCAAGTTTACTTGGACAATGTACACAACAGTATAGCCACCTTGAATATGGCAGGAAAATGAAGTTATCCTAAACTTTACTCAAGCGTGACTAATGCATATGTAAAATTTCAAATTAAAATGTAAGAATAATAATGCTACCAAGTATAACAATACACTAGTTGCACTCTATCATAAAAGAAAAGAATAGTAAATGGTTTCTGAAATATTATTATTACTATGTAAGTAGTGTGGATGGAATTGTTCGTAAGTCAATGATCTGAAATTTATAGTGGGACCACATGGTGGGGTACCTGTTGATTGGCATAGTCATTAGGTGATAAAAAAGGATTTATTGTCATTATTTATGAGTTTATTACTAGTCGAACATTTATGCATTCTCGATCAGAGAGAAATTATGCTTCAAAAGCAAGCAATCACATAGGTTAAAGTGTAGAGGAAGCACTTCAGCTGGAAGAGCCTACCTGGGAGGATGAGGATTTTATGTGTGAGACATATTACATCCTGTTTTGAGGGCCAAGAAACATTGAGGATAGTGTTTCGCTCGAGGGGGGGAAGTTGTAATACCCCTCGGTGAATAGTAAATATTTTAATTTACTCTACTGAAATGAATTGGATAACAATGGGCCATGTTGAAGTTCTAGGCATGAATAAATGATAAACAGAAATG
This sequence comes from Pinus tabuliformis, assembly GCA_031772625.1. NCBI lineage: Eukaryota > Viridiplantae > Streptophyta > Pinopsida > Pinales > Pinaceae > Pinus > Pinus tabuliformis. Next base: position 1,287,660,849 of record CM062819.1, read on the forward strand.
TTTATATTTCTAAATTTAATTAATACATATTGCTTATGGTCGGGCATAAAATTACAGGAAACAGCATTAAATGAGAGTTTCACTTACTAGATAGTTAGAACAAATTTATTCCTCTCCCTAGAGATAAATTATCTCAGTTGGGAAAAGGGAGAAAAGAGGGTGAGAGAGAAGAAAACCTGAGGCAACATTGTGAACTTGGTACCTGGTTGGAGGAGGTCTAAGAGAGGAGAATAAATATGTAATCTTGTGACCCTCATATAGGACGTTATTGAGGGAGGAAGAACACTTCCAAGTAAGGGATTCTTGAGTTGTTTGGCGAGTGGAATCCCAAATCGTAGCATGATTCTAAGTTGAATTCCTAGACTAAGACCTAGTAGGGTCAAGAAGAGTTGTGGAACATAACTATTATGGTCATTGTTCAGATATTTGTTATAGAAGTGAAAAATGGTTTGTGGTACTTCTGGTAATGGATACCATACTCATTGGTTAGGTGGAGCACTCCTTTTCCTGGTGATTTTATGATTGGTTTAGACAATTAAGGAAATATATGAGTGGAAACTACTATGAGAGTCCATATTACTTTCCTTTTAACCTTGAATGGTTATACAATGTGTAATTTATTGGGAAATTTTGTTCTACAATTCTGTGTATGAATCTGTAATTTATTGAGAAATTATGTTCTACAATTGTGTAAGAGATTATGTAGCTTGTTGAGAAATCATGTGTTATTTGTTTTGTGTAAGAGTGAGAATGGGGGGTTTAGGTTGGTTCTAAGCCAGGTCCAATGGTGGTCAGCCAACTCGGAATAGTCCTAACCATATAAATTAAATATGTAGAGAAAGGACAAGTTCCCGAAATAGATCCCACCTAACCCCAAGTTAGAAACAAGAATATTTTTAAACACCATTATTTAAAATAAAGGAAAATTTAAATTTTCTCTCTGCTAGACTGTGAGATATCACAAAAATTATGGATGGAAAAACCCTATTATTAAATGAAATGAAAGAAAAACGAGGAGACAAGAAATCATGCAACTGGTTGAATACCAAAAAATGCAACGTACAACTAATATATAGTGAAATAAATTCATTGCAAACTAAGTGTTATCATATTCAGTTAAAAAAAATATATGCAAGTAGTCTTCTTACAACAACCAAGAAAATACTAGAGACTATTTTAATTTATGACCGCTTACGGTCCCATGTTGTAATTATAATAAGTGAAAACAAACAACCAAACACCAAGTGCATAACACACTACACACTTGAGCCCCAAAATAACTGGTCATAAATAAAATCTAAGTTACAATTTTAGATTATACAGTCAACAAAGGGTTCTCATAATTCATAATCACAGTAAGTAAGTTTCTTTGATAAACACAAGCCATCCAAGGTATATACATGCATATGTATCTAAGTGAAATGTGCATAAGGTAGTAGGGATATATTATGAAATCGTTGGAAATTACATAAAATATAAAATACAACTATCGAACCTAAGGGATTATTAATCTCGTGAAAACACTCTATATAAAGCAACAATGTAGCATGAAGAAAAAAAAAAAAAAAATTAACAAAAGGAGCCTAGAACCCTCATCAAAGAAATTGAAGTTCAAAAAAAAGGACAAAATCAAGTCGGAAACAAACGTATATATCTATATATATGGGGTTAGTTGAGAACCATCGAAGAGGTAAGATTTATCAAAGTAATAACGCACTAACAGAATGAATCGGATTTGAAAAAAAAAACCCTCCGTGGAAGGTGGCCAAATCCTATTGTGGACACTATGAAGAGAGTTAAGAAGCAAAAATTAGAATTAACCTTCAAAAAATTCAATCATGTAAAATACCAAGTTGTAGAATAAACGAGTTCGGCCTTCAACTCTCATACCCGACAACAGGTGCTGAACATTTTTGTTCTCCCTTGCCATAACTCACCAAGGACAAACACTAAATAAACATTACTCCAATGGGTTCTCAAAACCCATAGAACAAAAAAATTGCAAGAGACCAATAATCAATTAATTAAAAAAATTGGGAAGAATTATATCTACTAGCACTAAGCAAAAAGGTGTGTTCAGGAATTACCAGGGTTTCAGTTGTAAACCCCATTCCTCCATGATGCAAGTGTTCGAATAAGTGGAGTCGGTATGAGAGGAAGGAGGTAGTTACTTTCGTATCTCCTCATTCCAAATCTACTGCTGGAAATCAAACCATAATTTCCCCACATTCGGATGATTGTCAACAGAACCTTAGTGGTATAACTTTGAACGATCATCGTGTTTATACCTGGATCTCTAGAAGTTTCCAGCAATACACGGTGGTCAACAATTGATAATAAACCAAATTCTATGATTGGGTTGGAGTGGCGCCCGGCCATAGGTTTTATAAATATGTTTTCTCAAAGGACCTCCAAGGCCAAACAAAATTAATGATAATATTCCAAAGTCTATTCACCATCGAACCAAAAAAAATATAAACAATTTGTGGATTAAGTTGTAACAAGTTAGTTTATAAATACAAAAATCATAGAAGATAAGGTTAGTACCCATTTATTTAAAACCAACATGAGAGTGATTAGCACAGGAGGTGTGGATACCCTCTAAAACATTATATGTATCAAAAAATAAATTTCATAAGTATGTATTAGAGTTGAGTTATTATCAAGAAACTTGGTTATATGTGTCAATTAAATGAAAAAAAAATGTGAGGTAATTGAGGTATGGGAGATGTTACATTGTTTTTCTTTATATAAACTTGATATAAAACGATATAATTTAATATGAATATTAAAATATTTTATTTATAGCTAATAGTAAAATATTTTTTGTTATTAGTATATTTTTGTTTTTATTATTACTGTCAACTAAACATAGAATAAATTATAAATCATGTAATATTAATTATATTATTTTGATATGGTATTTGTCAATTTCATATTAAGTAATGAAAGAATTACATATCTCTTTAATATTAAAAATTAAATTATTGTTTTCTTTAGTTTCAATTATTTTGTCCCTACATAAAGAGGATGTAAAATTAAGGTGTAATTTAAAGTATTTTATTTATGGCTCACGATGATTTTTTTTGTTATTACTATTTTTCAATTTAATATTGTAAATATTATTTTAATATTTTTAAATGTAATGTTTACGATGACAACATTTCACCATACTACATTATAGAGCACCTCTCCAGGACAATAATTTTATTTTAAGTTTTTATTTTATAATAAATTAACAATTAGTTGTCACCATACTACATTATAGAGCACCTCTCGAGTACAATAATTTTATTTTAAGTTTTTATTTTATAATAAATTAACAATTGGTCGGTAGCCGCTATCTCGGTTTTAAACACTGAGTGGACGGCATCAACACCCCTCGGCCTATTTACTGACCTAACCCAAGAGCTTTGGGATTCGACCCTGTGACCTCCCATTGGCGAGGCACTTGATTTGACCGATTGAGCTAACTCTTGGGGCTCTAAATTAACAATTATTAAATATATATAAGTTATATTTTATAATTTAAATATAGAAATTATTAATTATTAATGAAGACTTAAAAGGTATATTATTATAAGATGCAGATTTAACAATTATTAATGAAGACTTAAAAGGTATATTATTATAAGATGCAGAAATAGAAATATTCTCAACTTCAAGAGAGAATATAATGGAGGTGAATTATAAATGTTCAAATTCATTTATCTATTATAAGTTTTTGTTTGAGTAAACAAAATTGTGTTTAGATAATTTTCAACCTTTTTTTGTTTGCTTAATTTTTTATGAAATAAAAGTACTTTAAGATCAACGAAATTATCTAAATATTAGGAAAAATGTAAAAGATAATCATCAATTTTTATGTGAATATATGTTTTAAAATATTCATGGGATAGATAATATTAAGGAAACCAAACTATTTTCAATATAAGACCACAGTACTACGCAAAGATTTGATGCATAACCATACATATTTTATAAAACAAGATATTAAAATGTGGAAAAGCCAATAAACATAGATATTAATAATACACTAATTTATACATTGATAATGCATTAAAAAGACATTAATAATGCATTAGTTTATCCATTACTCTTCTTAATGTAATGTAATGTAATGTATATATATATATATATATATATATATATATATATATATATATATATATATATATATATAATTATAATATTTTTTAATAATATTTAAAATGTTACATGTCAACTCTATATTAAAAAAAGAATGAATTATAAATCTTGTATATTAATGGAATAAGAATTCTCTTTTTATATATCTAATATATATTAAACTTTTTTTTATAATGTTATATATCAACTTCATTTTAATAATGCAATAATTATACATATCCCTTACAATATATTAGAAAATTTAAATAATTTGTTTTTATTTATATAAACTTCATTTAAAACTATGTTATTTAATATGAACATTGACATATTTTATTTATGGCTAACGTAAAATATTTTTTATTATTACTATATTCTTGATTTTATTATTACTTGAAAAACTAAACATAAAATGAAATATATATCATGTAATATCAATTATACTATTTTGAAATGGCATCTCTCAATTCCATATTAAGTAGTGAAAGAATTACATATCTCTTTAATATTAAAAAGTAAATTAATTTTTTTCTTTACTTTCAGTTACTTTATCCCATATAAAGTGGATGTAAAATTAAGCGAAATTCCCGCCAATGGCTGAGATGCTCAGTGGAATATCTCCCCCTTTGTAGGGGATGTAAAAGAAGAATTTTATTTATGGCTGACATTGATTCTTTTTTGTATTACTATTTTTTTAATTTATTATTGTAAATATTATTTTATTATCTTTAAATGTAACGTCATCTGACAACAGCCCTTTTCCCGACAATAATTATTAACAATTCTATAAATTAGTAATATATTTAGCAATTATTAATGAAGACTTAAAAGGTACAATATTATTATTATAAGATGTAGAAATAGTTAACAATTATTAATGAAAACTTAAAATGTACATTATTATAAGATGTAGAAGTAGAAATGTTTTCAACATCAACTGAGTATATAATGGATACGAATTATAAATATTCAAATTCATTTATCTATTATAAAATTATTTTTGTTTCAGTAATCAAAATTTTTGTTGAGGAAATTTTCTTATTCTTTTGTTTGCTTAATCCTTTATAAAATAAAACTACTTTAAGATCACTGGAATTATTCAAATATTAGGACAATGTAAAAGATAAGCATTAATTTTTCTATGAATATATATTGTAAAATGGTCATGCCATAGATAACATTAAGAAAACCAAACAAATTTCAATATAGGATAAGAGCAAGAAACAAAAATTTGATGCATAACCATACATATTTTATAAACAAGATATTAGAATGGAAAGTTAGTAATAATAGACGTTAATAATACATTAATCTACACATTAAGAAGACATTAATAATACATTAATTTACCCATTAACACATTTTATATATATATATATATATATATATATATATATATATATATATATAATTTTTGTTATTAATATTTAAAATGTTACCTATCAATTTCCTATTAAAAAAATAAATGAATTACAAATCTCCCCAAAAATCTATATCATATTAAACTTTTTTTTGTTATCAATATTTTTTTAATGTTATATATCAACTCCAATTTAAAAAAAATAATAAATAACGTATATCTCTTACCAGTAAAAATATAATAAATTTTATAATTTAAATTAATTTGCTTTTCTTTATATAAATTTGATATAAAACTATATTATTTAATGTGAACATTGAAATAATTTTTTATTACTAGTATATTGTTTTTATTATTGGTCAACTAAACATAAAATGAATTATATACTATGTAATATCAATTATATTATTTTGACATGGCATATTTCAATTCCATATTAAGTAGGGAAGGAATTATGTATCTCTTTAATATTAAAAAATAAATTAACTTCTTTCTTTTCTTTCAATCACTTTATCCCTATATAAAGTGGATGCAAAATAAAAGTGTAAATTGAAATATTTTATTTATGGTCCACGTTGATTTTTTGTTATTACTATTTTTAATTTATTATTATTACATGACAACATTTCCTTCATACTAGATTGTAGAGCACCTCTTGGCTCAATAATTTTACTTTAAATTTTTATTTTACAATAGGTTAACAATTATTAAATATATATAAGTTATACTTTATAGTTCTAATATATAAATTGATAATTATTATCAAATCTATAAGTTACTAATGTATTTAACAATTATTAATGAGGACTTAAAAAGTACTTTATTATAAGATGTTGAAGTAAAAATGTTTTCAACTTCAAAAAAGATTATAATGGATATGAATTATAAATGTTCAAATTCATTTATTTATTATAACGTTTTGTTTGAGTATTCAAAATTTTGTTCAGCTAATTTTCAACTTATTTTGTTTTCTTAATTCTTTATGAAATAGAAGTACTTTAAGATCACTGAAATTATTGAAATATTAAGAAAATGTAAAAGATAATCATCAATCTTTATGTGAATAAAACAATTTTTAAAAAAGTAAACATTTGTTGCATACCCATTTATTTTATAAAACAGAATATTAAAATGTGGAAAAGTTAACAATCATGGAAATTAATACTATATTTATATACACATTAATAATACATTAATTTACCCATTAATACATTGACAACCTATATATATATATTAACATCCCTAAAAAAACTCATGGTAAAAATAAACATTTACTAAAATATTGTTGGTAAAAATAAACATTTACTAACGTCCATTTATTTTATTGATTATTTTATTGATAAGAGTTACTCATTAGTTAAAAAATTAATTCTTGATATTCGTGAATGAGGATGAAAACCAGAAAAGAAGGCAAGCTCTGGTTTTCTTCATCTTATGTGCTTCTTATCTCATAGGTTTACTCTATGAAGCGTTATATATATATATATATATATATAATGTTTCCTTGCAGTGTATCTCGGTAGAAAAGACAACAGGTAGCAAAGACAATAGCCAAATATAAGCCCAGCGGCTAAAAAGATCCACTGAAAAAACGACTCATCGCATAAATCATGGTGTTTTCGTTCACAATGCCTTTGTTATGTTTCTGTGCGCTATATATATATATAATTATGTTTCCGATATATATATTATGTTTCTGTGCGGTGTCTGTCTTGGTAGCAAATACAACAGCCAAATATAAGCGCAGTGGCCGAAAAGATCCACTAAAAAATGAACCATCCCATAAATCATGGTGTTTTTGTTCACAATGCCTTTGTTATGTTTCTGTCTTGGTAGCAAAGGCAACATCCAAACTGAAAACAATGGCCTAAAAGATCCACTGAAAATAATGGCCAAAAAGATACACTGAAAAACGAATCATCACATAAATCTTGTTTTCGTTCATAATTCCTTTGGATTTCTCATTTGTCTGCTAGCATTTTGGATCGTTTGTGGGTGGTACAACTGAAATTCCTTATTTTGATGCAAAAGTATAGTTTGGTTATGTTTGGTATTGCAAAGTTCTTATGCATTAAAATATTGCAGGGATATAAGTTCTCTTGAAAATCTTTGTTGTTTAGTTATTGCACAGTAAAAGCTAAGTAGTTTTGTGATTTTCTTGAGATAAATTACACTAATTACACTAATTCTTGTACATAAAAAGCGAAGTAAATATGTAGTTTCTCTTAGAAATAAATTACATGTGAATATTGTGTGTTAAAATCTAAGTAGCTTTATCATTTCTTTGGATTACACAAGGTTCTTCCTAAGTATCCAAGATATCCTCTTGAAAAAATATGCATGAGACATCTAAAGTTCTTGAGGAGATTGTTATTATATATTTTTCTTGGCAAAGGAAATATATTACTACATGTAGATAAAGATTATTATTACTATATATAATAAAAAAGATTATTATTATATATATTTGAAGCATTAAAAGATAAAGTAATCTTTCTTGTCTTTATAGAACATTGCATATGCCTTTCATGTAAGAAAAGATAGGATGCATGCTCTTTTATTAAAAAAATGGATTTCATACTGGTGTGCAAAATAATAACAAATCCAAACATTGCATATGTCTTTTATGTAAGATAGGATGCGTGCTCTTTCCTTAAAAAAGGGATTTCGTAATGGTGTATGAAATAATAACAAATCCAAGTCATTTTTATGGAAGTGAATATAGATGAAAGAGGGTAAATTGTGAAATATTCTCATGGGTATGAAAGTTGTTTTGAAAAATAATACTTAGTTATGAGAAAATATAATAACCTATGCATAGATGAAATGCATAGAGATAATATAAGTCATAGGAATCTTCTTTGGAAAGAATAGGTTTTTCTTTTGCGTGAAAGATAAGTTAATTGTGTTAATTGCTTTGCAAGAATTTGCAAAATTTACATGTTTTGGTGAGTAAAAAGGTAAATGATTTGTGTGTTGCATATTGGATAGTTTGATTTAATTGCATGGTCTAATGCATAAAAGGTTACCAATTATATTATCTTAGTTCTTATGCCCAAAATAAAGGTTGATTATGATACTTTCTTGGAAACAGGTGCATGAGAACTTTGTTATGATACTTTCTTGGAAACAAATTCATAATAACTTTGTACATAAATGATAGATAAACTATGTTGGGTTCCTGAAAATAACTATGTGAAAATAACACATTCAAAAGCATAGAAACAATAGTTGATTACATGTATGAAGATATAACTATTGTGTTAGATATTTTAAAGAGAAACATGGATTTGTAGAACTATTGTGTTAGGTCTTTTAAAGAAAAACATGGATTTGTGTGGAGAAAAGAATAAATATTATGGAAAGTAAAACAAGTAGTTACTTGGAACAAATGTACTAGCTTTCCTTTGTAAAACACATATATCTGCATGCAAGAAATAATGACTAACACATTAGTTCTGGTTTAGAGCAATGCATGTCTTTGTGTATACAATAGGTTTTGTAAATAACTCTATATTGGAAAAGATGTTTTTCGAAAAGGGACTTACATTTGCATGCATGATAATAATGCATATCATGTTAGCTTCCCCTTAGAAGGGAACATCTACTGTATTGGAAAGATTACTTAGTTACATGCCCAAAGAAGAAGCTAAGTTGCATGAAAAATAAAGATAAGTTTCTAGTATCATTTAAGTGAAATGGATGGTTACAGTAGTTTCCTTTGAATATGAACGTGTGCTGGTGCGAGAATGATCATAGTAACAAGGTAATTATCCCAACATGCTTGATAATTATTTGTTTATACATGCACAACGTTGTTAGAAGAACCATGTTGTGATATTATATTTACATCTCATGTATGCACATGAATAGATGTTAAAAGACCGCTTTTAAAGAATCATTATTGATTTATTAATACTGTATCTCATCATGTTACCAAAGATTGTTGATGACAACAATGATAGGAAATGATGGTGATTTGTGCGAAAGACAAATTATGTTTAAAATTGTGTTAGATAAGAACTATTGGTCCATGCTGATGAGTACGAGTTTCCCATTGATGGAACAATCATGCCACAAGGATGTAGAGAGTGGTGATATGTGGGTAAATGGTTTCATGACAATTATAATAGCTTTTAGCTAGATATGTGGTATTTTAATGATATTTCATTATAACCTTTTATAACAATGGATAAGGTATGTACTCCCTTATAAGCCATTGAGTGAGGGGTTAACACCCTCACGAGTGTTTAATAATAAAATTAAACATTTGTTGGTTTTCACCCTACAGGGTTTCTAGGGTATATCGATGTTCAATGATGTGATTGCTTATTATGTCAATTTGGTGATGTTGATTCCTTTCATAATGTGATGTTGATAATGTCAAATATGTGATTAATTAATGTGGTTGAAGGAATCATGAAATGGATGGAAGGTTACAACATACAGTTTATGTTAATATACTACAAGAGTGGTTGATAATGGTTATGTAGCATACTATTCCTCTACTAAGGTTATTTTATGTACTAATGAACACTCTATCTAATGGTTAATGAGGAATGTGGAATAGTGATTTAGATAATTAATTGTGGGTAGTTTGTGTAAAAAAATTCTAACTCCCTCCATTTTCATGTGAGGTTAGCGGGGTATGTTACAAGTGGTATCAGAGCTAAAGGTTGTAGCACTAGCGCCTTTGGGAATTTTTAAGAAGGAAATCGAGGTGCTACTAGTGAGCATCAACTTGGTTATGAGTCTAACAACCTATATATTTATATATGCAGTAGATTACTTTTGACATGATATGTTTGATTCATGTTTATAACTGCTACGAGTAGTAAGTAATAAAGTTTGCTACAAAACTATGTTCATGGCATTTGAATCTTGATAAGGATAACATACAATAAAACCTTTGTCGCACTTATGAACAATATTTAACACTCACTAAGGAAAGTGACAATTAACTACCAACTTTTTCAAATATTGAAATATTAATGATACATTTAATGAACATGATTGAAGTTACAATGCACTACTTTTAATGAGTGAATGCATGAATGTAAATATGGAGAACATCCTTGAATAGGACGATTGAGTGTTTTAAAAGGACATTGGAAGAACCCCTTTAGATATTGAAAATAAAAAATGAGTCAAGTAGTGAGACTTGATTGTAGTAACTAATTGTTGATTAATTTTTGTCATGGATGCATTAATATGGTTGGTAGTTCTGATTGCTTAGTGTTGCAGACTAACTAATAAAACTTATATGCATGAATTGAATTTGATTTAAGCTTATTACAATTCGTAAACAAGTGATTATGATAGTTACTTCATTTATCACTCTATTAATGACAATACATTATGGAAATTGGAAATGATTTAGAAAGTTAATACTTGTTAAATGATGCATATTTTTGACTAATGTTACTGATGGGATTAAGTAGTGGTATCTTAATGGCAACAAGAAAACCTGTCAAGGTAAAATCACATTGCAACCGTAAATTATAAGTTATAATGTTACGATATGCATGATTGTGTTATTTGGAAAATCAGAATGCATACAACATGTATGTTAGTTATGTTTCCTATCAATATAGATATTGTGGACCCATGTTGAGGGTTAAGTGTAAATGCATGGTGTACATGCATGTTTATTTTATTAACGATAATGTTCATATTGTTCATTATGTAAATTGTTGTGGGAAATATTGCTAAAAGATAAATTTAACATGCGAGACAGTTGTGAAAGGCCATAAGGCCTTGGGTTGATGGCACTTGCCTACCCGGATTTCCTCTCTCTAGAGATAAATGATCTCAGTAAGGGAAAAGAGTTGTCCAAGATGGTAAAGAGGGTAAAAATCCTGAGGCAACTCTGTTGATTTGGAGCATGTTGGAGGAGGCCCAAAATTCCTCATAGATGGGATGATGTCACAGGAATAGGCAAAATGTTTCCTAGAGGAATCCTATATTGGACCCTATGTGGTCATTGGAATCCTTGAGCCGGTTGGCCAGTGGAAATTTGTACTAGACTTGGTATGGTCTCTGTCAAATAACTGTCTCGATGCGAAAATGACTCGATCTGGTTGTGGAAACTAGTTCCCATGGGTTGGGAGGAGCATTCTTTAGCCTATTGTGGTTCTCATATCTAAACAAATTAACTAATCAGCTATGTGTTATGTTAAAAACGAATTTTATATATAATTGTGTAAATATTTTATGTACATTTTTTACATAAAATGAGCCTAGTGCTCAGAAAGGAATTACTGGAAGTGTAAGTTCTTTTATTAATAATATTTTGAATGTCTTAGCAGGGGCTAGGACAATATGCACTTGGTGCATTTATTGGTCATTTCGATGATCAGAGAGCGTTAGCTGCTCTATGGGTACTTTTAGAAGTACTGTGTGGATGTCTTTAGCAGGAGCTAAGACACTGTGCATATGGTGGACTTATTTATTAGCTTGATTATTAGAGTGTTGGTACTCTCTCAGTAATTTTTTTCTCTCTAATAAAATTTCTACATTTGTTATCAAAGATTAAGGTGGATATATCAAAGCAATTTTGGCTTCAGGGGGATGCCTCTGCTTCCAAGGGTTTATAAAACCTAGTAAATATGATGACCATACTAGACCAAAATGATATTGAGAGGCTTGTGATTTTTGTGCCACGAGAGCACATGGAGGAAGCATGGGAGCAATTGAGAATGCGATGGATGTGATTGACTACCACGAAATGATGGATGGGATTAGCCACTTGAATTGAACCTAGGATGATGTTATTAAAGGCATATCATGAGAGGAAGGGCTTCAATGAACCTATGTAGTAAATTGTGGACTTGCAAGGGGCTAGCGTGAGGCCGTATGAACAAATTCGTTGCCAAGGTTTTGGGAGATCTCTGCTTTTGTGACATTCTTTGGAGATCAACATTTTTTTATGTATATTGCAAAAGAGACTCAGAGTTTTACACTTATGGAAAATGAAAGGTGGTTTTAGGATGATTATGCGGATTTTCACTCAACTAATGATTGTAGAGGGAAGTAGTGCTCGAGATTGTGATGGAGCTCATGAGAATATGCATGGTTATGCAGCGACATTTTTTTATGGATGCTCATTTATGGGTTGCATGGCAGCAGTTTTTGGGATGCACAACGATATTTTTTGGGTTGGACAAGGGTAGTTTTTGGGTTGCACAACTGTAGTTTTTGGGCTACATAATGGTAGTTTCTAATCGATTAATATGGCATAGAAATCCCTCAATAGATCATTAAGGGCTTTATTATTGAATACTACTAGAAGATGAGTGTGGCCATTATAGAGAAGCTCTTACGAGTTTGGGCTCTCTTAGGGAACCACTACCCACAATGTGTCAAACCATTCATGCAAAACAAAAATTTGGTAAATGCGGAAGCTATGATAATGGATACTTGAGAGTGTTTTGCTTAGGATATGGCTTTTGTGATAGCATAAGTCACAGGGAATCCCATGGAGGGTCGTGCAATGAAGGAAGAGGATAGTGGGGTGAAGCATTGCAAATGTTTATGGTGATTCAAAGGCACAAAAACTTTGCTACTTGTTGTTACATGCCTTGTAACATCGTGGGAAAGAAGGCACTAACATGCATTTTACAAACAATGGTGTAATAGCAAAAGTGTCCTCAGACACAAATTTTATTAATAAGGAAAAGAACAAATACATGAAATCAACAAGATCTTACACACAATCGCTCAACACTCTTGCAAGAAGAGAAAGATAAACTCTAAATAAGCTTGTTTCCTAAAATAATTTAGTTATGGATCACTTATTTAATTACAAGTGTCCATTTACATTTAATACATTTCTAACAATACTCCTAACAAATTTCCTATTTTAATTCCTAAAGAATGGCACTTTTGTAGATGTTGTAACAAATAGATATTTTAAGAAGACTTTAGGACTCTAAATAATTAATCTAAGAAAACTCTAAATAATTAAATATTATTTTTTGTACTTTGGATCATATATCTAACATTCCCCCCTTTGATCCAAAAGTACATTACAACAGATACCAAGTTCTTCCCTAAAATTAGTAAATTTTATCCTACCAAATGGTTTTCGTGAAAATATATGATATTTTGTCTTCTGAAGTTGGTGACATCCTTTACGATGAGTGTCCTCATGTAATGATACTTTGTGTCCACGTGCTTTGTTTTGCAATGGAAAATTGGATTTTTTGCAAGTTTTATGGGTGACTATATATAGATGAATAAAGATGTGGCTTCATCTTGAGGAACTCCTAAATCCTGAAAAACTAAGCACAACCAAACAAGCTCACATGTTGCTTCCCATGCTGATATGTATTTCACTTCTACTAAAGAAGTTTCCACTGTGGCTTGCTTCATGCAACTCCAAGAAATTATTTTCGACCCCACGTTCGTCAAATAATATGATGTTTATGCCTCATCATCAATACTCCCAGCAAAATCCACATCTGAATAACCACCAAGTACAAAATTCTTAGCCTTTTTCTAAATACGACCAACATATTTCATTCCTTGGATATATCTAAGAACCCATTTTGCTGCATTTCAGTGGTTGTCCATTGATTCAAGCATAAGTCATGAGATAATACTAACTACATAAGATAAATCTAGATGATTGGTTGTTAGTTAGATTGGGTTTCCAATCAATTGTCTGTAAGTAATATTGTTTACCAATTCCACCCTTCCAAATTTTGAATTTTTTTAAGTTTTACTCCATTGGGGTGAGAACTGACTTGCAATATTACATTTCAAATATTTTGAGTAGTTCATATGCATACTTTCTTTAACTAATGGAAATATTTTTTGGATGTTGGAATACTTCAACTCCAAGATAGTAGTGAAGTAATCCCATATCATTCATCTTGATCCATCCTGTAACTCCTTCTTTACTTGCACAATATGATAATTATTGTTCCCAATAATGATCAAGTCATCCATATACATAACTCAAATCAACATATTTTTACCTAGTTTGCACACATATAAGGTATCATCTGATTCATTACACTTGAACCCAACCTTGTGAAGGTACTCATCCATTTTTGCATACCAATCTCATGGAGCTTGTTTCAACCTATATAAAGCCTTTATTAATTTGCATACATTGTGTTCTTGTCCTTCGATCTCAAAACTTGAAGGTTGATTCATATACACTTCTTCCTACAAGTCTCCATTGAGGAAGGCACTTTCGATATCCATTTGGTGTACTTTCCATCCTTTTTGAGCTGATAATTCTAGCACTAATATATTGGTGTTCCATTTTTTTGTAGGCACAAATTTTTCCTCATAGTCGATTCCTTCTTGTTGTGCAAAACCCTTGGCAAAATGTCTTGCCTTGTACTTGTCAATTTCTCCATTTGGCTTAATTTGGTAAACCCATTTGCATATGACGGGTTTCACATTTTCAAGATAATCGACAAGTTTCCAAGTGTTATTTTCCATCACTAACTTGTATTTTTGAACCATTGCCTTTTTCCATTCAACATGTTTTATTGCCTCTTTGTATGTGGAGGGCTCAGTAAAATCATTTGTTATTAAGGAAAAAAAATCATTTCTATGTCAACTTCTTGTTCCTGTTTTGTTTTGTTGATATGGCCTTACATCCTTCAAAATTTGAATGGCCCATTTAAGCAGTTGATGATTACTTGTTTGTGGATCTGAATCAGGGAAAATTTTAAGAAACCCCCCTAAATTTATAAATATAATAAATGGGCGAATCTCCATGGGATATAGGAAAAATGGAAGGCGATTTTATCAATAATATAATATGTATATATAATTTTTTGGCGAATCTCTCACCAGGCATGGCGAATATTTTACTCAATTATAAAATCTTGTAAGATCTTGGTGAGTCTTTCACTAAATAATAAAACTTTGTAAATTCCTAGTGAATCTTAGCATAGGCTACATGCTGGTTTAATTCCCCCATTTAAATAGGCTACATTCCAGGTGAATACCATGGGTCAATACCATGTGCCATTTTGGTGAATACCATGGGTCAATACCATGTGCCATTTTGGTGAATACCATGGGTCAATACCATGTGCCATTTTTATTTTTATTAATTCTAATATTAGGGTTAATAATGGTTTTTTGCATGGTATTAATAACAATCTAGTCTGTGGTATTTGTCCCATAGTATTTTGGCCATAGGTTTCACCTAAATATAACCCATTTTTTGAGTGATCGTAAATATAATGTGACTTATGGAGTAAATATAAAAAAATGTTTTATTTGTTTACCATACCTCTCGTTTATTTATATTTTTATTAATTTACCATACCTCTTTTACAAATATGGTATTTGGCCCATAGGATTCACTTAAATAAAACCTCTTTCTTGAGCCTTCATAAATAGAACGAGGGTTATGGACTAAATATAAAAAGAGGTTTTATTTATTTACGATACGTCTAGTTTATTTATATTTTTATTTATTTACCATACCTTTTGAGTAAGTATAAAAAGACGTTTTATTTATTTACCATTCCTCCACTTTACTTATATTTTTATTTGTTTACACCCTTACATGTATATAAGGTGACTTATGGAGTAAATATAAAAAATATTTTATTTATTTACCATACCTCTCATTTATTTATATTTTTATTAATTTACCATACCTCTTTTATAAATATGGTATTTGGCCCATACGATTCACTTAAATAAAACATATTCTTGAAAAATGGGCGAATGGATTCACTTAAATAAAACCTATTCTTGAGAATGGGCGAATGGAAGGTTGTAAGTCCTAATTTCAAGGGCTAAATTTACCTTTTTTACCCTCTCCCTTAATATAAGGTGGGCTATTTGAGGTGATTTGTAAAAATGTACTATGATACAAAATATTCGCCCACTAAAAATTTAAAACCCCTTAATTTCGCCAAAGGGCGAACATTCGCCCCTAAAATTATCCTTGATCTGAATAATCACCATCATTATAGAGTGGATTGATATAAAGAAAGACATTCTATGATCATCAAAAGGCTTGGGAGGTGGAGAGTCACTATCGAAAGAACTATTGCTACAAGATCGAGATGTACATCCAGAGGATCCAGATGATCCAGAAGGATCAAGTGAACTGGATGAACCATTTTATGATGAAGGTCATTCAGTCTCATACCAATGTTGTGTACTTGGTTGATTTTACATTTTTATTTTCTTTTTATCTCCCTTAGTTTCCAATTTATGTAGAAGTATTTCTATCTTTATGGAACTCTTACCTTTTGTTTTATCAAATATAACATCCCTACTGAAAATAAACTTTTCATTGGATAGAAGGTGATATCCCTTCTTTTCATCAAAATATCCTATTAATGTGAACTTCAAACCTCATGAATTGAGCTTAGTTCACTTTTCTTTCAAAATTAAGGCATAACACACTGAACCAAAAAATTTAAGATGATTTACTTGAGATTTGAAGCCAAACCATGCTTCATACAGTGTAATTTATTCCAAAGAAGAAGTGGGAGACATGTTCTTTAAGTAGAATGTTACATGTATTGCTTCTTCCCAGTATGAAGGACTTAAATTTTCTAAAGTTAGCATGGATCTTGCCATTCCTAACAAGGTGTGATTAATTCTTTCTGTTACTTCATTATGTTGTGAATTGTATACATTTGTAAATTGTCTTTTAATACCATTGTCCCTGTAATAAGTTTGGAATTAGTTGGAAGTGAATTCCCCTCCATTATTTGTCTTGAGAGTGCCAATTTTCTCTTTAACTTCTTTTTAAACCAATTGGCAAAAATTCTTGAACTTTTCAAATGTTTCTAACTTTTGCTTCAAAAAATAAATCCAAATCATTCTACTAAAATCATCAATGAAGAGTAAAAAATATCTACAACCTCCTAAAGAAGCATGTATAGGTCCATAAATGTCATAGTGAACCAATTGAAAACACATGTTTGCACACCATGAACTTGTTGGAAAAGTCTCTCAAGTTTTTTTCTTGTTAATTCAATATTCACATCTTG
Organism: Pinus tabuliformis; assembly: GCA_031772625.1. NCBI lineage: Eukaryota > Viridiplantae > Streptophyta > Pinopsida > Pinales > Pinaceae > Pinus > Pinus tabuliformis. The sequence continues at coordinate 1,287,678,324 of CM062819.1, forward strand.
CATTTTCTTTCTTAAAAGTTGTAAGTCTTTTAACCATTCTCTGCTTTTGAAGTTGAGAGAGAATTTCAAATTTTAAATGCCCATATCTAACATGCCACAACCTTATTGGTGAAATACATGTACTTGTTGTTCCTGCAAAATCAAACTTTTATGGAATGATTGTTCCTTTCATCCTTATAAGTTTTCCATATTCATATATGGCCATGATTGTCTTCATATTCAGTTTGATGGAATTGATTTTTACTAAGTTATCCTCCATAACAACTTGATGTCCTGCTTGTTGAATCGTGACTAATGACAACAAATTCTTTTTGAAAGTTGGTACATACCAAACATTCAAAATTAGTTTTTCTTCAATGCCAGGAAGAGAAACACTTACTACACCTTTCCATAAGGAGTGTGTCATGTATCATCTACTAGAAATATTGAATTGAGTTGACACTATTGAAAAGTCCAAAAGAAGTCATGTCAAAAAGCGATATGTTGTGTAGATCTTGTATCTAGTACCCAAGCATATTCATAATCACTTTTAAGATATGTGGAGACCTGTAATTTTGTTGATTTTGACATTTGAAGTGTAGTGAATACATATTTTGAGCCATCATCTTCTTGATCATTAGAAAATTGTGCCAAATGTTGTTGAAACTTTGGAATTATTTCAATAGAAGTTTAACAATATTCAACATAATGACTGACTCTATTACATTGTTTACAAACACCTTAGTTGAAATATTTTCTTTTGTCTTGACTTTTTCCTCTACCTTTACCTTTTCCTTTGCCTTTGCTTTTTTCTATACCTTGATTTTGTCCTCTGTCTTGACTTTTCGCTCTACCCTGATTGTTGCCTCTACTAGAATTGTTTCCTTTTTTGAAATTGTTGCCTCTATCTTGACTTCGACCATGACCTTGTCCTTTGTATGCTCCTTGATTTTGATTGTTGTTTCTTCTGTTATTCATTTGAATTCCTCTACCTCTGGAAATTTTAGTTGATAATTACAAGTGCTAACTTCTGTAAAGAAGACATCTCCTCTAACTTGTTTCTTCTTTCCAAAAGCTTTGTCATGTTGAGCTAGTATTTCACTTAGTTCATCAAATTTTAATTTATCTAGCTTTCTAAAGTTTCCAAGAAATGTGTATATGAAGATGGTAAACCAATATCAAAATAGTAGTCATGAAGCTATAATCTACTTCTTGAAATCTAGCCTTTATTATTTCATTTTGAATGTTCTTAAGTCTAGAAATGTACTCAAGTACATCTCCCCATTCTTCTAGTTTCTTTTGAAGTAGCTTCAATTGAAGATCAACTCTCTTTGATTCTGGTTATGTATCAAATAAATCTTTAAATACTTTTCAGGTGGACCATGCATCAAAAGAATTTTCTATATGAGCCTACATTTCATCATTAACTGAAGATTTAATTTGCATTTTTTATCCCCAATTTAGTCAGTGAGTCTATATTTGTAGGTTTGTTTGGTTTTACATCACCATCACACAAATTTTTCCATAGTTCATTGTAGATAAAACTGCTTTCTATGTGTTTCTTCCATGTCTTATAATTCGTTGAGCCTTCAAGTTTGTTAGACTCAGAAAATAAATTTACCAGCTTGTATATTGTAAAAGTAAATGTACGCGCCAAGATAGATCATGCACCACACAAAAAGATGAGACAACACACCATGCATTGTGCCACAACAGAAAAATCGATTTATCGTGGCTTGGACTTAACCCTCATATAGTTGTTTGGAAAATAAAAATTGACTGAGCCTTGTACTTAGCTCTAACCAATTTCTTAAGATTTTACAATGAAACTTTCAAAATTTGAATTTTACAATGCTTTTGCAGTTTTTTTGTTTTGACTCTAACAATTTGACTTTTAAAACCCCCTCCAAATAAAGCATTACTTCGAATTACAAAAATAATCTCCTCTTTAAAAAAAAAACTTATCACTGCAAAAAAACATAGTACAAATCACTTATCACTCCAAATATCACAAAATATTACACATTATCACTCCAAAATTAGACCTTATCACTCCATCTTTCCTTTTAAACTTCCATTAAAAAACAATCTTATAAATCTTATGAAAACACTTTATAAAAAGTGAGTTGATGTTTGGAACTTTAAATTTTGTGCATATAAAAACTATGAAGCACACCATACATCATGTGTTTATGTATGTAATTTGTTAGAGTGATCAATTACACACCATACATATGAAAACCCACCATACCATGCACTATTGCACAATTTGTTGTCAAACTGCGCATGAAATTATTTAGAAATTTTTGGGTGCACAGTCCTTTACACACAACTAGGCAGATCCTCTATGCATATTCCTTTACCCATAGTCCATGTAGGTCCTCCACGTTGGCTAATATTTGCACAGGGATATCCAAGGTGGCTACACATTGTTGGCTAATCTCCATAGGAATCTCCACACCGGTGTTGTAGATCTCCACACTGGATGATCTCCCTTAACATCATATTTTTCTCCACGGTGTCCCTTCTGTCGGTTGGGATTTTCTTTCGAGAACTTCCACTTAGCTTTCATTGTCGTTGTCTACAGAGGTCACAAATTTTCCCAAAAGGTTATTTTTCGCTAGAATCTGGCAATTTGTTTTCAAAAAAACTGATCACGGTAGTGTTTGAATTGATTTTTTTATGGTGGAAAAGGATTCAACACCATCAAAACCATTGGGGGGAACCAAAATCCTTAAGTTTAATAGCTATAACGCAGATTTCCCAAAACAATTGCTAGATTTTGGAAAAAATCATGTCATAATTTCCCCTATTTTCCAAGTGAATTGTGGCCTCGAAAGACTACTCTGCTCTAGTTTTCTCCACTTGCAGAACCTAGGCTCTTATTAGATCATAGAAACAACAAATAAGCAGATAACTCGCAGAGCAGGTAGAGGTCTTTCGAATAAATTGCAAAGGTCGTACACTTTAATTCGAACTAGAGTTGTAAAAATATAGACACAACAAAAATTGATCAGTACGATGTTGTGACAAGAAGAATAAGAAGGTAACTACAAATTGGATTTGTCTTCTTTTAGCTAATCGTGAATTAAGTGACATAATAATAATAAAAACAAAGAGATCTGAATTCTAGCTAGTTGTTCTACCGAATAGAATAGCTTCAATATAGTAGAAAGTTTTAAAAACCAGGAATTAAAAAAATATATGCCAAATTATTTTCCTTAATAAAAGCAGCAATTTGTATACCAATCAACATATAATCAATATGATGGAGTTTTCAAAAAACATGCAGAGCTAGAATATTATCTGATATCACAATAATATCATAAATGTCTTCATACACAATTTTTATTAATAAGGAAGAGAAAATTTACATTAAATATGCAAGAGCTTACACACAATCACTCGACACTCTTGCAACAAGAGAAAAACAATATTTAAATAAGCTTATGTCCTAAAATAATTTAGTTATGGATCACTTATTTCATTTACAAGTGTCCATCTACATTTAATGCATTTCTAACAATACTCCTAACAAATTTCCTAATTTAATTCCTAAAGAACAACACTTTTCTAGATGTCATATATATTATAACAAATAGATATTCCAAGAAGACTCTAAATAATTAAATATTAATTTATGCACTTTGGATCATATATCTAGAAATGTTAAAGGCCATGACAGACCTCATTTGAAAAGTCTTTCATGAAAATAATATCTACCAATTGTCAGCACGTGGAGATACCATGGTTTTAAAGAGTGTTGGATAAGAAATGTGAGGTTGTCAACCCGTGGAGATACAATGGTTTTAGACAATGTTGGATTTAAAATTTGAGGTTGGTGGCAAGGAATGATACCTTGAATGAGTTTAGATGGAAACAACATGTAACAACCCTGGTAAAAATTCCATGTAATAAAAGTTAATAAAGGCAAAATAATAACCACGGTTGATGGGCCACTTATTCCAAGTTGAATTTTGGGCAAGACATCCTAGTGTGGGTGTTCATTTGGTTATTAATGGTTAAGGAAATTGGCAAAGGCAATGGATAAGGCTTTGGAAAGGTAAAATGGAATTTTTGGCACATTATTTATGAAAATAATGGAAATTAGGAGAAAAGGGAGGTGAAAGGTCATAGGTTTCATGTGAGGAGGAAATTGAAGGAAAATAATGGAAAATGAAGTAAATAGAGGTTTCATTCATAAAACGGCTTATGAGGATCAGTTAGTAACCTTTTCTTAGTCCAATTTTAGAGCTCTCTCATTTTTCTCTCTCTCTGTCATACTCTTGGATACTTAAATTTTTCTTGGATCGCTCTTGGAGGGTGTTGCATACTTGGCCTTTTTTGGAGAAATAGGGCAAAGGGAGAGCAGGAAAGTGCAAGAGGACATCAGGATTAGTAGTTATAGAAAAATTTTCTTGTGGGTAACGAGTTGCATGTATGTTTTCCTCATTGGTTTTGGAATGCATGGCAAATGCATGTGGCTTGTTGGTTGTGATATATCATTGGCATGGAGGATGGATAGGATTAACATTGGATTTCCTAGCCTTGCCATTTCTTGGATAGCCATGGTGATTGTGGATTTGTTTTCCTTGTTTTTTTTTGGTTGGTTCTCATGTTTCCTTAGATTGGGTTGAGTTATTAGTCCTGGAACCCCTGGTTGGACAAATGATCTCAAAGCCCTGTTATAATAGCTTGGGTTGAGTTATGAGTCCTGGAAGCCTTGGTTGGACAAATGATCTAGAAGCCCTTGGTGGGTTGAGTTACTAGTCTTGGAAGCCCTGGTTGGACAAACACTCTAGAAGCCTAGTAAAAGTTGTGGGTTAAGTTTCTAGTCCTAGAAGCCTTGGAGTCCTAGAAGGCTTGGATAAAGACCAATATGATGATGGTTTTGTGATGTTCGAGCATGAGGTGGAATCATTGCTTGATGGGTTGAGGTGGATGGCCTCTAGAATCCCTTTGATGTGTTCTGTGAGATCCCACATTCATGCTTGGAATATGGAATGGGGGTGAATGGTTGAAGAGAGATTTGGCTCAGCCATTTTATGGTCGGGTGGAATGTGGAAGTCCCATGGTTATTTCTCCTTGTAATTCTATGAGTATTATACCAGTTATATGTGGTTTATATGGCTATGATTTCATTGGTATTTCTGCTGCTATTATGTTGGTTATGTATGTTCTTTATGATAGTAGCTATGTATGGCTCTCATTATGCTTTTACTTGTAAATGAAGAAGCAATGTATCTATGACCTAATGGATGAAATGGCAGTTAAGGTGTTGAGGCATCAATGCCTCTTAGTGATTCTTAGCTAACTATGATACCCTTATGCTCAGATCTATTATTTACACTTGTATATTACATATTTGTGATATGTTTGGCGAAATTCCTATCATGTCTAGTAGGGGTCCAATCAAGGCCTTATTAAAGACATTGCATTTGTACTATAATTTCTCTGTTTTTTTACTGTTCTGAAGATGTCATTCAATTATGGGCAGTGAATTGGGCTCTGGGCCTGAAAAAGAAGCTCAAATCCTGGGCGCGCTGGCACAACACTATGAAAAATAGTCCCTTGATGCTGGCTTGCAGACCTGTGAGAGCGTCCAGAGGTCAAGTGGTCCAAAATCTAAGTGGGACCCAAGGGTTGGTTGGTAGAAAGGTTGGATTAGTTCCTAAGGGTCCTAATGTTGATGTTGAATGTTTGTATGGTCTGTTTACGTTGGTTCCACTTCCTTAATGTGACTTAGGACGTCAAATCATATCATAGTGGCCTCTCGTCGCATGTTTACCCCGGCTGGTCAGTTGCTTGGGTGGATGTGGGAGGAGGGTGTTACAGACTGGTATTAGATCATGGTTCACCCCTCAGAATAGATGGGTTGTCTATGTTTTTCATGCATTCATGTAAGTTGCATGCATGTCTCTTATAATTGTATTCCATGTGATTGCTGCATTTTCCTAGTGTTGATCATGGTTGTAGTGATTTCGTCATGTGGAATTTGATGGTGTCGTTGTGGGATGCATCGTAAAAAGTGTATGATTGGTTACATGTCATTATGTGTCTCTTACATGTATCATTCATGTATGCGTTTTTACATTCTTGTATGCTTGGTAATGTTATCACTCCTCCGGATCTCCAAGGCTGAGGAAGAGTCCATCTAAGGTAACCACAGACCAATCTTTTGACTTGGTAGCTAGCCCTACCAAGCTGGAGAAGGCTCTCTCCAATGAATCATAGCCAAGAGGGTTGGATGGATTAGGATCTTAGGCTAGATATAGTAGCTTAGGGTTTTGATTTGATTTGAGTGGGGTAGTCTCTGGATGAGTGAATTAGGTTAGAGAGTGATCTAGGTCAGGGCAAAAGAAAATAAAAATTGTAGACATCTGATGGGGCAAGGTAGGCAAGTACTTTAACACTTTGTAGTATATTGATGGAATGGTTTAGACTTATGAGGTGCTAAAAAGAGCATGGAAATCATGAATTCTTTTTAAATTGAAGAAATGAAACAAATTATGATGATTTTCCCAAAACAGAGCATAGAAGATGAATTCTGCTTATCACCCTTGAAAATCAAACATATTTAGAAGTGAAATGGATCATGGAAAATACAAAAAATTCACACACATGTAACTAAAGAAGAAATAATTCAAAATACCATGCCGCAAGAATCCAAACAAAATAGCCGCAACTCATCCAATATATTCCATGCCAAAGTCTAAATCACTATTACAACATCCAATGGAGTCCAACCTATAGAATGACTGAAAAATTACATGATATAGGCCTAAAAAAAAATCCTCCCAGCCTCAGGGGTCGAATCCATGAGAGGAGGAGCAGTTCCATCAAAAACTGAACTGATAGCTAGAGTGTAGGGTGGTCAAAGTGACTCATCCCTAACTTAAGTGAACTGATTCATTACACCTCATTGAGTCCATTTACCTAATGTATTTACCCTAGGTAACAGTAAAAACATGATAATTACATTTACTTCATCAATTACATAAGTGAAAATTGATTTCCAAAGGTGAAAATCAAAACTGGAGCAAAATAGTGAAAAAATCAAGGAATTGTTCCCTATGCGCAGCACCTTAAGCCTATGCACAACACCAACTTCAAGCTGATTTTTGAAGGGGTTGCTGATGTCCAAATTGAGCTCAGGGTATCTCATTGGAAATCTTATCCTGTATATTTTCCAAAAAATCCCTTGCTTCCAAAAAAATGATATTATTTAATCCTCCAAAAGTTCAATCTGCGAAGACTACTTCTGTGTGCAGCGCCTAGCTGAAAAAGAGGGCAAAAAGGTGAATTTTGAGGTGTTTTTGGTCATTTCTCCCTATCCAATGGTCCCAATTTAGTGTGCTAATAGTCAAAAGTGTATTTACTTGGCCTTTTGAATCCAATGGTAGTATTGGTTTTCCATTTGGAGGCATCAAGAATATGCATAGTGCCTAGGGCGTTGCACATAGGACAGTTCACCTCTGCCAAAACTGTCCAATGTTGCATAAAAAACCCAAAAATGTCAAAAGTGCCCAAAATTTTGTCAAAATTGGTGTATAAGTTGTTTATGAAGTGTGCTAGGCATGGAAAGATGCCTCAGAAAGGACATTCAACTTTCCTTTCTCCTCTTGCACCTTTAGGGTTTCAGGCCTTAACTTCATTTTCTTGAGCTTGGACCTTGCTATTTGGCTTCTTTGGAAATAGTACTTTGCCATCCTCCTCTATATGTCATTATCCCTTTTAGCCTTGTCTAGGAGATTTTCAAGATGGTTTTTCACCCTCTCAAGCCAATTCTCCCTGTTTTCATTGATCATTATGGCCATTTGCTCATTTAGGGTAAGCTCATTTTCTAGTTCACCTTCTTTCTGTTTTTCTGGTTCCAATGCTCTTTTTAGGCCTCTGATCCTTGGCCTTTTCCTTGGCACTTGTTCTTCCAACTCATCATCATATTCTCCATATGCTTCATCAAGTAAGGCCTTAGCCTTTTCTACCTATCTTTGTGCTTTTATGAATTTCACTTCATCAATGAAGTGCTTTGTCTTCAACTATTGATTCTCCTGCTTGTAGAAGTTAATGATAAATCTTCCCCTGTCAATATTAGTTTGAATTTATCTAATCTTGGCATCCTTCCCCTTGAGGACTATGCTAGTTTCCTTATAGTCATTGTGCTCACTTAGATCAACAAGCTCAAAATCATGTTTTGTCTCGTGGAGGTCCTCCTCCTACTGATGGATCTCTACCTGAACCTCTACCTCTGTCATCTTTTGCTTACCCTTCTGTACTTGCTTTGCTAATGAAGAAGGCAAGGCCCCTCCCACAATTTGTGGGGAAAACACCTGCCTATGGCCTCTCTGATAAGTATGTGTCAATGTGCTCAAATCTGCCCTCTTAGGCTTGATGACCTCAGCTCTGCTAGGTGACCCTACATGATCATGAAATGGTGATGATGGTGGTGAAATAGGCTGAGATGATGGAGGAATATATGTAGTGGGCTGAAATGGAGGGGGTATGTCTTCATCATGATGACCAGCGGGATGAGATGAAGATGGCATATCTTGAGCATGTGGAGGTTTTGGAGCAATGAAAATATGATCAACAATGAAAGTGTCCCATGGAATGTTGAGCTGGTTAAGGTGGTGGAGGACAATGATCTTGATCAAAGAGTGATGTAAAATATTGTTCATTTGTTGCTCATACCTTTTTCCCTTAATTGTGTATGCCATTTTCTCAATGATCCTGAACAAATAATAAGGGATATTGAGCATTCTGACTCTTGTAAAGTGCATGAGCAATCTAATATGGTATGAATAAAGTCTGGAAAATTTTCCTTCACAAGTGAAGTACTTCATGATGATTTTCATATGGAAGAATATGTACCAAGAAGGTGGCTGAAAGGGAATAATATCTTTCTCTCATTTCTATACCAAGGCTTCAAATATGGCTCATAATACTGATGATCTAGGTTTTGAGCTTTAAACCACCCTTCACCCACATTAGGTATTCTAGTAGCAGCAACAATAATGTTTGAGGATATGGTGAAGATTACCCCAAAAATAGTCACTTTATTGTCTTCAAGATTTGAAATGAACACTATAATCAAAACAGGATGGCTTTGGACTCTTTGTACCATCACACAAAAATCAAAACATCCCAAATGCTTGAAGGAAGTGACTGTCTTAGGTGAGGCCATTAACTCTCTAGTGTTGGTAGGTTCAAACCTCAATATTCTTCCTCCTTTTTGTGGTTTTCTTTCTTCTTGGTATTCTTCCTCTGAAAAATCTCCATTTTCTTCCTCCATTATGTGTTTCATTTCCTCTTACTTGAAACCCTAAGGATTATGAAATAGGAGTTGGAATGGGGTAGGAAAAATATAGGGAGTGGGGGAAGGGATTAGGGAAGTGATAGGGGAGTGAAATGTGTATTGGATTTAGGATTTGAAATTTAATTACAAGTATGAATTATCGATGCCTAGGGATTTTGTTGCCTAGGACTTAGGGTTTAAGGGAGAATGCACTTGGGATATGGATTTAGCAACTTAGGAGTAGGGATGGAGTTTATTGTGATGTGAAAAGGGGAGTAGGATCTTAGGAATAGTTTTTAAGGGTGTAGGAAAAAACTAGGGTTTGCAAGGCTTTATAATTCACAATTTCACATAATGAACTTCATAGCATGAATGATGAATTTAAGAGGTGTAAGGAAGGATGAACAAGGTTGTACTTACTTGAGAAAAGGCTTAGAAACCATGTACTAAAGGTTAGGAACCTTTCTTTGTAGTTTGAGAGTCTTTGGACAAACTTTGACCAGTGCGCATCACCCTAAGCCTGTGTGCAGCGCCCTAAGCCCATGGGCAATGCCCTAAGCCCGTGCGCAGTGCCTTTAGCCGGTGCGCAGCGCCTACCTCTATTTTGTTAATTTTACCCAAAATAGTGATGAATGGTGCTTTGTGGTTTTCTCAAGCGATGATAGGAGGCAAATGGAGTTGGGTTAGATGCTATGAAGGCCTTTATACATGAGTGAAATTGATCATTAACTTTAAAAACCCACTTTCTAATGTTTCTCTTCTCCATTTTGAAATGGTTACTAATTTCCTTTCTGACTTTTTTCTTTGTAGGTGGATGATGCTAGAGTGTTGGCACTCTTCACATTTTATTTTGCTTTGGATGGAGTTGACACATATTTTTCTTAGTTGACAGCTCAAGAATAGTAACTTATTACATATAATGAACATAAAATTACATAAATTGGAAAAAATATTACATCTCTGTTTTTTGAAATAAAATTACAATCTGAAGTAAAACTGATACTTGGAATAAAAATTAGAACTTGGGAAAACATAGCCACATGTTTACCAATCCTCTTTAAATGAAAAAACGGTATTATTTTTCTCACTCTCATACTTTTTTTGGCTTTATGCATTGAAATGGAGTATTATTGGACCTTGAAAGAATGAAACCTAGTGACCTAATGGGACCTTGAATGAGCAGACTCCATGTGGACTTGACTAACATAAAACATGATGAAATGATCCTTCATGGTCAATGTATGCGTAGTAAGACACATGAAGGTGTGCCAGCAAATATTATTTTTTGAGAGAGAGTAGGTATTTTGACATAGGGCTACCATCAGTGAGTAAATTTTTGAATGAGGGCCTAGGTGGAATGACAAAAATTTCAAATTTTGACCTTAATATGATATAAGAGAGGAGCTTTTATCACTGATGGTAGTATGCAAATGTTGACTCTAACATCGGCCTTATTTGGGGATGGCATCTCCTTGGAGGTGTCAAGAACACCGTAGACCAAGTGCCTAACCATGTGGGCCAATACGTTCAAAAACTTAAACTGAAATGCATGAATGAATTCTAACAACTCGAATAACACAAACTGACTCAAAACTGACTTACTTAACTGACGACTGAACATTGAAAATGGCATAAAATCAGTGAAGCTCCATGGCCTTCACTTCGAGCTCTGAACTCCAGTGATTCTCTACTTCACACTTGCAGAAAGTTAAACTATTATGTACAATGAAACAGGGATGATTCAAAAAAGATAGTGCTTAAGGAGCCTACCGTTGACTATGCCTCCTAAGCATGGTTATCCATTCATCTCATCCAACAAGAAAGCATTTTTCCCTTAGAAGTTGAATTCTGATAAGGGCCTTTCCACATATTTTCAAATTTACCATGCTTACCCTTGTCTTCGTTTCTAGCATCCCAACAAAGCACCACATCTCCAATTTTGAAATCATCCTCCTTTGTCTTCCGGTCATAGATTTTCTTTATCCTCTCATGAATCTTAGAGGTGTTCTTAAATACCTCATCCCGTGTCTGTTGTAAGTGAATCATTTGATTTATCCAGTGTTGTATATCATTCTCTTCACTTCTTGCTTCTTGTAACAATTTCATGACCGAGACTGCTAATGATGAAGGAAAAACAGTATCTACTCCATACACAATTTGAAAAGGAGAAATTCCAAGAGATTTCTTACTACTCACCTGATTTACCCACAATGCATTGATCAGATTTTTGTGCCAATTCTTTTTGTTGGCCTCCAACATTTTCTTGATGATGTTGATTAAGGATTTATTGGAGGACTCCGCCAAACCATTTCCTTGTGGATAGTATGTTGTAGAATGTCCCAACTTAATGTTATATTTGTCACAAAACTCAATCATATTTTTAGACTTGAATGTTGTCGCATTGTCTATGATGATCTTATTAGGACAACCAAAACGGGACAAGATATTAGTTTCTAAAAACTGAATGATAACTAAATCTATTGCTTGCCTGGTTGGAATTGCCTCGATCCACTTAGTAAAGTAGTCTATAGTTGTCAATATCCACTTGTGTTGTGCGGATGATGATGGGTTAATCTCGCATATGAAATCTAGGCCCCACTGCTGAAAATGTGCATGAAATGATATAGGTTGTAGAGGCAAAGGAAGAAGTTTTATTTTACCTTGGAAAACTTGGCACTCGTGACAACTCATCACTGCCTTGTAGATATCTGCAAAAAGTGTAGGCCAATAGTAACCCGCTCTCAATACTTTGTTGGTCGTGGTCTTCTAGTACAAGTGGCCCCCACAATCTCCTTTTTGGAAGTCATTTATTACTTCTTTAGACTCATCTTTGGTCAAACAGTTCAGTAACACACCTCCAGGATCCTTCCAATAAAATATGATGTCCATAATGCAATATTTAGAAGCCTTCAACTTCAATGACCTACTCTTAGCCTTAGACATGCCTAGAGGGGGATTTAGATGTTGCAAAACATAAATAATATCAGAATATCGTGGAGATGATAGAAAGATATCAGATACCTGAATGAGATCTACTTCTTCTTGATTGTCAAACAATGCTGCTACAAGGTTGATATCTAGAGCATGGAGATTTGACTCAGCCATGAGTTTGGCTAAGCCTTGACCCTTGATCAGCTTGGTAGGCTTGATCTCAAGATCATATTCTAATAATTCTGCTATCCATCTACCTCTTCTACCTTCTGGGTCATTCTGCATAAGAACTTCTTTTACCGCTACATTAGGCACATAAGCAAGAGTATGTGAATGTAAAATGTAAACTCTAAAATCTTTCACTGCCTTTACCAAAGCCAAGGCATGTTTCTCAATGATGTTGTACTTAAGGGTTGTATCCCTAATATTGTGACTGAAAAATGCTATTGGAAGCTCAGTTTTATCTCTTTTTTTCATTAATACTACTACCATGGTATGTTCAGAAGAAAAAGAGAATATAATAAAATCAATGGAGTAATAAGGACTGATTAAAACAAGGGCAGTGGTCAAGGCTAGCTTTACTACATGAAAGGACTTGTGGGCTTCTTCGGACCACTTTACATCATTCTCTTTTTCAACATATTTATCATCTCTCTAAGATGTTCAGCCAAATTATGAATAAATTTGTGTAAGAAATTAATCTTACCATTGAATGCTTGGATTTCCTTCTTGCTGCAAGGGAAATCAATTTGCTGAATAGCTTCTACCTATGAAGGGTCTATCCGGATGTTGTCCTTTGAGATGATGTGGCCGAGAATTTTTCCTTCCTCCATAGCAAACAAAATTTTCTTCAGATTGAGATAGATCCCGAACTTTCTACATCTCTGGAAAATAAATCTTAAATGATGCAAATTCTCATCATATGAATGTGAAAATATTGTTACATCATCTAAATATACAACCAAGAAAACATACTTTTCATTGGAAAAGGCTATGTCCATGGAACGCTGAAAAGTGGCCCCTGCATTTTTGAGACCGAATGACATTTTTTCATATTTGAATGTGCCCCAAGGTGTGGTGAACATTTTCTTGTCCTGATCATCCTCGTGCACTAAAATATGATTGTAACCGAAATAGCCATCTAGTAGTGACATCCGGGAAGCGCCAACAAATCTCTGAAGGATATGTTCCATTTTTGGAAGCGGATAATTATCTTTCATAGATACTTTGTTTAAGCTTCTGAAGTCTACGCAAAGCCTAATTTCTCCACTCTTCTTTCTTGTCAAGACTAGATTTGATATCCAATCAGAAAATCTGATGGGAACAATGATGCCCGCCTTGAAAGGTCTGTTGATTTCTTTCTCTATGGATGGCAGCAACCTTGGGTTAATCCTTCTTATCTTTTTTCTAAATGGATTTGATATGGTTTAACTGGGATGGTATGCTGAATTATTTTCTTGTCATACTCCTTTAAGTCTGCATAATCCCATGCGAAAACATCAGAAAATTCAAACAATAAATGAATATATTTTTCTTTTACCTCAGGAGATAATGTTTTGGATAGCTTGATCATTTTTGGTTTGTCTGTTGTTCCAATGTTCACGTCTTCGACACCTTTCTTCGTAGGAACCAATGTAGGCTTCCTTGCTACATCATCCTGATCAAATAAGTCTTCCAAAGGTACAAGACCTTTCGGAATATTGTTGTCCTTCAGCTGTAGTATATCAACTTAGTTTTCCTCTATGAATTGATCATCCTTTTCATAAACTTCATCCATGGAACAATACTCAAACTCTACTTCACTCTGGAGAAAGTTATTTACCTGCTTGTCATCCCAGCATACTTGCCAATATCGCAAGTTGTCAAGAACTGAGTGTAGGCATTATGATACATGTGTTGTACTTTATGGCAACCCACTTGTTGTTGAACAACTCACTTCTATATGGTAACTAGATGAATCTACGTAACTAGATGAATCTATAGGAGAGATATTATAGGTGACAGAATGCATGGCAGTTGTGTTTACAAATGTGACAAAATACAGGGTATTTCAAAGGAATAATTTCAAAATTAATATGACAAATCACATTATAACAAGTCTATTCAGAGCTAAAAAAGTAATGGTACAAAAGAATATGATGAAGGAACAAAGGAATATAGATCAGAATCAAGAAATTGAAGAAAGAGAATGGTTTAATAAGTATACGCCAGTTCACCTTGTCCAAGTAGAGTATACACGTGGACTCATGGAACAGAAGAAGTGTATACTTATGCATGCACTTTCACAAAAGGAAAAGCGTTTATGGGATGGAAAATCGAGGTTTTGGTCCAAGGTATTGGTCCGAGGTATTTGGTCTGAGGTATTGGTCCGAGGTTTTGGTCTAAGGTTTTGGTCCGAGGTATTTGGTCCAAGGTATTGGTCTTAGGTATTTGGTCTAGGGTATTGATCCAAGGTATTTGGTCTAAGGTATTGGTCCTAAGTGGTTTTGGTCCAAGTTATTGAGAAAGGCCTAAAACTATATATGGAGGAGAAGATCAAAGGGATAAGTGCACAAGTAATGAATATCTTATGAAGTGTTAGATCAAAAGAAATATGCATATTATGGGTTTCTTATGCTTTTCTTGATCTAGACTAAATATGCACCTGATCATTTGATGATGGATGATATGTAATGATGGATCAGGATCATAATGACTTATCATTATGTGATCTGATAATGGATGGGCTAGATCTAATTGCTAACACATGTTTTATCCTTTATATGTGATGATCTAGGTATGTCTGAAGTCAGGAATTGCAGCGAATTTATAAGTAAGTATTTGCAGATCTATACGCTGGTTTAGTTTGGTGAAGGTGCGTATACACACTCGTTCGGCTCTTCCATGTAGAGTATGCAAAAGAAAAGCTTGATGTTCAAGGATGACTGATCTATCATATCAGTGTTGTTGTTTAACTGTTGTTTTTCAATGAAGTCTTCTTAGATCTAAAAGTAAAAATGAGTGCATAAAGAGGTTGTGTCTCATTGATTAATTGATTAAGAAAGAAGGGTGATCCTTGTTGCTATCGATTTAGAACTTTGTACTATGATAGTAGATCTTCAGAATGTCACTGATTGGTACAATTTGTGTTTCAAAGGCTTTATGATTCAGTATCTTTAGAGGTATACGCAAGTTGGGCAAAAGGAAGTAGTGTATACACACAAGTTTGCTCCATTAAAGGAGCATATACATTCTGACACATGCCTTTTGAGGTTATAGTTAGTTTTGGTTATTGATGCAATGTTCTGGGTTCAGATCTGTGTACTGGTTACAGTGATCTGTCTGTTCCAGTTGATTGGTTGAATTTGATTAAGTTTGAATGAATGGTTGATTCAGTTGTGTTAGAGGTTCAGTGATTGTTTGATTTAGTTGTGTCAGAGGTTCAGAGGTTTCAGTGATTGATTGTTTCATTTATATCAGAGATTGATGATTGGGTTTCAGTTATATCAGAGATTGATTGGGTTTCAATGATTGGTTGATGCAGATGTATTTGATGGTTATATTGCAGTGGTGATTGATTTTAAGCTTCAATGTTACTAATGGGTCCAGTATGAAAATTTTATGAAACGAGGCCTTCATGTGTATTGTTGTGTACCCAGAGCATCCAGTCTGAAAATTTATGAAACGTGATCCCTAGAGGATACTGAGGGTTGGATCCTTCAGTGTGGAAGTCGAAACTTCCTGCCAGTAGTGGTTGGTGATTTGATTAGGGGGTTGGAGCTCCCTTCTAGTAGCAGCTGGAGAACGAGTAAAGGTTGTAGCCTTCTATAGGTCGGAGCCTATGTATTAGTAAATATATCGGGTAGTACAAGAAATGGGGGGTTGTAGTTCCCTTCCAAAAGAAGCTGGAGAACAAGAGAAGGTTGTAGCCTTCTGCATGTGGGTGCCTGCGTACTGGTATGAGTCTGCACCAGTACAAGATTGTATACATATTTTCTTATTATTAAAAGAAGACAGAGATGACAGCAGCAGGTGGTTTTCACCCACATTGGGTTTCCACCTTAAATCCTGGTGTTCATGTGTGTTGCTTATGTGTGATGGTTTATTATATTATTACTGCACATGGTTGATGTTTAATGTTTAATAAAGTAATAATGCACTGATTAAAGATCAACATATGATGAATTAACTTAATCATAAGTTCACTGGATATACGCTAGTTGCCTTAAGAACAGTTGTGTGCACACATGAATTCCCTTCTCTGAAGTAGTGTATATAAATCTGATTATGGAAATGAAAAATTTATTGATTTGTAAATATTGATTCACCCCCCCCATCTCAGTATTATTTCCAACAATTGGTATCAGAGCAGGTCCTTTGGCAGAAGCTTGATCGCTTGAAGGAGATCCATAGTAACAATGGGAAAGAAGCAAAAGAAGAAAGCACCTCAAAAGAAGAAGACATCTCAAAGGAACTGTGACAGTGGGAGAGATGATTGGCCACTATGTGGAAGCAACTCTTCAGATTCAGAATCACCTCAGAATGAAGATGAACAAGCAAAAGAATTATTAGGTATGAATTTATTGTCCTCTGGTGATACATTTCTCTGTTCATTTGAAGATAATGAATGTGACAGCAAAACAACTGAATTTGCTCTTATGGGTGAAAGAGAAAGAATCAAATAGAGGCAAATTTTAAAAATCTCAGAGACACAATTAGAGATCAAAAAGATATAATTGATAAAAGGGAATGTTCCTACAAAGAAGAAGTTACCAGGTTAAAAGCCCAGTTGGAGGAAGGAAACAAAACAAAGAAGCATTACAAAGAAAAGGAAGATCAAAGTCAAAGGCTATAGGATGAAGTGACATCATTGAGAAATGAAGTGAATGAAAAGGACACAACAACCAAGGAACTTATAGAAAGAACTAGCTATTGTGAAGGCCTTGAAGCTATGGTTGTTTCTCTAAAAGATCTCAAAA
Source organism: Pinus tabuliformis (assembly GCA_031772625.1). Taxonomy (NCBI): domain Eukaryota; kingdom Viridiplantae; phylum Streptophyta; class Pinopsida; order Pinales; family Pinaceae; genus Pinus; species Pinus tabuliformis. The sequence goes on from CM062819.1 coordinate 1,287,695,487, forward strand.
CTTCAAATAAGTAGAATGAAGAACTACTCCAATCATTTAAAGAACAAGAAAATGAAGTTCTAGAATTAAGGCAACAAGTGGAAGAAGGAAGAAAAAATGAAGAAATCATGAAGAAGCAGTATCTTGAAAAGGAAGAACAATATCAGGCTGAGGTGAATATCCTAAAGGTAAATTAGAAGAAAATTTTTTATGATTTCAAGATAGTACTAAGATTTTGGATGATATTATTAGTAGTCAAAGGTCTCCTACTATCAAATCTGCTCTTGGTTTTCATGAAAATCTTAAAGGTCAATCTAGCTCACAAACTAAACAAAGGAACTCTAGTGCAAAATCTGAAATGCTCAACAAGGAGATTAGAAGTCAACCCCATCAACAACCAAGGAAAGAAAGTCTTCAAAGAAAATGATTTACTCCTAATTATGGAAGTGTTAATTGATTCTTTCCTCTGATGAATAATGTTGAATATTTTATATGTCATAATTTTGGACATGTTGCAGCAAGATGTAGAAGTAGAATGGTTCAAGGTAATAACAGTGACACAGAAAGATCATCAGCTTCCAGGTACTTTAAGGGATATTGTTTTTCTTGCAATATGTTTGGTCACAAAACCATTGATTGCTATAGAAGGAATATGAAACATATAAGATTTTATGCTTGTAACAAGTTTGGGCATAAAGAAAAAGAATGTAGGAGCAAATTTCAGCCAACATACCAAATGAAACAAACATCATCACACTCCAAGGTATGGAAGAAGAAGGAAGTACAAACCAGAAATATGTGGCATAGCTTAGTATGTAGATAGAACAGACTCATGTGGAACTGAAAGTATGAAATTTCAGTTTTCTAATTCTCATATGCAATTATCATGAATACAAGTCATGTATATACACAAGTTAGAAGCTGCACAGTCATGTATATGTTGGTTTGGTGAAGAAGCAGTGGGACAAACTCAGAAAAATGATCTGATATGATTCAGACAATTCTCAATTATCTTTTATGTCTCAATGATAGATGACTATAGTCTGTGGATGTTATTTATAAGTGCTTTTGATCCTCATAAGTTGTTGATAACTTGATGTATATATAATTGATGATGATGCCTTGATATTTCATACCGATATATGCAATGATCAGATCTGGCAATGAACAGGTGGCATAGGTTCAGGGGGAGAATATGCTATGATTCTAATATTGCATTGTTGGCATTATGTTTAGAAGTCTTTGGTACCTAATGATTCTTATCAATGGTGATGATGCTTATGTGGCTAAAGTGTTTAAATGATACATCATGATATGTTGCGATTATAAGTTTCTTATGATGACAATACTTGTATTGCTTGGGGTTACATAGCTGTTATCAAATTGTGGATGACTTTTGATGATGCATACAGTACATATATGTTGCTTACATGGTGATCTTCATAAGGAAAAGGAGAAGTACAAGCTTGAGTACACAACATCATTATTTGATTATGAGCCACTGATTTCTTTTATGATATTGTCATCATGCCTTCAAAGATGAATAAAGTTCATATGGTGCAGTTATTATGTAGGATTCCTATAGTTCTTGGCTCTCACATGGTTGAGGATTGTTGTTGTTGATGGTATCAAGATACATAATTGATGGATACACGTTATTTTGGATACATGGATGACTACTTAAGTTGAATATTGATAAATATCATTGGTTGGGCAAGACATTGGTGTTATTGCAGGTATCATGAAAACGTATCTATTTGAAGACATGGATATTTGGAGACATGGCTTACTTAGTCACATAATGATGATGGATTCTTACTTTATAATTATAAGTTTGATATCAAGGAAAACCTCCCGATATCGGGTACTAAACTGCTCTTAACTCCCTTTTCAAGTAAGGTCCTGAAAGGCCCTATTTGGTCCTTTCCCGATGCAAACAAGCGCTAGCTGAGAGATCATAGCCAGCTTCAAGAGGACAAACATGAAACCCATTCCTTTATGTTTATTTGATATACAGATTACTATCTTATGTAATTACTCCCTATGTGGGTTACCAGTTCACTTGCTTGCCTGCAACAGAGCCTAAAATCACTAGTGTGATGGAATGAGTGAAAGAACCATTGCACTTCTCAAGTTCCTATCCCTACGACGATCGAGGGAGGAGGGAGAATTGGAAAATGACCTACTATAGAAATGTAGTGCCTAAGTCGAGAACTGAAATCCTCCTTAAATGTGATGATACATGGTTGATATATTGACAGCTCTTGTGGAAAGATCATGCAGTTCTTGATGATGATGTTATGATCATAGATGATGACTATGTTGTTTTCACATACATATGATATGATGTGAATGATTTTGTGTTACTTCTTGGAGATGATTCATGGAAGGTTATGATAAGGCTCTTGCTACTAAGAAAACTGAGCAAATTGATCTTAATGAAATCAAGAGGATGAGTTGATATCTATATGTGACATACTTTGTCACATGTTGATGATATTTACATTGTCACATCTTGGGAACTGATGATGGACACATACAGGTTGCTAGTCTGGATGTTTCTAATAGATGCTTAAGGAGCATATCATATATGGTGTATGATAGTTGTTGATGACTATCATGGTCTTGTTTAGATCTTTGGTCTTTGTTATAAATATCATGTATATCATTCGATGTAAAGGTCATATAAATACCCATGATATGTCTCTATCTGTCATAGTCTTTTAATGAGTCCTTTTGGTCATATGATGTAATTTATACCCCCACTATGCATGGGAAGGATGATGTAATAATTGCTATATTTCAGTAATGTATAAACATTTGGTATATCCCCACTTGGTTGGGTAGAGGAGTCAAATTTGGTATATCCCCAATTGGTTGGGAGATTGATGGATGTATGAGTCATTGGTGATAGGAAGGTCATACTCACATAGTTGAGTTATAGAGTTAGGTTATTCCCTTAGAAAATATATTTGCAGGCTCTGCATGTGCTCAGGGGGAGCATGGATGGTATAGTGCATCTCAGCATGTACAAAGAGGGAGTTTAATCAGAGAATTCAGCACGTTCCTAGGGGGAGCATGATCAATGTTCATATTTAGCTATTTAGATATGAAAGTATTCATTTTGGTTAGCCCTTTACCCTTGATATCAAAGGGGGAGAATAACTTGGTCCACCCTTTGCCCTTGATGTCAAATGGGGAGAGTATTTTGGTGTTGCTTATTATCTCTAACAATTTCTACAGCTTGCAGTAATAAACACCAACATGGTTGCCATCAAGTCCAAAGGGGGAGATTGTTGGCATTATGATACATGTGTTGTACTTGATGGAAACCCACTTGTAGCTGAACAACTCACTTCTATACGGTAACTAGATGAATCTACGTAACTATATGAATCTACAAGAGAGATATCAGATGTGACAGAATGCATGGCAGTTGTGTTTACAAATGTGACAAAATGAAGGGAAATTCAAAGGAATCATTTCAGAAGTAATATGGAAAATCACATTATAACAAGTCTATTCATAGGGAAAAAAGTAATGGTACAAAGGAATAGGATGAAGGAACAAAGGGCTACAGATCAGAATCAAGAAATTGAAGAAAGAGAATGGTTTAAGAAGTATACGTTGGTTCACCTTGTCTAAGTAGTGTATACACGCAAAATCGTGGAACAGAAGAAGCGTATACGTAAGCACGCACTTTCACAGAAAGAAAAGCATGTATGGGATGGAAAATAGAGGTTTTGGTCCAAGGTATTGGTCCAAGGTATTTGGTCCAAGGTATTGGTCCGAGGTAGTTGGTCCGAGGTATTGGTCTGAGGTTTTGGTCCGAAGTTTTGGTTCAAGGTATTGGTCCGAGGTATTTGGTCTAAGGTATTGGTCCTAGGTATTTGGTCTGGGGTATTGGTCTGAGGTATTTGGTCCGAGGTATTGGTCCTAAGTGGTTTTGGTCCAAGGTATTGAGAAAGGCCTAAAACTATATAAGGAGGAGAAGATCAAAGGGATAAGTGCACAAGTAATGAATATCTTATGAAGTGTTAGATCAAAAGAAAATATGCATATTATGGGTTTCTTATGCTTTGCTTGATCTAGACTAAATATGAACCTGAGAGTTTGATGATGGATGAGATCTAATGATGGATCAAGATCATAATGACTTATCATTATGTAATATGATAATGGATGGGCTAGATCTGATTGCTAACACATGTTTTATCCTTTATATGTGGTTATCTGGGTATGTCTGAAGTCAGGAATTGCAGCGAAGTTATAAGTAAGTATTTGCAGATATATACGCTGGTTCGCTTTGGTGAAGGTTCCTATACACGCTGGTTCGGTTCTTCCATGTAGCGTATGCAAAAGAAAAGCTTGATGTTCAAGGATGACTTATCTATTAGATCAGTGTTGTTGTTTTACTGTTGTCTGTCAATGAAGTCTTCTTAGATCTGAAAGTAAAACTGAATGCATAAAGATTTTGTGTCTCATTGATTAATTGATTAAGAACGAAGGGTGATCCTTGTTGCTATCTGTTTATAACTTTGTACTATGATAGTAGATCTTCAGAATGTCATTGATTGGCACAGTTTGTGGTTCAGAGGCTTTAAGGTTCAGTATATTTAGAGGTATACACAGGTTGGGCAAAAGGAAGTAGTGTATACATGAAAGTTTGCTTGATTAAAGGAGCGTATACATTCTGACACATGCCTTTTGAGGTTACAATTAGTTCTGGTTATTGATGCAATGTTCTAGGTTCAGATTTGTGTATTGGTTACAGTGATTTGTCTGTTCCAGTTGATTGGTTGAATTTGATTAAGTTTTAATGAATGGTTGATTCAGTTGTGTCAGAGGTTTAGTGATTGTTTGGTTCAGTTGTGTCATAGGTTCAGAGGTTTCAGTGATTGATTGTTTCAATTATATCAGAGATCGATGATTTGGTTTTAGTTATATCAGAGATTGATTGGGTTTCATTGATTGGTTGATGCAGATGTATTTGATGGCTGTATTGCAGTGGTGATTGAATTTGAGATACAATGTTACTAATGGGTCCAGTATGAAAATTTGATGAAACGAGGCCTTCATGTGTATTGTTGTGTACCCAAAGCATCCAATCTGAAAATTTATGAAACGTGATCCCTAGAGGATACTGAGGGTTGGATCCTTCAGTGTGGAAGTCGAAGCTTCCTGCCAGTAGTGGATGGTGATTTGATCAGGGGGTTGGAGCTCCCTTCCAATAGCAGCTGGAGAATGAGTGAAGGTTGTAGCCTTCTGTAGGTCAGAGCCTATGTACTAGTAAACATATCAGCTAGTACAAAAAATAGGGGGTTGTAGCTCCCTTCCAGAAGATGCTGGAGAACGAGAGAAGGTTGTAGCCTTCTGCAGGTGGGTACCTGCGTAATGGTATGAGTCTGCACTAGTACATGATTGTATACATATTTTCTGATTATTAAAAGAAGATAGAGATGACATCAGTAGGTGGTTTTCACCCACATTGGGTTTCCACCTTAAATCCTAGTGTTCATGTGTGTTGCTTATGTGTGATGGTTTATTCTGTTATTACTGCACATGGTCATTGTTTAATGTTTAATAAAGTAATGATGCACTGTTTAAAGATCAACATATGATGAATTAACTAAATCATAAGTTCACTGGATATACGCTGGTTGACTTAAGAACAGTTGCGTGCATATGCGAATTCCCTTCTTTGAAGTAGCGCATATAAATCTGATTATGGAAATGAAAAATTTATTGATTTGTAAATACTGATTCACCCCCCCTCTCAGTATTATTTCCAACGCTGAGGGTTGATGCTTTACATGAATCTCAAATTTCTTATTTGAAAAAATGGGGATTTTGAAATTGCTTGTAGTTGTAGCCAAAGAATCTTCCATAAGATTTTGACTCCTTGGTACAGTTGAAAGAGTATATTCCAGAAAAAATCTTAAAATATCTAAAACAACATTTCTATATTATCTCATCCACAGATGGTGAGCTTGATATTCACCTTTAACTTGCTTGATCACAAGTTTTGAATCACCATACACAGAAATTTTTCTTGCACCCAATCTTTTCAAGATCTTTAAGCCCGTGATCAGTGCTTCGTACTCTGCCTCATTGTTAGTGCAATCAAAAGCTAACTTATATGAGCATAATCTAACATTATGAGGGACCTCACCTTGCTGATGATGTGGACTTTGGATCCAAATGCCAATGCCTGCCCCATCTTTCCCGAGAGCACCATCAAATTCCATGGTCCAAAGACCATGCTCCTCTTCGAAGGGCTGTAAATATGATCTCTACTTTGGGCTAAATTTCTAAACTTTCTCTTCAGGATTTTTTGAATTTTCCATTACCTTCTCTAATTGTTGTTCTGAGCCTTTCTCTACCTTTTCCGATGGTTGTTCTGATGAACTTGGCAGCTTTTCTTTTTCTTGATCTAAAATTGTCCTTATACAATTGGAAATATCTAGTACATATTTTATTTCCACAAGCTGACTATCTACATCATTCAATCCACTATCATTATATAAAATAAATTACTCTAAATATGTATGCACAACATTTATAGGGTGATTATTCGTCCTCTCCTTGCTTGTTATCATGAATTTCATTTTGGTTTCCTGGTACAATTTCCTCAATTTCCCGAAAAAATGGATGGTGGCATAAGAGAAGTCTAACTGCAGTGTGCCTCTTAGTTTCACTCCCCAGGACCTTGACAATAACATACCAAACCGTGGTGGTATATCAGCTACCACCACATCCATTAAGACATTCTTTGTTAGGATTTGGTCGAGGGATACTACCAAATCTTTTATTAGACCAAGACAATGGACCTTACCGGAATCAAAAGAATACAAGTCATGGTATTCATGAGTTATATCTAGACCCAAATTTTCCATGATGGCCTTGGGCATTAAATTATGGGAGGCTCCGAAGTCAAGCATGGAGTTATGAAGAATGTACTGATGGATTCTTAAACTCAGGTAAAATGGAGGAACCACTATCTTCTGACTGACCATCTATGGCTAGACCAAAAATCAATTCAGGCTGGTCATCTTCAACATTAACCATGTCAGACATAGGGTCAAATTTTAGCATTTTAACTATATCAAACTTGTAATGGATATTTTTAACAAGTTTAGTAAGAGGGATTGACACTTTCAACTTTGAAATTTTAGTTTCTAAATTGAATGAGCTATATTTATCTACCTCTTTTTGGATGATGTCTCTTTTCTTGGGCAGATCTTTTGATGTCTGATATTTCTTCTGACTATCATGGTCCTTCTTTGGGTTGCTTGTAGACAGATGAATTACTTTGTTTTTGTTAGTTTCTTCTAGCTCTTTGCCTTTACTTTTATTACCTTGAGGAATTGTCTTTGGTTGGGTATCCTTCTACTGCAATGTCCTTTTCTGAATGGGAGTGATTGGGAAATCTCTATTTCTCAAGGAATATTGCTTCTGCTGAGAGCTGAGTGCATTCAAATATCCTCTTTGATAATCATCTGATTGGGTTTCCAATTCATATTAATTTTCCAATATGTAGTCTTCATCTTCAGGTTCCTCCATCTTCTTGACATACTTTTCATTTTTAGTCAAGAAAATGGGATGGTAATCTTCCCTAAAGAAACAGTTTTCTTCGAAAATCAAGTTTGTTTCATCCTCTGATTCTCCTTGAGCATAATTTTTCTGCAAGGGTGTCTGAATTTGCTGCTGAGATGTTGATGCCTCAGGAGCTTTCTTCTCTCTTTGTTTTATCTTGTACTGAGGTTGTTGCTGGTTTCTGAAATTCGGATTCCTGACTTGTGGCTCCTGCTATCTATCCAAATTTATCATTCGGTCAGCCATCCTCTCCATGGTTTTGATCAGAGCATTTAGTTTGAGATTGGTGGAATAAGAGGGTTCTTCTTTGATTGTTACTTTCTTCTCTAGTTTCTCATGTTTCAACTAAGACTTTTTAATCATCAAGTTTGCTTCCACGCTCACTGCATTATTTTGCATTTCTTCCAGAGTAGCAGGATCTCTTTCCCTTAGTTGATAAGCCATCTCTGGATCAAAGGCATCCGGATAATGTTGAAGTGCCAAATTAGGTGGAGGTTTCATGTTATCTGGAATGGAATTGTAGATATAATTGAACATTATAGTAAACTATTGAATTGTCTCATTAGGATTCCTTTTCAATGTATTGTATTCTGCCAAGATCTACAATGGATTATTCTTTTCCCACCACCCGGCTAAGAAAAACTCATTTAGCCTCTAAGGAATATCATCTACCGAACCACAGAACCATTTTTTCACATCTCCAGAAAAACTTTGAGCCATTAGTCTCATTTTGGCATCATCTTCATCAACCTCCTCTAAATCAATGAAATCATCCATCTTGTCAATATGTTGTTGTGTTGTGATTCCCAGACTGCCATCAAAAAGAGGAAGTCTCTGGCCATAGGTCTGAGGCAAAGCTGCCAATTGACCAGGTAATTGTAAGGGAGAAAATCTCACCATGACTACTGGGGGAGGGCGTACGGGGATTACAATGGGTTGAGTTGGCTGGGATGAAGATTGAGGTGAGGATATGGTTGTTTTTGGATCTGCAGTAGAGGGTATGGCAGAAGATAAGCTTTCAATTTGATACTGGATATAGGATTTTTCCGCAGTAATTTGTAATTGATCAGCTAGGCTTTGAAGTTTCTCAAAATTAGACCAAACCTCGTGCTCAAGTTTTGAAGACTAAGATGTAGCAGAAGGTTGATTAAACAAATATTTTGAGGCGGGTAAGTATGAATCAAACTTTATGGGATCAAACACTACCTCTGTAAGACAAGACTCAGACTTCAAATGAAATAGGGATAGCTTGAATTTAATATCAAAAGGAATATCCTCAATACTCAGTATCTGATCTGGCAAGGAAGTGGTCCTTTCCAACTTTGTGCTTTCAGTCTCGAGGAAAGGGACTTTAGGTTTTCTTAACAATCTTTCAGGATCATCAACAAGAGAAGGAGGGTTCGGGTCAGGGTTTGACCTAGTATATCTTTTCAGAGCCAAAATCTTAACAGGGTCAAAGACTATGTAAGGTAAAATATTTCAGACTTGAGCGGAACAAAGAAAGCTTCAAACTTCACCACCGAGGAATTTCTTTCAATAGAAAATTTTAACAGGTAATGATCAAGAGCTTACCAATGGAATGAGGTTTGATTTAACTTGTGATTTGTAAACTTCTTTTCTTTTTGAACAAGCTCTGAATATCTTCGACTGAATCAACTGGATCAGGATGCAGAATTTGATCTTATTTGTCTCCTCGAAGCCAACTCTACAATCTTGACACTGCAATTATGGAATCAACCTTTTTGAAACTTAGTCCCATCATCCAAAGGACCAAATTCCAATGAAAACTTGTCATACACCCAGGGAAAATGAATATTTCGTTCCCCAGAAATAGCGCCAGTATGTTATCACTCCTCCAGATCTCCAAGGCTGAGGAAGAGTCCAGTTGAGGTAACCACAAACCAATCTTTTGACTTGGCTAGCCCTACCAATAAAGAGAGGGCTCTCTCCAATGAATCACAACCAAGAGGTCTAGATGGATTAGGGTCTTAGGCTAGAAATAGTAGCTTAGGGTTTTGATTTGATTTGACTGGGGTAGTCACTGGATGAGTGAATTAGGTTTGAGAGTGAACTAGGTCAGGGCAAAGAAAATCAAAATTGCAGACATGTAATGGGGAAAGGTAGGCAAGTAATTTAACACTTTGTAGTATATTGATGGAATGGTTTAGACTTATGAGGTGCTAAAAAGAGCATGACAATCATGAATTCTTTTTAAACTGAAGAATTGAAACAAATTATGATGATTTTCCCAAAATAGAGCATAGAAGATGAATTCTGCTTATCACCCTTGAAAATTGAACATATATAGAAGTGAAATGGGACATGGAAAATAAAAAACATTCACACACATGTAACTGAAGAAGAAACAATATCAAAATACCATGCCACAAGAATCCCACCAAAATAGCTGCAACTCATCCAATACATTCCATGCCAAAGTCTGAATCACTAGTACAACATCCAATGGAGTCCAACCTATAGAATCACTGAAAAATTACATGATATAGGCCTCAAAAAAACTCCACCTAGCATCAGGGGTCGAATCCATGAGAGGAGGAGAAGTTCCATCAAAAACTGAACTAATAGCTAGAGTGTATGGTGGTCAAAGTGACTCATCTGTACCTTAAGTGAACTGATTCATTACACCTCATTGAGTCCATTTACCTAATGTATTTACCCTTGGTAAAAGTAAAAACATGATAATTACATTAACTTTATCAATTACATAAGTTAAAATTGATTTCCAAAGGTGAAAATCAAAACTGGAGCAAAACAGTGAAAAAATCAAGGAATTTTTCCTTGTGCGCAGCGCCTTAAGCCTGTGTGCAATGCCAACTTCAAGATGATTTACAAACGGGTTTCTGATGTCCAAATTGAGCTCAGGGTGGCACATTAGAAAGCTTATCATGTCTACTTTCCAGAAATTTCCTTGGTTCCAAAAAATGATAAGAGTTGACCCTCCAAAAGGTCAATCTCCCAATACTGCTTATGTGCACAATGCCTAGCTGAAAAAGAGGGCAGAAAGGTGAATTTTCAGGTGTTTGTGGCCATTTCTCCTTGTCCAGTGGTCCAAATTTAGTGTCCCAATAGTCAAAAGTGTATTTTCTTGGCCTTATGAATCCAATGGTAATCTTTGTTTTCCATTTGGATGCCTCAATAATATGCGCAACTCCTAGGGCACTGTGCATAGGACAGTTCACTTGTGCCAAAACTATCCAATGTTGCACAAAAACCAAAAAATGTCAAAGTGCCCAAAATTTTGTCAAAATTGATGTATAATTTTTTGATTAAGTGTGTTAGGCATGGAAAGAGGCCTTAGCAAGGATATCCAACTTTCTTTTCTCCTCTTGCACCTTTAGGGTTTCAAGCTTTGACTTCATTTTCTTGAGCTTGGACCTTGCTATTTGGCTTCTTTGGAAATAGTACTTTGCCATCCTCCTCTGTATTTCATTGTCCCTTTTAGCCTTGTCTAGGAGATTTTCAAGATGGTTTTTCACCCTCTCAAGCCAATGCTCCCTGTTTTCATTGATCATTATGGCCATTTGCTCATTTAGGGTAAGCTCATTTATTAGTGCAACTTCTTTCTATTTTTCTAGTTCCAATGCTCTTTTTAGGCCTCTAGTCCTTGGCCTTTTCCTTGGCTCTTGTCCTTCCAACTCATCATCATGTTCTCCATATGATTCATCAATTAAAGCCTTAGCTTTTTCTACCTCTCTTTGTGCTTTTATGAATTTCACTTCATCAATGAAGTGCTTTGTCTTCAGCTGCTTATTCTCCTGCTTGTAGAAGTTAATGAAAAATCTGGCCCTGTCAAGATTAGTTTGGAGTTCTCTAATATTGGCATCCTTCCCCTTGAGGACTATGCTAGTGTCTTCATAGTCATCCTACTCACTTAGATCAACAAGATCAAAATCTTGTTCTGTCTCATGGAGGTCCTCCTCATGCTGCTAGATCTCTACCTGAACCTCTGCCTTTGTCATATTTTGCTTTCCCTTCTGTACATGCTTTGCTGATGAAGGAGGCAGGGCCCCTCCCACAATTTATGTGGAAAACACTTGCCTATGGCCTCTCCGATAAGTATGTGCCAATGTGCTCAAATATTCGCTCTTAGGCTTGATGACCTCAGCTCTACTAGGTGACCTTGCATGATCATGAAATGGTGATGATGGTGGTGAAATAGGCTGAGATGATGGAGGGATAGATGTAGTGGGCTGAGATGGAGGGGGTATTTCTTCATCATGATGATTAATGGGATGAGATGAATATGGCATATCTTGAGCATGTGGAGGTTTTGGAGCAGTGAAAATATGATTGGCAATGAAAGTGTCCCATGCAATGTTCAGCTGGTTAAGGTGATGGAGGACAATGATCTTGATCAGAGAGTGATGGAAAAGACTATTCATTTGTTGCTCATACCTTTTTCCCTGAACTGTGTATGCCATTTTCTCAATTCTCCTGAACAAATAATAAGGGATATTGAGCATTCTGACTCTTGTGAAGTGCATGAGCAATCTGATATGGTATGAATAAATTCTGGAAAATCTGCCTTCACAAGTGAAGTACTTCATGATTATTTTCATCATGGGAGCATATGTACCAAGAAGGTGGTTGAAAGGGAAGAATATATTTCTCTCATTTCTATACTGAGGCTTCAAATATGGTTCATAATACTGATGATCTAGGTTTTGAGCTTTAAACCACCTTTCACCCACATTAGGTATTCCAGTAGCAGCAGCAATAATGTCTGAGGATATGGTGAAGGTTACCCCAACAAGGGTCACTTGATTGTCTTCAAGATTTGAAATGAACACTCTAGTCAAAACAAGATGGCTTTGGACTCTTTGTACCATCACACAAAAATCAAAACATCCCAAATGCTTGAAGGAAGTGACTGTCATAGGTGAGGCCATTAACTCTTTGGTGTTGGTAGGTTCAAACCTCAAGATTCTTCCTCCTTTGTGTGGTTTTCTTTCTTCTTGGTCTTCTTCCTCTGAAAAATCTTTTTTTTCTTCCTCTGTTATGTGTTTTATTTCCTCTTGCTTGAAACCCTAGGTATTATGAAATAGGAGTTGGAATGGGGTAGGAAAAATCTAGGGAGTGGAGGAAGGGATTAGGGAATTTAGGGAAGTGATAAGGGAGTTAAATGTGTGTGGGATTTATGATTTGATATTTAATTATAGGTATGTAGTATGGCTGCCTAGGGATTTTGTTGCCTAGGACTTAGGGTTTAATGGAGAATGCACTTGGGATATGGATTTATCAACTCAGGAGTAGGATGGATTTTATTGTCATGTGGGAAGGGGATTAGGATCTTAGGAATAGTTTTTAGTGGTGTAGGAAAAAGCTAGGGTTTGCAAGGCTTTATAATTCCCAATTTCACATAATGAACTTCATAGCATGAATGACGAATTTTAGAGGTGTAAGGAAGGATGAACAAGGTTTTACTTACTTGATAATAGGCTTAAAAACATGTACTGAAGGCTAGGAACCTTTGATTGTATCTTGAGAGCCTGTGGGAAAAATTTGACCGGTGCGCAACACCCTAAGCCTGTGTGCAACACCCTAAGCCCATGTGCAGTGACTTTAACCCGTGCGCAATGCCTTAAGCCTGTGCACGGCACCTTTAGTAGATGCGCAACGCCTGCCTCTGTTTTGCTAATTTCACCCAAAATCGTGAGGAATGGTGCTTTGGGGTTTTCTCAAGTAATGATAGGAGGAAAATGGAGTTGGGTTAGATGCTAGGAAGGCCTTTATACATGAGTGAAATTGATCATTAGGTTTAAAACCCCACTTTCTAATGTTTCTCATCTCCTTTTTGAAATGGTTGCTAATTTCCTTTCTGATTTTTTTCTTTGCAAGTGGATGATGCTAGAGTGTTGGCACTCTTCACATTTGATTTTTCTTTGGATGGAGTTGAAAAATATTTTTCTTAGTTGACAGCTTGGGAATAGTAACTTATTACATATAATGAACATAAAATTACATAAATTGGAAAAAATATTACATCTCTATTTTTTGAAATAAAATTACAATCTGAAGTAGAACTGATACTTGGAATAAAAATTAGAACTTGGGAAAACATAGCCACATGTTTACCAATCCTCTTTAAATGACAAAAGGATATTATTTTTCTCACTCTCATACTTTTTGTTGGCTTTATGCAGTGAAATGGAGTATTATTGGACCTTGAAAGAATGAAACCTAGTGACCTAATGGGACCTTGAATGAGCAGACTCCATGTGGACTTGACTGACACAAAACATGATGAAATGAGACTTTATGGTCAATGTATGCTCAGTAAGACACATGAAGGTGGGCCAGAAAATATTTATTTTTGAGAGAGAGTAGGGCTTTTGACATAGGGCTACCATCAATGAGTAAATTTTTGAATGAGGACCTAGGTGGAATGACAAAAATTTCAAAATGGGACCCTAATATGATATAAAAGAGGAGTTTTTATCACTAATGGCAGAATGCAAATACTGACTTTAACAGGTTACATGTATCATTCTTGTAGGTTTGGTTACAAGTGTTGTTCTTTTATGCTTGATTACATGTGTTTATGTATGTGTGTGGTTGGTTATAGATTTCTTATGCATGTTAATGTTTGCATGTGGTCAATTGTACAGCAATGTAGTGGTTTTTTTCATGCATGAGGTTGTGGTATTTTTGGTAAAGTCATGTATTCATGACTGGACCCTAGCTAGAATGTTGGTTGCATGTATATATACTTATGTGTGTTATGATGCCATGATTATGTTATACGTGTATCACATGATTTTTTTATTTTGCAGACAAGGTATCCTCCCCGAGCTACACTAGGGTACATTGGTTTATTGTGATTTGGTTTAGCTGACATGATATAACTTGCAAGAAGAAATATCAAATGGATAGCAAGATGGTAGACTACAAAGACTCTCCCTATGAATCATATGAGTAGTATGGTGTTGGGAACTCTTCCGATTTGGTAGATACACTGAGAAGCTTAAAGGAAGAAATAAGGATTTGTAAGGAAGATAATGACAGAATCATATAGGCACAGGAGAAGCTAGTAGAGTTAAATGCAATGATACTTCAAAGCTTGTCAGATTTGCAACAACAGGGACCACTTCGGATTAGCCATGAGTAGGAGGACAAAACTAATGGGGCATATGGTGGTAGGTCACATGGTGGTCACAGGTTAGATAGACATGACATTGTTAGAGATGGCAGACTGTTGGACACTCTGGATAGGGGAGGGGATAGACACAGTTACCATTCTAGTTCAGGTTTTGACAAACATGATGATCAATATCGTTATCATCTATAAAAGAGGAGTGGTAGGGGCTACTTTCATATGAGTTTAAGAAAGAAAATCCACCAACATTTGATGGAGAGATGAAGACATCACAGGATGCAGAGGCATGATTTCTTGTTATGAAGAATTTCTTTAGGTTGCATGAATATTCAGAGAACATGAAAGCCAGAGTAGCTACATTCAGTCTCAAGGGTAAAGAAGTCATTTGGTGGGAAGATGTGAAAAATTTCATAGGTATACAAGAGGAGGAATTTTCTTAGAATGAGTTTGAGCGGATATTCAAGAGGAAGTACCTATCAGAGAGATACTTTGATGATAGGGCAAAGGAATTTTATGAACTAAAGATGGGATCTATGACAGATGATGAGTACATTAGCATGTTCTTGGAGCTAGTGAGGTATGTGCCTTACCTCAAGGAGGAGAAGGACAGGATTGAACGATTCACTAGTGGGTTACCAATAGAATTCAAAGATAGGATTGAGTTTGATGAGCCTAGATCATTGGAGGATGCCATCTAAAAACTAAAGCATTTCTATGAACAATCAAAGAAAAGATCTGAGACTAAGCTAGATTGGAAAGTAAATGCAAAGCACAAATGAAAATGGGACAAGAAGCGAGTAAGACCACAGGATTCAGGTAATAAAGAGAATGTTGCACCACCTAAGAGGTTTAATGCATCTAACAAAGGACAGAGACATCAATCTGAGGAGTAGAATGAGGATGCAAGATGGAATCCTATAGAGTGTTGGACTTGTGGCAAAGATCATCGTAGGAGATATTGTTCGCAGAATCAAGGTGTTAGGCCTCAGATATATAGTGAAAAATACACACATACTATTGAGGATGTTAGTCAAAGCATTCCTCGTATTTATGAAGCATTGGATAATAAACAGGTAGACCATTAGGCATCTATCATTGAGATGGATGGTAAGATTTTTGATCAAGTTATTTCTATTTTGATTGACCCTGGATCTAATTTATAGCTATGTTAGTCCTGACTTAGTAGATAAGTGTGGTTTGAGTAAGGGATTACATGCAAAATCTTGGTTAGTGTAGTTGGTTACAGGTACAAAGAAGCAAGTTCATCATTGGGTAAGATTTTATGCATTTGATTTGAATGGTATGCCTATCGCAACACATTTGGATGTATTAATGTTGGGATCATATAGTATATTGTTGGGCGTCGATTGGTTGTACCTTCATAGAACCAAGGTGGATTGATATGACAAGGCCATTGAGTGCTTAGATGACAATGCGTAACCAAAAGTTTTACAGGGAAAGAAGAAAGCCATATCAGTTAGGATGATGACATCTATGTAGGAAAAGCACAATCAAAGAAAAGGGTGTGTGTTATTTGTAGTAAACATTTCTAGTGACAAGGGTAAGGAATTTTAGGATGCAGATGTTTTGAGCAGGTACCCAGTTTTATAGTAGTTCAAGGATGTATTTCCTGAGGATATTTTAGAGTTTCCACCTCACAGGGCGGTATACTTTTCTATTGATTTGGTGCCAAAGGTAGCTCCAACATCAAAAGAGCCTTACAAGATGAGCACACTTGAGTTGGTATAGTTGAAGCTATAATTGAAGGAAGTGTTGGAAAAGGGATACATTAGGCCAAGTGTATCACCATGGGATGCACTGGTATTCTTTTTGAAGAAGAAGGATGGTACCCTTAGATTATGCATTGACTACAGGCAGTTGAACAAATTGACCATCAAGAACATGTATTTGTTACCGAGGATTGATGACTTGTTCGATCAGTTGAAGGGAGTAGAAGTGTTTTTGAAGATTGATCTCAGATTCGGATATCATCAGGTATACATCAAAGAGGAGGACATTTACAAGATAATTTTCTAGACCAGGTATGGGAATTATGAGTTTGTTGTAGTTCCATTTGGCTTAACTAATGATCCAGGTACATTTATGTGCTTGATGAATAGTGTGGTGTGTCTGTATTTGGATAAGTTTGTTATTGTGTTCATTGATGACATATTGGTATACTCTAAAAATGAGGAAGAGCATGCCAAGAATTTAGCAGCAATGTTGAGGTTGTTGAGAGAGCATCAGTTGTATGATAAGCTCACCAAGTGTAGTTTCTTTCATACTGAGGTACACTACTTGGGGCATGTTGTCTCCAAGGAGGGCATTACAGTAGATCCAGAAAAGATAAGGGCCATCATGGAGTGGGAAGCTCCCAGGAATGCAAATGAGGTGAGATCTTTCATGGGTTTGGTGGGCTATTATATGAGGTTCATCAAGAAGTTCTCACATATTTCTTATCCTATCACATCATTGTAGAGGAAAGGTATGAAGTTCGTATGGACAAAGGTGTGTGAGGCTAGTTTTGAGCAGCTTAAATAGTTGTTGACAAATGCACCAATGTTAAAGATTGTATATCCGGAAAAAGAGTTTGTAGTATGCACAGATGCTTGAAAGAAAGGACTTGGTGGAGTCCTTATGTAGGATGGATAGGTGGTATGCTATGAGTTGTGAAAATTGAATGAGCATGAGCAGAACTACCCCACACATAATCTTGAGTTGGCGGTGATTATACATGCGTTGAAGATGAGGAGACACTATCTTCTGGGCAGGAGGTTTACATTGATAAGTGATCACTATGGTTTGCGGTATCTATTTGACCAATTGAATCTGAACGGTAGGTAGTCTCGGTGGTTGGCTACGATCAGTGAGTTCAATTTTGAGATCAGGTATATCAAAGGTAAATAGAATAGAGTGGAAAATGCTCTTATCAAGTGGATATAGGTAAATCACTTAGCAACTATGAGCTCCTCTAGGACAGACTTATAGGATAGGATCTTGCAGGCAAGTCAGCAGGATGTCATAAATATGGAGATTATGCATAGGTTGTAGAAAAGCACTGGTACATGTACAGGTGGTAGTACAGGTGCAAGTACATGTGATAGTATAGGTATAGGTACATTTGATAGTACAAGTACAGGTCTAGGTGCACAGGATGTGGACTATTTCCTTACAATAGATGGATTGGTTAAGTTCATAGATAGGATATATGTGCTAGACAGTAGTGAGCTAAAGAAGGTGATCTTGAGAGAGTTTCATGTGAAACCATATTTTGGTCGCCCAGGTTATCAAAAGACACTGATAATAGTGAAGATATTTTACTATTGGTTGAATATGAAGAGGGGTGTAGCAGAGTTTGTGGCTAGGTGTTTCGATTGTCAACATGTGAAGGAAGAGTGTAAACACCAAGGTGGACTGCTACAGCCGATTGCGATTCCGGAATGGAAATCGGAATTCATTTCCATGGACTTCCTCACAGGTTTGCTAAGGATAGAGAGACAACATGATTCCATCATGGTTATTGTGGATAAGTTGACAAAGTTTTCACATTTCATTCCAGTGAAGTCTACATTCTCATCTAGCGATGTAGAACAGGTATTCATCATAGATGTGGTCATATTGCATGGCGTTTTGAAGAATATTGTGTCAGACAGTGCTTCGAAGTTCACTTCCAAGTTTTGGAAGGAGTTATTTGCAGGTTTGGGCACAGAGTTGGCCTTCAATATAACTTATCATCTGAAAACAGATGGACAGATAGAGAGGGTCAACGGGATATTGGAGGACATGTTGAGGATGTACGTGATGCATTAGCAGCAAAAGTGGGAAGAGTACCTTCCACTGGTAGAGTTCGCTTACAACAATGGGTATCAAGAATGTTTGAGGATGAGTCTGTTTGAGGCATTTTATGGGTGGAGTTGCAATACTCCTATAATTTGGAGTGATCCATTTAACAGGGTGTTGATTTGACCAGACATGTTGGTAGAAATGGAACATGAAATGCAAGTGATCAAGAAGAATCTAAAGGCAGCACAAGATAGGCAGAACATCTATGCAGATTAGAACAGGTTGTTTAAGGAGTTCCGGGTTGGGGAATAGGTGTACTTGAGCATCAAACCGAAGAAGAGCTCCTTACAGATTGGATCATGTGCCAAGTTGGCACCATGGTTTTGTGGACCCTTCAGTATTATTGAGAGGATTGGTCCAGTAGCCTATCAACTTGCACTGCCTCCGATAGTGAAAGTCCATGATGTTTTACATGTGTCACTGCTTAAGAATTATGTTAGAGATGTTGATCATGTGATTGATTAGTTTGTATTGCAGGTGGAACCACATAGAGAATTCCAGTCGGAGCCTCAGTGTATATTGTAGAAAAAGGTGCTCATGCTCTGAAACCGAGCAATCGAGCAAGTTAAGGTGCAATGGAAGCATTTTGTGATGTATGTGGATATTGGTGGCCACACGCCTATTCCACTTGGACCCCCATTGTTTTTTCTTTTCAATTTGCTTAATTGTACCACAACACACTAATTTTTGCAGTTTTTCAGGTCCTAAACTTCCTGAACCAATTCAAGGGACTAAAAGAGGTTTTTAGGGAAAAGGGAGAAGCCAGAAAAGTCTCAATTTGATTTAATAGTTTGTTTTTAGCCTCATTCGAGATCTTCAAAACGAGGTATTATGATAGCCAAACGAAGATCGTATCCCAAAGGTACGACCCCAGGAAGTTGATGTACCAATTTACCCAAACGGGGCCCGCAATTTTGGCGCTTCATCTCCTAGGGTTAGTTTTTTGGATGTTTATGGTTTTCCATTGTTTCTCAATAATAAATAGGCCTTTGAGCCTCATTGTAACTCAGTGCAGAGACATGTAGCCACCACATCTCTTCTTAGAGATAAGCTACCATCGCTCGAGCTAGTTTATTTTTATTTCTGTATGTAAGCATATTTTAGTTCTTTGATATTAATGAAATGAATTTTTATTTCTGCTGCATCTTTGTGTATATGGGTATTTATGTATTTTGTTATGTTACTGAATAAGTCTGGATCAGTGGTATCAGAGTTGTCTTCTCTTTCTCTTTTTTTCTTTACATGTCCCCATCAAGGTCGGGGTATAAGGAGTAAGGGCTTTATCTGGTTGAACCTTTGCAAGACCAGCCTCGCAAAACCTGACAACCTACCATAGTAGAAGAAAAGAAAGACGAGGGGGTAGGAGATCCTTACAAAATAATACTCAAGGAATACCTCAAGAGGAATGCGATGATGGATAACTTTGCCCAGGTCCTTCGATGGAAACGCACAGGTGATGCATCTTCATCCAGTAGCCACTCTAGAGGCACCACTCCTCTTAAGGTATAAGTTAACTTTTATATTCCCATATTTGAGGGCTAGATAGATGCAGAGGTCGTAGATAAATGGTCAAATATTTTGGAAGGATATTTTTCAGTTCATGATTTTTCCAATAGGTAAAATATTACTTTTTCACTTCTCAAAGCCACCCCACACGTCAAGGACTGGTGGGAAACCTTTTGTGAACAAAAGGACAAGAGGGATTCCTCACTGTTTTCATCCGCACCCACTTGGAATTCTTTCTAAGATGCCATCAAGGAACAATATTCCTTTTCGGGAGCTATGAAGATAAATACATAAAGCGAACCACGCTACGGTAGGGAAGGGACCAAGATGTGTCAGAGTTTATAAATGTTTTCCATACCCTTGGCACGTAGTTGGGTATCAAGGATTTTGAGTGGTGTTTGGTACTCAATTACCGTGGTTGTTCACACAATTACATCCAGGACGAGATGGAGTTCCCAGACATCTCCTCACTCCACACAGCATACCGATACGCTGTCAAGATTGAACAAAAGTTTAAATAGAATAAAAGAGACTTTGGATCTATGAATCCGAAGCAAGGAAAAGGATCCCCCAAACCACAAAGAAAAGGACAAAGCCAAGGCAGGGCAACCCAGGACAACCCACCGAAGCTGCAAGAAAAGAACAACACCACAAAGACAAAGAAGGACACAGGAAAATGGTGTGAGTTCCATAAGAGCTCCACTCACAACATAAGTGAGTGTTGGGCCAAGCAATCACTGGTGGCCAAGCTAAAGGGTTTCGAAGCGGATGCATGTTCCAACTTTGAGTTGGAACCCAACAATGGGAATGAAAAATGGAAGCAAATCATTGACGTAGAGCCTAGTGACACTGTGGCCACCACTAAGATCGAGAAGAATGAGCCTGAAGATTTAGAGGAGGGGGGACACCTCTTCCACTCACAAATGTGGGTGAGCAGCTCTCTCCTGCAATTAATTGTTGATAGTGGGAGCTAAAGAACCTCATTTCAGCAAAGGTCATGAACAGGTTGGGAAAACCAACTACGGCATATCCATAATCGTACACCATCAGGTGGATTCACCAAGGATGAGATCTCTGCATCATCCAGCAGTGTTGCCTTCCCTACAGCATCAAGCCCTTCACAAATAAGGTATTATGTGATTTTTATCCTCTTGAAGTTTGTCATGTATTATTAGGAAAACCATACTTGTGGAAGCGACATGCTATATATGAGTCTAGACCTTGCTCTGTGATTTTTACTTTGGGCAATAATTTGTACAGGATACCGAAGGTAGCCCTACCTACCGCTATCTCTTTGATGACTACAAATCAGTGCAGTAAAATCATTTCTGAAACCAGGAAATTTGTTTTCCTTATGATTCACCCTCAGAGAAAGAAGAAGGTTGTGGTCACGACGTCAATAGAGGGGTCCTCTGCACAGCAGCAACAGATGGACAAGGTCGTGGAGGAGTAGAGGGATGTTTTCACCTCACCTAAAAGGGTACCTTTGCACTATCAGGTCAAGCACTCCATCGACCTGACCCTGGGCACATCACTACCTAATGGACAGATCTATCGATGCTCTATTATGGAGAATGATGAGATCAAGAGGTAGATTCAGGAGTTGTCGTAGAAAGGGAACATTAGGCCAATATCATCCCCTTGTGGGAGCCCGATTGTATTGGTACAGAAGAAGGACGGGACCTGGAGACTCTATATTGACTATCAGGCATTGAACAATATCACTGCCTGGAATAGTATTCAATCCCACTGATTAATGACTGTCTGGACCAGCTTAAGGGGGCCAAATATTTTAGCAAGATTGACTTAAAGTCCTATTATCACCAAGTGCCTATCGAACCCTCTGGTGTGTGGAAGACTTCATTCAAATCAAAGGAGGGACTTTTCGAATGGTTGGTCATGCCTTTCAGGTTGACGAATTCCCCCGAAACATTCATGATATTAATGGACGACATATTGCAACCCTTCACTAGTGCATTCATGGTAGTGTACTTAGATGACATCTTGATCTTCAACCAGAGTTGGGAAGAGCACCTTCGCCATATTCGACAGGTCCTTCAAACCCTGCGACAACACAAGTTGTGTGACAATTTGGAGAAAAGTACTTTTTTCATGACCCAGACTCAATATCTGGGGTACATCATTAATGAGTAGGGTGTGTATTTGGACCCAGTCAAGATACAAGTCATTCGAGATTGGCTAGCCCCAACCACTCTAATAGAGCTCCGCAGCTTTCTAGGTCTTGTCAATTTGTATCACAGGTTCGTGTTTGGATTCTCTCAGATCACTTGGATTTTAATTCAAGTCACCAAGGGCAGAGTGAAAGATAAGTTATTTTGGTATAAATCCCAACAAAAGGCATTTGTCGATGATCAGGTGCTCAAAATTAGGCTCAAAATTCAAAGTGTATGAATATATATAATTTTATCTCCAAATTGAAGACCTTGTCATCGTGATTCCAATGGTGTGAATGGCACTCAAATTCAAGCTCGTATGAAGAAGTTATAGAAATTCAAAGTTTAGGTTTGACTTGGACAAATGGCAGGAAGAGATGGTGTGGCAGGACTCTTCAGCGAATGAGGAAGCGACAAGTGGCAGGCTGCCATTCGCCCCCGCATTTTGCAAATCGCATGTTGTGGTGGTTTGGCGTTAAAAATCATCCCCGGAACAAGCCAGGATGTGATGCGATAATCGCAATCGCACATCGCAACAGGGCAGGTGAAAAGGCATTAAAGAATAGGCTCTGACATTTGCGATAAGACGATTGACCCCCAAGCAGGGAAGGGTTGTGATGTGATAATCGTAATCACACACCACAGAAAACATATTCCCGCAGATATAATATAGTCAGTACTCCACCAATTGCAAATTGCGAAAGGATCCGAGATGCGATAAGTTTATGAGTTTCGGTTAATAGTTTTGTCAGGTCCTCCATATCGCAATCGCACATCGCCCCACAACGTTCACAAACCATAAGCCTGTTGGTTATCGCTGATTGCAATTTGTGATGGGACATTCAGTTTCGACAGATTATGGACTACTATGGAGTGAAATTTTTGCTCAGTTAGCGCTTTTTGGAGCTAATTTTTAGGATCATGCTAATTTAGAGCAATTTGTGGAGCGAATAGTGGGAAAACTAGCAGAGGTCATAACTTCTTCAATTTTCCACCCAATTGGATGCAAAAAGAGGCTAGATGACCATATTTGAGTATTTTGGACTGATTAGAGTAGGTTTCAAAGGCATTTGAGCATTTTAAACACATATTTTTACATTTTTTATCATAATACAGAGGCCCAAGCCATTGGAAGTTGGACCAAGGAGACGTAGCCTAAGAGCGGTGAACTCCTTTATCATGTTCCTGTTGTAATGTGTTTTTTATGATGTTCTGTACATGTTTGTGTTGTTGTTCAGTATCTTATTTATGTTAAATTTCTCATAAAAATAACATAAAGACTCATCATTTCACTTGCAAAAATTCGTAAATCCTTAAGCACAATGAAATAATTTTGTTTCTAATTTGAGGAGGATCTTAGGAAAACAGTCTAATATTCTAAATCAGATCATTTTGGTATCAGAGCATTAGGTTTTCTTTTTGAAAGAAGGATTTAACTGTTTTCAAGTTTATGTCATTCTTACAAGGTTAAAACTCAAAAGAGGAGAAGGGAAGCTAGTTGGAAGCCCTGAAGTTGGGTCAAGGGGAAGGAGAGAAAGGTTGCAACAATCTCCAACACCAGTTTGGCCTGGAGTTGTAGTTGAGACTCCAGAGATCATGTCTCATGAAGGAGAACCTACAAACATGACAGAA
Source organism: Pinus tabuliformis (assembly GCA_031772625.1). NCBI lineage: Eukaryota > Viridiplantae > Streptophyta > Pinopsida > Pinales > Pinaceae > Pinus > Pinus tabuliformis. The sequence goes on from CM062819.1 coordinate 1,287,719,334, forward strand.
GATTAGAAGACCTTTAGAAAGGCTTTCTTTGATATGATAGAGATGGTGAAGGTGCTCTATGAAGAGAGGAATACCAGGCTACAAGGGGAAAGTTCCAAGCCTCCCAAAGGAGAAGTATATTCAGGAAGAGGTAATGGAAATGGAGAGAAACCTCCACCCTCTCCACCATATTCTTCATCTTCTTCTTCACAAGCATCTTCACCCTCTTCCACTAACACATCCCTTACTCGTACTCATCATCATAGTTCAAGAGGAACTGGTAAATCACTTTTTTTTAAACTTTATGTTAAATTTGAGTTGCACATGTATAATGGTGAAGTGAATGTGGAGAAGCTTGATAATTGGATTTTGTCAGTTGGAGGTCTGTTGCAGGATTCAAAACCTTCAAGAGGATGACATAAATATTCAGTTAGCTTCCTTGAGAATGGAGGGTGTAGCACCAGTATGGTGGCAATCAAAGACCCAAGAGGAGATTAAAAAACACGGTAAGATCTAAATTTCTGGGAAATATTTCATTTCTGAAATCAAAATACAATTCCACCCTCTAGCTTATATGAACGAAGCCATCATGAATTGGCAAAACTTTAGAAAACTTAAAGGTAAAAATGTGCAAGATTACACCCAAGAATTCAGAAAAAGGTCTTTGATGTTAGGTGTAGATTTGCAATCACAAGACACATTGCTGAAGTACATAGGGGGTTTACACAGTTACCTTAGGCATATTATCTTAATGTTTAATCCCAATAATCTAGATGATGTGTGTGTGCAAGCCACTCATCTTGAGGCAAGAGGGAAAAACACTCCAGAAGAAGGTAGTAAAAATCCATTTAAGGGTAAAGAGAAAGAAAAGGGTTTCAAGGGAAAGAAAAATGCATCCATTAAAAAGGAAGAAGAGAAAACAATATGTAAACATTGTTCCAGAGAGGGTCATGATGAAGCTCATTGTTGGAAGCTTCATCCCAAAATGAAACCAAAGAAATTCAACAACAAAGGAAAAGAAAAGACAGTTGTCATCATTCAAGAGGATTTGGGATCCGATTTGGGTGATGAAACTAAAATTACAGCCATGGGGATAAAAGGAAAAGAATCCATTGCTAGCACTAGTATATCAAATTGTCACACTATTACTCCAAATAAATAAACAAGGATTGAATTATTTCATGTGAGAGTAATTTGAAAACATACAAAAATCGACACACTTTTTGATAGTGAGTCTCAAGCTAATTTGATATTTCATGACTTAGTCAAGAAACTTAATCTTGAAACCATTTTACATCCCAAGCCATATCCATTGGGTTGGATATGGTAGGACACAAACTTACAGGTTACAAGAAAATGTATTCTTCAGTTTACAATCACATCAAACTTCATTGACGAAGTTGAATTAGATGTTGTACCACTTGATATATCAAGAATTGTTTTGGGTAGTCCTTACCTTTATGATAGAAAATAAATCTTCTATCATCATGAAAACAAGTACCACTTATTCAAGGATGATGTGGAGTATATTGTGAGAACTCATCGCAAGAAACTAAAGCTTTCATTAGTTAATGTAGGGCAAATGAAAATACTAGTGAATTCAAGAAATAATTTTGTGCTTCTTATGATCAAACCCAATGTTGATATTGATTATGAAGCATTTGATGGTTGTAATTCAAATTCGAAAACTAATTTGGTTGATGTTTCTAACCATGATGATGAGGTGTTTCAGGAACCAAAGGGATTACCTCCCAAGAGGAGAATCCAACATGAAATACAATTGCAACAAAAGTGTCTTCTTCCTAACATTGGCATGTACAGGATGTCAGTAATGGAAAACGAAGAAATTAAGACGCAAATCCAGGGATTGTTGAATAAAAGGATCATTCGACCTTCTCCTTTACCATGTGATGCACCTCTTGTTTTGGTTCCCAAGGAAAATGGTAAGCATTTCATTGAATGGGATTCAAGAAGTGGTTTTCATAAAAGTAGAGTTGTTGAAGGAGATATATGGAAGACAACATTCAAAATCAAGCAAGGTCTATTTGAATGGCTTATTATACTTTTCGGTATTTTCCATGCTCCTACTACTTTCTTGCATATGAAGCAAGGCGTATTGAATCCATTTATAGACATGATAGTCTACTTGGCTGACATTTTCATTTTCAGAAAATTTCATTATGAACATGTCATGTGTGAGAAAAAAATACTTGATGTCATATGTCAAGAGCATTTGTTTCTGAAGATGTCAAAGTATATGTTGGATAAAACTTCTTTGACATACTTGAGCCGTGAAATTGGTTCTTCCAAGCACGATATTATAATTCCAGTGAGTGGGATCTAGGGAAGCTGCAGATCTGTCACTCTAGCTCCATTCCAGTTGTTCGCTTGGCTGTAACAGTCTATGGTGGTATTGACTCCATTCATGCCAACATAGGTGAAAGAATTATACATCCTCATGAAGCCGCAAACGCCTTTGCTTTGCTCACAATTTATGCAAGCAGGCTCAAGATAGTCATTTGGATAAGAGGTCTTTTGGGAGAAGCCCAATGTTGAAGGAGATATTTTGGTAATTTTTCTTCTATTGTAGCTCATTTACATTCGTTGGCAGTTGTGCAAAAGGTCTTCCAGTGGGGAGACAAACAATGAGAAGCATTTGATGGTTTAAAACAAAAGATCAATTCAACCTTTATAATTACTCTTCTAAACTTGAAAAAGTCATTTAAGTTTCAGGTTGATGTATGCAACTATGCCATGTGCGCAGTCTTTATGCAATGTGGTAAGACCATTTCTTTTCATTTAGAAATTTTCAATGGTGAAGTGTTTAATTTGCAGCGACAAAGGCACTTCCATTGGTTAGGTTTTCTTCTACTATTCCACTCGGTCAAAAGGTATAAGAAAGGTATAAGAAACAAGTTTCTTGATGTACTTTCTAGGCCTATAGTTTGTATAACTACTTTCCTCAAGCATCATTTTGTTTTACATGAAAGTTATGTTCAAAAGAATGCATATTTTCAAGATGTACAATCAAGCTTGAGTCAAAGGAATCAAGTGGAGGAATTTGTTTACAATTTGCATCATAATGTATTGTATCATATTGGTAAGAAGGATGTTGCTACTAATAGTAGCATGGAAAAAGCCAAAGATTTCATTGAACGACTCCAAATGGTACATCAAATAGTGAAAGAACAGCTTGAAAAGGGAAAAGACAAGTACACAGCAAGGCATGATAAGCATCGTGTAGATCACAAGTTCCAACTCATTAATAAATGGATCAATATTGGAAGGTGAGGCAATTGTACTCTCACCTGTTAGACAACTGAAGGTGATATTTTGGGGTCCAAAAGGCTTCCAGTGGGGAGGAGTGATTAGGTGTTCAAAACTAGGCTCAAAATTCAAAGTGTTAGAATCTCTATAAACTTAGCTTTAGATCGAACAACTTTTCATCCTAATTCCAATGGTGTGAATGAAACTTGAATCCGAGCTCGTATGAAGAAGTTAGAGTAAGTCAAAGTTCAGGTTTGACTTGTACACATGGCAGGAAAAGATGGTGTGGCAAGGATCTTCAGTGAATGGGGAAGTGCCAAGTGGCAGGTTGCCATTGGCCCCCGCATTTAACAAATCGCATGGCGTAGGTGGGTCAGCATTAAAAATCTGCCCCAAAACAAGCCAAGATGTGATGCAATAATCGCAATCACACATCACAACAGGATAGGTAGAAAGGAATTAAAGAATTGGCCCAGATAGTTGCGATGTGACGATCAGCCCCCGAGCAGGGAAGGGTTATGATGCGATAATCACAATCACACACCATAGAAAATAGATTCCCGCATATATAAGACTGTCGGTACATCGTTGATTACGAATAGCAAAAGGATCCCGAATGCGATAAGTTTATGAGTTCTGGTTAATAGTTTCGTCAGGTCTGCCATATCGCCATCACACATCGCCCCTCCAGGTTAACAAACCGTAAGACCTTCATTTCTTGCTGATTGTGATTTGCGATGGGACAATCATTTCTGATAGATTATGGACCACCATGTGGTGAAATTTTCACTCAGTTAGTGCTTTTTAGAGCTAATTTGTAGGATCATCCCAGATTCAGAGCAATTTATGGAGTGAATTGTGGGAAAACTAGGAGGTCATAACTTCTTCAGTTTTGCACCAAATTAGATGCAAAAAGAGGCGAGATCACCATTTTTTAATATTATGGACTGATTGGAGCAGGTTTCAGAGGCATTTGAGCATTGTAATCACATTTTCTTTTACATTTTTTAGCATAATAGAGAGGCCCAAGCCATTGGACGTTGGACCAAGGAGACATAGGCCAAGACGGGTGAACTCCTTTATCATGATCCTATTGTAATGTGTTTTTGATGATGTTCTGTACATGTTTATGATTTTGTTCAGTCTCTTATTTATGTTAAATTTCTCATAAAATTAACATAAAAACTCATCATTTCACATGCAAAAATCCATAAATCCTTAAGCACAATGAAAGCATTTTGTTTCTAATTTGAGAAGGATCCTAGCACAACAATCTAATATCCTAAATCAGATCAATCAAGTTGAAGCATTGCCTCTGCTCTACACTAGTTCTCACATTACCAGACCTGCAGCAACCATTTGAGATCGCGATAGATGCCTTCGACTATGCTTTTGATGCAATTATTACTCAACATAGGCATCCAATGGCATATCACAATGAGACATTTTCAAACACAATCCAAAAGTATCCCACCTATGAAAAAGAGTTGTATTCCATTGTGAAGGTCTGCCAATAATGAAAGCATTACATTCTGAGGAAGGAAACGATCATCCACACAAACAACTGACCCCTGCAGTCCATATAGACACAAGGGAAGTTGCAGAATGATTTCCATCAGAAATGGTCCACATACCTGGAACAATTCCATTTGAACATTAAGTACCAGAAGGGAAGCACCAACAATGTTGCAGATTTCCTCAACCGACTACCATTCATGGCGCTAACCACTGTGCTCGACTATTATGGGCATGAGACTACGGGGTGGTCGCATCCTTACAAGAGAGATCCAAAATTTGACAGCACATACCAGACACTCCTGGAAGGTAAGAAAGTTCCAAATTTCCACCTCGAGGATGCATTGTTATGCCACCTGGGACACATCTGCGTTCCTTCAAGTGAGCGTGCCAAGATGATTTGAGAGGCGCACTACAGTCGAGTCACTAGACATTTCGAGGTAGAGAAAATAGTGGTAGTGCTGCAAAAGTATTTTTATTGGTCAAACCTTTGACAGGATGTTGGGAAGTACATAAGATCTCGCACTTCCTGCGCCATTACCAAATCGACCATAAAACTTGCTATAAAACTATATTATTTAATATGAACATTGAAATATTTTATTTATGGCTAATAGTAAAATATTTTTTGTTATTAGTATATTTTTATTTTTATTGACAATGATTTTTTTTATTATTACTATTTTTTTTAATTTACTATTGTAAATATTATTTTATTATTTTTAAATGTAATGTTACATGACAACATTTCCCCCATATTCAACTATAGAGCACTTCTCAGCACAATAATTTTACTTTATTTTGTTTATTTTATAATAAGTTAACAATTATTAAATATATATAACTTATACTTTAAAATTTTAATATATAAGTTGACAATTATTAACAAATCTATTAGTTAATAATATATTTAACAATTATTAATGAAGACTTAGAAGGTATATTATTATAAGATGTAGAAGTAGAAATGTTTTCAACTTCAAGAGAGAATATAACGGATATGAATTATAAATGTTCAAATCCATTTATCTATTATCAATTTTTGTTTGAGTAATCAAATTTTTGTTCAAGTAATTTTCAACTTCTTTTGTTTGCCCTATCCTTTATGAAATAAAAGTACTTTAAGATATTAGGAAAATGTAAAAGATAATCAACAATCTTTATGTGAATATATATTGTAAAATGATCATGAGATAGATATCATTAAGGAAACAAAATAATTTTCAATATAGGACAAGAGCAAGAGCAAGAGGCAAAGGTTTGATGCAAAACCATTAATATTTTATAAAACAATATATTAAAATATGGAAAAGCCAATAATAATGGACATTAATAATATATTAATCTACACATTAATTACACATTAAGAAATATAATATTTTTTTTAATTTAAATTAATTTGTTTGTAACACCCCTCAATGAAAAGAAAATATTTTAATTTACTTCTACTGAAATGACTGGGTAAAGAGTGGGCCATGTTGAAGGCATGGGTATGAATAAGTGATAAACATAAATGTTTATATTTCTAAATTAAATCAATAAATATTACTTATTGTTAGCCATAAAATTACGGGAAAAGGTGCTAAATAAGATATTCACTTACCAGGTAGTTAGAAGATAGTTATTCCTCTCCCTAAAGATAAATAATCTCAGTTGGGAAAAGGGGGCCAAGAGGTTGAGAGGGAAGAAAATTTGAGGTAACCTTGTGAATTTGGTATTGAGTTGGAGGAGGTACATGAGAGGATAATAAAGTTGTAAGCTTGTGACCTTTAGACAAGACGTTGTTGAGGGACATAGAACGATTCCAAGTAAGGGATTCTTGAGCTAGTTGACCAATTGTATCCCAGACTATAGTCATTGCTTAGTTGAATTCCTAGACTAAGGCTTGGTAGGGGTCAAGAAGAGTCTTGGAACCAACCTGTTATGGTCACTGTTGAGATAATTATTCTGGAAGTGAAAATTGACTCGGGGAGGGTTTTGGTAGTGGATACCATACTCATTGGTTGGGTGGAGCACTCCTTTTCCTGATGATTTTTTGGTTGGTCCAAACAATTAAGGAAAGATATAAGTGGAAGCTACTTTGAGTATCTATATTAATTTTTGTTTTTCCTTGAATGGATATACATTGTGTAATTTATCGAGGAATTTTTTTCTACATTTCTTTGTATGACTATGTAATTTATTGAGGAATTATGTTCTAAAGTTCTGTATAAGATTGTGTAACTTTTTTAGAAATAATGTATGTTTTTTATTTTCTGTTTAAGAGTGAGAATGGGGGGGTTTAAGTTAGTTCCAGGCGAGAGCCAATAGTGGTCATCAAACACAAAATAATCCTAATAAATTAAATCTTTAGAGAAAATACTAGTTCCGAAACATATCCCACCTAACCCCAAGTTAAAAAAAAATAAGAAAATAAAAAATAGTTTTAATCACTCTTATTTAAAAGAAAGGAAAACTTAAATTTGCTCTCTGATAGACTGTGACATATCACAAAAATTATGGATGGAAAAACCCTAGTATTAAATGAAATGAAAGAACAATGGGGAGATGGAAAATCATGTGATTGGTTGAATACCAGAGAAATACAATGTACTCCTAGTATATAGTGAAATAAATTCATTGCAAACTAAGTGTTAGCATATTCAATTAAGAAAAACGTATGTGAGTAACCTTCAGAAAAATATTAGAGACTATTTTAATCTATGATCGCTTATGGTCCCACATTTTAATTATAATAAGTGAAAGCATACAACCAACATCATGTGTATAAAACACTTAAGCCCCAAAAGAACTAGCCATAATTAAAATCTAAGTTATAATTTTAGAATATACAGTCAATAGAGGGTTCTAAAAACTGCATTCTCTAATAATTAAAATCCATTCAATTTATATGCGTGTGTGTGTGAGAAATGTACATAATACCGAAGAGCTATAATCTGAAGTCATTGGAAATTACATAAAATATATAGTACAACTATTGAACCCAAGGGATTATTAGTCCTATGAAAAAACTCTATCCGAAGCTTAGATGTTATACAAGGTTAGGGCCTTAGTGACAATCCTATTGTATCTATTAAGGAAAAAATAAATACGAATAACTAAATGAGACAATTTAATGACGTGGGTTAGGGTTTGGTTGCCAACAGGGACCTGTAGCATGAAGAAAAAAAACTTAACAAAAGGAACATGGAACCCTTGCCAAAGAAATTGAATTTTATGCACAGTGGATGGAATCTAGTCGGAAACAAACTTGTAAATAAATAAAAAAATATGGGTTACTCAAGAACCGTCGAAGAGGTAAGATTTATCAAAGTAGTATCACACCAATAGAATGAACCAGAAAAATAAATAAATAAATAAAAATTACCTGAGCCGTGCCTGGAAGGTGGCCAAAACCTATTACAGACTTTGCGAGGAGAATTAAGAAGGGAAAATTAGAATTAACCTTTAGAAAATTCAAACAAGCAACATACCAAGTTATATAATAAACCAGTTTGCTCTCCAGAGCTCATACCCGACAACAAGTGCTAAACATTTTTGTTCTCCCTCACCATAGCTCACCAGGGAAAAACATTGAATAAACATTACTCCAGTGGGTTCTTGAAACCTTGAGAACAAAAAAAATTGTAACAGACCAATAATGTTTAACAAAAAAATACTAGGAGTAATTATATCTACTAGCACTGAGCAAAAAGGAATGTTTAGGAATTACTAGTGTTTCCCTAGGTCTCTTGGAAAGGGTTTCAATTACAGAGCCCATTCCTCCAACATGAAAGTGTTCAAATGAGAGGAGACGTCATGAGAGGAAGGAGGTAGTTGCTTTCATAACTCCCCATTCCAAATCTACCACCAGAAATCAAACCCTAATTTTCCCTATCTGATGATTGACAACACAAAACCTAAGTGGTATAATAGTGAATGCTCATTTTGTTTACACTTAGATCTCTACAAGTTTCTAGCGAGACTCCCTAGTCAATACACTATGGTCAACAATTGATAATA